>BOLG01000165.1:0-370631 GCA_016861445.1 Oryzias woworae
TGTCCAAAGGACATTCTCCCAGAAGCTTTGGGGCTTGTCAACATGCATTTTTGCAAATTCCAGTCTGGCTTTTTTATGATGGTTTTCAGCAGTGGTGTCCTCCTTGGTCGTCTCCATGAAGTCCACTTTGGCTCAAACAACGACGAATGGTGCGATCTGACACTGATGTACCTTGGGCCTTGAGTTTTTCACCTTTTAATTTCTTTGGAGGTTGTTCCTGGCTCTTTGATACAATTGGAACGATCCGTCTCTTCAATTTGTCATCAAATTTTCCTCTTGCGGCCACTCCCGAGAGGTTGGCTTACTGTCCCATGGGGTCTTGAACTTCTGAATAATATGAGCCACTGTTGTCACAGGAAGTTCAAGCTGTTTAGAGATGGTCTTTATAGCCTTTACCTTTAAGATGTTTATCTATAATTGTTTTTTCGGATGTCCTGGGACAATTTCCTCCTCCTTCTCCTTCGCTTCTGTGTCCATGTTCAGTGTGGTACACACCTTTTCACCAAACAGCAGAGTGACTACTTGTCTCCCTTTAAATAGGCAGACTGACTGATTATGAGTTTGTAACACCTGTGATGTCAATTAAAGGACGCACCTGAGTTAATCATGTCAGTCTGGTCAAATAGTTTTTCAATCTTTTATAGAGGTACATCGTTTTTGTCCAGACCTGTTTCATTAGTTTGTTTTTTTAAAATAATTATGTTAATCAGCAATTCAAAAGTGATGGCTGATTTTTATTATTTAATTTTCAATAAATTTTTATTTATTGTACTTTTGTAAGTTTCAAGTGATTTCAGTGAGAATTGTGGGTTTTTCCTTCTTTAAAACTGAGGGGTACCAACAATTTGTCCACGTGTGTATATATAAGTATATATATATATATATATATACATATTTTAAATGTTAGGGTTATAACTTTACGATTTGTAATCTGGTTGTTAACGTAACTATTATTATCAGAGCCCATTTTTCTTTAACTGTGTATCTGGGTTGAGAGGAAATGTGATGTTTTCCTTCAGTCAAGTACACGTTCTCAATCTTCATCATGTCAGTCTTTGTAAGGCATGTTTTGCTTCATTATGTAAAAACTGTAAGGTGTAAACCATTATGAATAAAGAAGGACATTCAAATGACCCCTATTTGTAATTAATGTTAAGATTTATTTTAATGTAAATTAATGATTTATTTATAAGCATTATATTTCTTATGTTAATCTACCACAAAGGAAAAAAGTTACTGTGAAAATGCTTATGTGTTGTTGATGTAGATCATTTTAAATTTCTATGAATTGGGACTACTTTTTCAAGTAGTCTAGCTGTTACTTGGTGAACTGATCTAACTCCAGTTAGTTTGGTTTTAACCTTCCAGCACTGACAGAATGAATCTGATGGTTGATGTTTCTCCACAGAATGGACCAGCAGAGCTCAGAGACTCTCAGTGGTCAGTCTGTCCAGCAGCATCAAACACAGCTGGACTCCATCTTCTGGTCGTACATGAACAACAACTACTTTTCCATCATTCTGTCCACAGTCATCTCCATGCTGCACTTTGGAGACCAGTGGATTGTCAGTGTGTCCAACATGAGCTGATGTTTGGCTCCATGACTTCACTCTGATTGGCTCATTCATCTAGAATTCTGTTGCAGCTGCTGGAGGACAACATTGTTATTTGTGAAGAAGGAGCTGAAGAAGATCCAGAAGATTCTGAGTCACAAGAGGATGAAGAGGAGGAGGAGGAGGTGGAGGATGAAGATGAATAGCGAGGAGCAGCAGAGAGTCAGTGATGAAGATCACAGAGAACTTCCTGAGGAGAATGAAGCAGGAGGAGCTGGCTGATCACTGCAGAGCAGTAAGAGGATTTCTCTGAGGTTTCAAGCTGGTGATAAATGAAGATTTACTGATGTCTGAACACATGGAACCACAGGATTCAAACCCTCATCATTCAGGGCTGCAGAGAGTTGATTTACTCTTTTTGTTTCCCTTCATTCAGGTTTGACTGCTTTATTTGTCAACATAAAGTCCAATCTGGTCTGAAGAAGAAGTTCCAGTGTCTGTTTGAGGGAATCTCTAAAGCAGGAAACCCAACCCTCTGAATGAGATCTACACAGAGCTCTACATCACAGAGGGAGGAACTGGAGATCTGAATGAAGAACATGAGGTCAGACAGATTGAAGCAGCATCCAGGAAAGCAGACAGAGCAGAAACAAGCATCAGACAAGAAGAGCTCTTTCAACTCCCAGCTGGAAGACAAAGAACCAATCAGAACCGTGATGACAAAGGGAGTGGCTGGCATCGGGAAAACAGTCCTAACACAGAAGTTCACTCTGGACTGGGCTGAAGGCAAAGCCAACCAGAACATCCACTTCATATTTCCATTCACTTTCAGAGAGCTGAATGTGCTGAAAGAGAGAAGAAGTTCAGCTTGGTGGAACTTGTTTCATCACTTCTTCCCTGAAACCAAAGAAGCAGGAATCTGCAGCTTTGAAGACTTCCAGGTCATCTTCATCTTTGATGGTCTGGATGAGTGTCGACTTCCTCTGGACTTCCACAAGACTCAGATCCTAAATGACCCTAGAAAGTCCACCTCAGTGGGAGATCTGCTGACAAACCTCATCAGGGGGAACCTGCTTCCCTCTGCTCGCCTCTGGATAAACCACACGACCTGCAGCAGCCAATCAGATCCCTGCTGAGTGTGTTGACATGGTGACAGAGGTCAGAGGGTTCAATGATCCACAGAAAAAAGGAATACTTCAAGAAGAGATTCAGAAATAAAAAGGCAGGCCAAGGAGGATCATCTCCCACATCAAGAGATCCAGAAGCCTCCACATCATGTGCCACATCCCAGTCTTCTGCTGGATCACTGCTACAGTTCTGGAGGATCTGCTGAAGAGCAGAGAGGGAGGAGAGCTGCCCAAGAGCCTGACTGAGATGTACATTCCACTTCCTGGTATTTCAGGCCAAACGTCAAGAAGGTCAAGTATGATGGAGGAGCTGAGACAGATCCTCACTGGAGTCCAGAGAGCAGGAAGATGATGGAGTCTCTGGGAAAACTGGCTTTTGAGCAGCTGCAAGAAAGGAAACCTGATCTTCTATGAATCCGACCTGACAGAGTGTGGCATCATATCAGAGCAGCCTCAGTGTACTCAGGAGGTTCACACAGATCTTTAGAGAGGAGAGAGGCCTGTACCAGGACAAGGTCTTCTGCTTCATCCATCTGAGTGTTCAGGAGTTTCTGGCTGCTCTTCATGTCCACCTACCTTCATCACCTCTGGAGTCAACTTTATGGATGAACAACACAAAAAGTCTTGGTTTTCATTTTTTTTTAAGAGGAGACCTGTCCAGTTATACCAGAGTGCCTGTGAACAAGCCTTACAGAGTCCAATGGACACCTGACTTGTTCCTTCCGTTCCTCCTGGGTCTTTCACTGCAGACCAATCAGAGTCTCCTACGAGGTCTGATGACTCAGACAGGAAGTAGCTCACAGACCAATCAGGAAACAGTCCAGTACATCAAGAAGAAGATCAGTGAGGATCTGTCTGCAGAGAAAAAGCATCACCTGTTCCACTGTCTGAATGAACTGAATGATGGTTCTCTAGTGGAGGAGATCCACAGTTCTGAGGTCAGGACGTTCTCTCCACAGATAAACTGTCTCCTGCTCAGTGGTCAGCTCTGGTCTTCATCTTACTGTCATCAGAAGAAGATCTGGAAGAGTTTGACCTGAAGACAATACTCTGCTTCAGAGGAGGCTCTTCTGAGGCTGCTGCCAGTGATCAAAGCCTCCAACAAAGCTCTGTAAGAACTCTCGTGAAATCACCTTAACTGAAGAAATTAATGAAAAGGCAAAATAGAAAGGCAAAAGTTTCAATAACTGATGTCTGATCTTGATTTCTTCAGACTAAGTGGCTGTAATCTGTCAGAGAGAAGCTGTACAGCTCTGTCTTCAGTTCTCAGCTCTCATTCCTCCAGTCTCAGAGATCTGGACCTGAGTAACAACAACCTGCAGGATTCAGGAGTGAAGATTCTGTCTGCTGGACTGGAGAATACACACTGTAAACTGGAGACTCTCAGGTCAGATTGAATTAACTCTTGGTTCTGTTTTGTTTTCTGTGATTTAGGAAAAAGTGTCAAATAGACACCAGTAAAGATGAAACAACAAACGAGTGTTGCACAATAGCAAAACAAACACGTCGCAGCAAGTTCAAAATCTTTATTTGATCTAGTCTGATATTACAATATTTATCTTGGTTTTTTTTGTTTTGCGTGTTTGTCATGCCAAAGTAAGTGGATCACCTAATTCCATTCAGGTGTTCACATCTGGGATAAAGGCATGTTTTATTTTATTTAAAAATAATACCTGTTATTCACAGAACTGCAGATTTAAAATGGAAAAACAGTATACATATTTCCTACCCCTAGAGCGGCAGCTCTAATGAAAAGATATGAAGAGATATGAACAGACGCAAACCTTTGCTGGGCTGGAGTGAAGAACCTCCGCACAAAATTCATGAACTAGTCTGGGGGCGGACTATCTGATGAAAGTAAAAGGGTTTGAACAAATCAGTATTTATGTTAAGCCATTGAATGACTAAGCTTTAAATTTTCAAAACTTCCGTTAGTAAGAATCAAATAATAAATGTTTTTGATCTGACAACCTCTAGTGTGGATAGTGTGGATGTGCTGCAGCATGTTGTGAATGTCACAAATTTAAAAAAGCCATAATCAAGCGCGGGTCAGTCGGTATATGACTACAGCCAATTTTACATCTGATTCTCTGTGATATCCTGACATAACAGATATTCAGTACAGTGTCATATTAGATGATTTGGAACTGTCTTGGACCTGTATATGTGCAGATTCAGGTCCAGAGCTGAATCAGATGAAACCTTTAGGCCCAATCTGAATTTTCCCTCTACCCCTATGTCTTCTTCCTAGCCCTACATTTAGCTCTCCAAACGGAGAGTTATGTAAAACAGTGTCATTCAATCTGGACGTCACTCCTACTCTGTGACGTCATCAGTAGTTGCCAGCACTTGGAAAAGGCACTGGTTTTATACCTTTAAACAATCATGCTAAAACAAGACGTCATTACTTAGGATTAAATTTAAACTTCTCCTCCTTGGCACAGCAAGACGCCGAACACCCTCGTGGCGGAGGGATACAGAGCCCTCTGCCCTCCAGCTTCCTTATGAAATATCTGTTTCGGACACCCCTACCAAATGCCCCTACAATTGGAGGGGTAAGGAGAAGTTGGAGGGATAGGGGAAGAATTCTCATTGAGCCTAGGACCAACAGCAGAACCATCAGCAGCTCCTCTGTAGGGATACAATCAGAATTTTGGGCCCTTTGGCCCCTAATGTTTTCAAAGTCCCTCTACAGTTTATAGATATCAGTGAATGATTGTAAAGAGGAAGAACATATTTTTTTGTGTTGTTTTCCTGTACAGTTTGCTTATTATAGCGAGGAAGAGAAAGAAACGTTAGCTATGCTTCATTCTTTTCATTGTGGGGAACATCTTTTAGTTTCTGAAAGTTTATGGTTTATAATTGACTAAGATCAACAGCAGTAAAATCCTTAATGCATCATGCACCCACCCAACCACAGAAAAAAAGGCTTCAAATCAAATGCTGATTTTCATTAACTATGCAGAGTTGTCTGAAACACATAATCTAAAAATAATTCTTAAAATATCCCATCTCTTAGGTTGTCAATTCCATAGTAAATGGAACGTTCATTTAATAATGACTGACTCATTTTGAAACACACTCGTAGCTCTCATAATGTGCTTCTGTAATGTCATATTTCACAGAGCAGTTGCAGTTTCAAAATTACTCCTTCAGACAACAAAGCTTTTTCTACTGGAATACTTGCTCTCAAAGTTACCTTGTTTCTTCACTTCATTTTTTGTTAAGTCCTGCTGCTGAAAACTTCTCTGAAACAAAACAGAACTGGAACTCCAGCTGCCATCACTGCTCCTTAACTTACTTTTATGAATCATTTCAGTTTGGAAAACTGCAGTTTGTCGGCGACCAGCTGTGAAGTTCTGGGCTCAACTCTGAAGTCAAAACCAGTCCAAACTGAGAAAAACTGTACCTGAGCCATAACTATCTGATGGATTCAGGAGTTCTTCAATCTGTGTGGTTTTCTGGAGAGTACAGACTGTAAACTACAGACTCTGAGGTTAGTAATAAGCTGAACTCCCTGAAGGATGAGAAGAACGTATCAGGTGATGAACTTTCTGATGTTTCACAGGCCTTGTTTAAGATAAGCAGATGATTGTTGTATATTTTTTTTCATTTTTAAATTGTGAAAAGTGATGCAGGCAAAAGAGCACAAAAAGTGGGGAATATATGTTTATAAAGTACAGCAGCCTGAACCTGTTTATTGAGTAAATACATTTAAATAAATGAATGTCTGCGACAGACTGGCGACCAGCCCAGGGGTGTCCGCTGCCTTCGCCCAGCCTTCGGGTTAGGCTCCGGCAGCCCCGTGACCCCGAAAGGGATTAAGCGGTTCAGAAAATGAATGAATGTTAACATTTATTTTAGAACAAATGATTACCAACACTTTTATTTGTATAATCTACCTGGCCGGCATCCACAGACACAAAGGGCAGAGATGTCAATTATGTGTAGCATATTAGAGCCATAATGGAGCCTTTGTGATGAAGCTGGATCTGCATGTCATTCTGACAGCAGAATTATCAGAATTCTGCAGTCTGTTATCAGATTCATAAACAGAGATGCTGAGTTTGACATTAAACACCTGAACACACCTGATCCACATCACTCTGTGTAACACACCACTTTTCTTTCTGCTTTCAGGTTGGAGAAATGTAACTTGTCAGAGACCTGCTGTAAAACTCTCGGTTCAGCTCTAAAGTCAAACCCGTCCAATCTGACAGAACTGGACCTGAGCCAGAACAACCTCCAGGATTCAGGATTTCTTCATCTGCGTGGTTTCTGGAGAGTCCAGACGGCAAACTGCAATCTCTGAGGTCAGTAAATAAACTTAAGTCCCTAAAGGATAAGAAGAAATATATATAATCAGAGGAAGAATTTTTGGATGTTCCACTTGAAGATTCTGTCTACAGTCCAGTTAGGAAAAAAAAGATTGTTATGTACTTTCTTCATCAATTGAATTGATTGTGTTATGATGGTGGATCTGTTTCATTGATGATCTTGTTAATCTTTTTAAACAGATTTTTTTCTGCAGTTGTTAATCTACTGTACACTTTTATTAAGTCTTCCTGTTTTTCCACACATATTCAGAATTTTTTTGTGATACAATTAGTTATTTGTTTCATTAAAAAATATCCTAAGATGATCACCATGCAAACCTGACAAGACCACTAAGAAAATGTTTCAAGTCCATTTTTGATCTTCATCAAATCAGATATTTGCAGAAATCAGCACATTTGAATTCAACACACAATGAAAAATGATAGCAACAATCATATTTCTGAGGTCATTTATTCGAAGTAAATTAACTTTCTTTCAGTTTTCTATAAATATTTGAATTCAATTTTTTCTTTAAAAATCACGGAATTATTTTAAAAACACACGTGCCCCTCTGATAGTTTGCTCATTTTTTTTTTAAATTTTGAGCTTGAACTCCAGCTCCCATCACTGCTCCTGAACACACTTTCTCTGTCTGTAATCAGGTTGGAAAGCTGCAGTTTGTCAAAGATCAGCTGTGAAGCTCTGGGTTCAGCTCTGAAGTCCAACCCATCCAATCTGAAAGAACTGGACCTGAGCCATAACTATCTGGGGCATTCAGGATTTCTTAATCTGCGTGGTTTTCTGGAGAGTCCAGACTGCAGACTGCAGACTCTGAGGTCAGTAAATGAACAGAATTTCTTTAAAGTTCTTCTCCAACCATATTTTTTTCTTTTGTAAAATCATTCCCAGTAGTCTTGTAATTATGACTGTACAGTTCTTTTTTTTTTTCTTCTTTATTTATTTATTTTTTTTAGATAATTTATGCCTAGTGGCAATAAGATTATGAGAAATACAGTTCTGGTTTGTGGGCGGGTCTGTTGGCTTGGAAATACCCGCCCCCTTCGCAAAAACTGTTTGTGCACTCACGTGCGAGCTAATAGCCTGAAGCATTAGCATTAGCAGCACAAAAATAATGGCGAGCAAACATAATACAAGCTGACATCTGTTGTTGTTTGATCAGAACTGCAATTTGCATACAGCACATCAGAGTTGAAAACTCATTATTTCTCACACACCCAAGTGGGAGCAGGTCAAGGTGCTCGCAATGAGGCAGAGGAGTGGAGAAGAGACTTTGCCACGACCATTTTAGTAACTGCGCCATTAGCCTGAGCTTTTTTCAAGCATCTATGTTTTCGAGCAAACATAGTTTGCTGGCATAGATCATAGTAAATACCTTTTATATAGGTCCTCTATAGGAAAAATACTACAGGAACACGTTAAAAACAAAAAAAGATTATTTTCATTGGAGTGCATCTTTAAAAGATGAGAAGAACAGATCAAGTGAAGAACTTTCTGTCTCAGTTGAAACATTTCTGAACATTCACTGCTGTAAAGCTGGATTTCAGCTTCTTGTCAGTGTACTGATAACATACACTCGTGGACAAAATTGAGCCCAGATCTGAATCCCATTGAACATCTGTGGAAGGAGCTGAAACATGCCATTTGGAGAAGACACCCATCAAACCTGAGACAACTGGAGCAGTTTGCTCATGAGGAGTGGGCCAAAATACCTGTTGACAGCTGCAGAACGCTCATTGACAATACAGAAATCGCTTCATTGCAGTGATTGCCCTCAAAAGGTTGTGGCAACAAAATATTAAGTTATGGGTACCATCATTTTTGTCCAGGCCTGTTTCATTAGTTTGTTTTTTTAAATAATTATGTTAATCAGCAATTCAAAAGTGATGGCTGATTTTGATTATTTAATTTTCAATAAATTTTTATTTATTGTTACTTTTGTAAGTTTCAAGTGATTTCAGTGAGAATTGTGGGTTTTTCCTTCTTTAACTGAGGGGTAGCCAACAATTTTGTCCACGTGTGTATGTACTGATAACAGAACCATCTGAACTCTTCAGTCTGATTGTTATCAGACACATTCATACACAGAGATGCTGAGCTGCACAATGAACACCCGAACACACCTGATCCACTACACACCATTCACACACACACTTTTCTTCTGCTTTCAGGTTGGAGAAATGTAATTTGTCAGAGAACAGCTGTGAAGCTCTGGGTTCAGCTCTAAAGTCCAACCCGTCCAATCTGACAGAACTGAACCTGAGCCAGAACAAACTGCAGGATTCAGGATTTCATCAACTGTACAGTTTTCTCAAGAGTCCAGACTGCAAACTGCAGACTTTGAGGTCAGTAAATAAACTGAACTCCCTAAGAATGAGAAGAATGGATCAAGAACATTTGGATGTTCCACTGGAAGAATTTCTGAGCATGTATCATTTACTGCTGCAAAGCTGGATGTCAGCTTGTAGTCAATGCATCTGTCTGCAACGAAAAGAGATAGGAGGGAATGTTCTCACCACGGTAGCTGTGTTTACATGTGCAAAAACGTCTTTGACTGGATCAAAGATTGGATTAGAATAGAACTCTGTACCTGGGTCCTGGAAAAAAAATTATCGGATTGTAACAAACGTTTACATGTGCCCCACTTTGGTTCAGAATAAATCATTCTGACATGCGCAGACTGTCCAATATGCCAGAAACAGCCGGAGAAGAAGAAAAAGCAAGTTTGTTGTAAATAAACAAAGCTGGGGCATGGAGCGAGATGATCTTCTAAGCTTGCTTTGAATATTTTAATATTATTTTCAGTGCCTGTTTGCACATAATTCTCTAATCACAAAGCCAGAGCTTTATTCTTGGCCGCACGGGCCCGGAAGAAGGGTTAGGGTTTGGTTACTACGTACCAACAACATTATTTAACCTTGGATGCATTTAAAATCTATGTTGGCAATGCAGCAATCTGTGCATCACAGCCAGTTCGGAGCGCACACCGTAACAAAGCCCTCTCCCCTCCTCAAAGACATGAAACTACAAGTCAATTTTGCTCGCATGGAGTAGCCGGTCGGTCCTGTTTTCTCTGGGAAAGAAACTAAGCGCTAGGGCATCATTGTGGGAAGTGATGCTTGAACAGTGATAAGAGCACTAATATGAGGAGTAAGCTGTTTGTGAATGGCGTATACTTTTATTGAGCTCTTGTACCTTCATTGAAAGTAGAAAGTGCTTCACATTCACCCATTCACACACATATTCACACACGGCTTAATTGCCGAACACTGGCACCAACCTTCCATCAGAGGCAACGTGGGGTTCAGTGGTCTTGCCCAAACTTTGACACATGGGCAGGCAAGGTGGGAATCGAACCTGCAATCTTCCAATCAGAGGCTGACCACCCTTTCCACTGCACCACACCCACTCCATAAATACAGCATGAACCTGTTTAATGCAACAAAGCCTTGTTCTGAGCTTCTGGAACAGATCAAAATGCTCCCTGTAAAATGATAAGACGAGACAAAAGCAATGTTCCTTTTTGCCTTCTTTCGGCCATATTGCTAAAACTTTCCCACTAAAAACCAAACGACATCTACTGGCAAAAAGGTTGCAACTTCCACTTAAGACGCTTACTACTTAAATCAATGTCTAACAATGTTATTTAATAAAAAAAATCATTCTGTGTGACACACTGATGTACACCGTGAATAGAGGGGCCTTAAGAAAATATGACCTCATAGAAATGCTCAAGTGACTTTAGACAGAAGATTTACTTATTGTGTGAATGGTGCAAAGCATTACCAGCGATAAAGCTAGTCTGAATGCTGTTTGATGAATGTGGTCGCTCAATATGCTGAAGCTGTTTGCTGAAAATGCTAAACCTATTTACGTAATGCTAAAGTTGCTGAAGGACTTTAAGTTGCAGAAAGTGCACAATGAAATTCAAATTAACCCAAAAATCCTTGGTCGATGCCAAAAATAATAATATAAAAGCTTGCTCAGCTCTAAAATAGCCACAAAGAAAATAAATAAATAATCAGTAGATGCTAAATTAGCCAGAAAAGCTAGCACATTGCTAAATTACTAGCTTAACACAAATAAGCCACAAAAAACCCTCAGTGGATGATGAATTTGCAAAAAATTTAGCATGTTAATAAACAACTAGCTTAATCCCAAATTAGCCCCAAAAAACCCCAGTATATGCCAAACTAGCAACAAAAAGGTAGCTGTTAGCTGTAGTTGTTAAAATATTAGCTCAACTCAGATTTACCCCAAACAACCTCAGTAGATGCCAAATTAGCTTAAAAACTATCACGTTGCTAAAAATACTAGCTTAACTTCAAGATAGCTCAAAGAACCTATGAAGATGCTAAATTATCCCAAAAGCTAGCACGCTGCTATTATACTAGCTAACTCCACTATACCCCAAAAAACCTGGCATGTTGCTAAAATGCTTGATAAATGTATTAGTACTAGCATGAAATGACCTGAACGTTTGATACCAATTTTGCATAGGTTTTAAAAGCGGCAAAAATAATTTGAAGAAGGATCCAAAACATGCTTTTAGGCTTTCAAATAAAAATGAATCAACTGGAGGTTGAATTGGGAAAATCTGCTCTCCTGTAGTAAATCTCAGTAAAGTTTTCTCAGCATGTTTTCATTTGAGTTTACAGTTAGATGACATAAAGCTTTGTTGATATTCTTCATATTGTATTTTTATGCTATTTCATTTTCTTAAAAGATTTTTATGAAAATACTTTACATTCTCTCTATATATGTCAATGGTTCAGACTAAAGGTGACTGACAGCTCTCCTCATAGGGGTTACAGAGACACTTGTTAGCTGTGCTTAAGAGAATATACAACACATTTGTGATAGAAAATAAAACACTTCATAACTGTGTGAAAATGCCGAAAGCAGAGAGCAAACTTGATTAGAAATCTGAGCCACTTAAACAACTATTATCTTATATTTTCCTTGTTTCTGTGACGTCATCTCTCTTTGCATTCAACATTTCATTTTTTAAAATAACACCTATAGCTTTTCTTTGTAAAATGTTATAATTTGTCCAGTAAAAACATGCTTGACTTGTAGATTTTTTAATCCTGCCGCTTACTCAGCAGGCAGAGGCTGGGGCTGGGTGTCTGTAGCGTTCATGTTTGTGAGCTAGTGTAGCATGGCTCATTCCATTTTGTTTAAACTTTTGTGTTGGGATTACCAAAGAATATTCTGGTGAGAAATCTGCACCACATTTTGCACATTTGGGGTGAATCCTAAACATATCTGAGAATTGGCACAAGTAGATGGGTGAAAGGGCGGTGATGCTGCAGAAAGAAAAGAATCAAACCGATTTCCAGGTGTTAATAGTGGACCACATCCATAGTTCTCCTGAACTTCATTTTCTACCCCACTGGATCCCTTTTGGGGCAGCGAGGTTTTCTAGTCTGCTGCTGTTGGATGAAAGCGGGTAACACTTGGAGCAGACACACTCGCTATGTGGCTACCAGGAAACGAGGTCGGAGAGAGCCGATGTGGGATGGGAAAGCAGTTTGCTCGGGCCTCCTGAACTTTATTTTTATCGAGACAATAATTAAAAAGGTCCCCTCATTTTATTCTTGTTTTTATTTTTATTCTCTCGGATTAATGCAGGACAGAAAGCCGTCAATCTCAGTAAGAGCCGAAAACACCGGAAGCAGCCGTTCAGACACAGTGGTGAGAAACTCTCTGTAGCTTGTAGGAGATTCTAAATGTTTTCATGAACCCAAACATTGAGGCAGGATCACTGATGTTTTTGTAGAGCTTTTCAAAATAAATCAACCTGATCTCTTAACATCATCCATGTCTTTCGTGCATAGTAAATGAGATAAACAGACATAGCTCTGTGTAGCTAACAGGCTAAAAGCATTAGCTGCTAGCTCCATGTAGCAATTCTGGGGTGAATCCCAAACCGTGGACAGGCTGCAGAAAGAAAGAAAAGGAGAATACCTGGTGAGCAGAGAAAGCAGCAACAAATGAGAGGAACTGGTTTAAACATGGATTACTGAGCAAAGGAAAAGGTGCTCGTGTCTCCAGGAAAATGATCGGCATGAAAGCGAAGAGGATTTTTGATAAGGAGATTGATGACTCAAAGAGAAAAGAAACGTTCACAGCCAGTGTTAATCAGAACAGAATACAATGTTCTAATCTTTTTAATGAATCCTGAAATGTTCATCTGTTGTTTCTGCATTTTGTGACCGAATTTCACTGCAAAATTAACCCATTAACCATCACCATTATGCCTGGGATGGAATAAACGCCGGTCTCCAATAGACACTGGTCTCCAATAAAACGCCGGTCTCCAATAAAACGCCGGGTCGGCCGACTACTACTGGAAGATATATAATGTGCAATACTGGTATCAAAACTTTCAGGACATTTGTTTTTGTACTAATAGTTTTAAGTTAAGCTAATATTTTAGAAAATTGCTAGCTTTTTTGTTTATTTTGGCATATACTAAGAATTTTGGGCTAGTTCTAAGTTGAGCTAATATTTTATCTCTAAGCTAGCCTTTTTTTTGGCTAATTTAGCATCTACTTGGGTTTTTTGGGCTATTTTGGAGTTAAGCTAGTATTTAATGTAGCAATATGAGTGATGGTGTTGAATCAACAACGCCACCTAGAGCTTTTTGCCCCCAGAAAAGACACAAAAAACAAAAAGTCACATGTAGGTCTTACTTTGAACTGAAGCACAGGTTGTAGTTAGTTTAAAAAAATAAATTATAGTCAAATTAAAAAGAACATAAAAACACTTAAGTGTCACGCTTACCGGCTACTGACGTCACGCTGCAAATGCGCCCAAAACCAGTCGACTGGCCATAAGAAGAACTGTAAACGAGCCTACTTGTGAGTTCCTATCCTATACATGTTAAATACACACATTTTAGTTTAGCTAATAATTCAGCAATATGTTAACTTTTTTTGCTAATTTGGCATTTACTGAGATTTTTTGGGGTAATTCTAAGTTAGGGCATAATTTTAGCAATGTTCTGTTGTTGTTGTTTTTTTATGGCTAATTTATCATCTACCGATTTTTTTTGGGCCTATTTGGAGTATGATAAAAACTCAATCCCGTTCAGGACATTGGTGTTTGTACTTTTCGTAATCATACCTTTTACGCATTTAAAAATTTTACGCATTTCTTTTCTTTAAAACTTCTGCACTTTTAAAATCTATGCAAGTTTGGTATCAAAACATTTAACCTGTTTAGGATATTCATGCTTGTACTTTAGGTATTCATACCTTTTAAGCTATTTAAAAATTAAAACAATTTTTATGATTTTTTTTCAAGAATTCTTCAAAATCTTTGTGCATTTTTTTTATTTCTGCAACTCGTCCTTTATCAACTTAAGCATTATGCAAATAGCTTTAGCATTTTCAGCAAACAGCTTCATTATATTCAGCGACCAAATTCGGCAATAGCATTATCACAGGTAATTTAACTAGTTGGGAGTATCTTTCCTGCACTATACGTTTTACTTTTCTCAAGTAGATTTGAAACAAACCTGTCTTATTAAACATTTATATTGGGTTGTAACTATAAGAAAACGAGTGCGTGAAGAAGTGGACCAAGAAATGCAACAAATTAAGAAAGAAATTTTAGAGATTTTTTTAGCGACGTCAATGAGAGGCAAGTTAGTGGTAGTTCAATGCCGTCATCCATTCGTAGGACTGTTGAGTGCTGTGGAGTAAGAGCTTAACGGAAACTACATGTCTAGAAAGCATGCTTCATAGTCTTTTTCACCTGACACTTTTTTCCTCTCAGATAATTTTTTAACGACTCCTTTTTGTTTGTATATTCTACCTGGCTGACATCCACAGACACAAAGGGCAGTGATGTCAATTATGTGAGACATATTAGAGCCACAATGCAGCCTTTGTGATGCCACTGGTTCTCAATGTCAGTTCTGACAGCAGAATTATCAGAACTCTGCAGTCTGTTATCAGATTAATTAACAGAGATGCTGAGCTAAACATTGAACACCTGATCCACTTCACGCTGTTTACACACATTTTCTGTATTCTTTCAGGTTGGAGAACTGCATTTTGTCAAAGACCAGCTGTGAAGCTCTGGGCTCAGCTCTGAAGTCCAACCCGTCCAATCTGACAGAACTGAGGCTCAGCCAGAACAACCTTCAGGATTCAGGATTTCTTCATCTGTGTGATTTTCTAGAGAGTCCAGACTGCAAACTACAGACTCTGAGGTCAGTAAATAAACTGAACTTCCAGGACGATAAGAAGAATTTTCTGATGCTCCACTGGAAGATTTTCTGTTTACAGTCTTGTTTGAAATAAACAGATTATTATTTTTTTTCAATTGGTTTGATTGTGTTATGATGATTGATGTAAAACCAATCTACTATTGTAGATCTATATGTATATTATATGTAGTATTATAGTAAATGTAAATAAACTCTGTATGCTTAATTTTTTGCAGTTGTGAAGCTGCTGCTCCTTTATGAAGTCTTCCCTTTTTTCACACTTTTATCCAGCACAATTCTTAAGATACAAACTGTTTGTCTGCTTTTAGTTTGGAGAACTGCGGTTTGTCAGAGGTCAGCTGTGAAGCTATGGGCTCAGCTCTGAAGTCCAACCCGTCTTATCTGACAGAACTGCACCTAAGCTGCAACAAGAACCTGCAGGATTCAGGATTTCTTCATCTACGTGGTTTTCTGGAGAGTAAAGATTGCAATCTGCAAACTCTGAGGTCAGTAAACAAACTGAGCTCCATGAAAAATGAGACTGTCTATTTCACTTGAAGATTTTCTGAACATGTAGTTTAACTGCTGCAAAGCTGGATCACAATTTAGAGTAACTTTAGCCATCTGACGTGGCGGATGTCTGTCCCCCTTTGACTCTTTTTACTTTTTAAATCTGCTTCACCAAAGATGTGCCTCCAAGAGGTTTGGAAATGACTGCGATTACATGAGCAAAATGATTTTATTCTTGTCAAAAATCAGATTAGGATTGAGCTCTGTACATTGGCCCTGAAAATTTTAATCTGATTATAACAAACTTTTACGTTTATCACATCTTTGAACGGAATAAATAATTTTTGACATGCGCAGAACTATCTAAAATACTGGAAATGGCCAAGGAAGTATTTTAAGATTAAATGGTTACTAGATACTGCAGAGATTTTTTCCCCCTATTTACCTCCGATAATTTTCTAATAAACTACTTTTATTTGTATAATCTACCTGGCCTGCATCCACAGACACAAAGGGCAGTGATGTCAATTATGTGAGACATATTAGAGCCACAATGGAGCTGTTGTGATGAGACTGGATCTGCATGTCAGTTCTGACAGCAGAATTATCAGAACTCTGCAGTCTGTTATCAGATTCATACAAAGAGATGCTGAGTTGAACATTAAACACCTGAACACACCTGATTCACTCCACACCATTAACACACACTTTTCTCTCTGCTTCAGGTTGGAGAAATGTAACTTGTCAGAGACCAGCTGTAAAACTCTGGGCTCAGCTCTGAAGTCCAACCCATCCAATCTGACAGAACTGGACCTGAGCCAGAACAACCTTCAGGATTCAGGATTTCTTCATCTGCGTGGTTTTCTGGAGAGTCCAGACTGCAAACTGCAGACTCTGAGGTCAGTAAATAAACTGAAGTCCCTAAAGGATAAGAAGAATATATGTATCAGGGGAAGAATTTTGGGATGTTCCACTTGAAAATTTTCTGTCTACAGTCCAGTTAGGAAAAAAAAGATTGATATGTACTTTCTTCATCAATTGAATTGATTGTGTTTTGATGGTGGATCTGTTTCATTGATGATCTGGTTAATCTTTTAAAATGATTTTTCTGCAGTTGTTAATCTACTGTACACTTTTACTTTTATTTTTACTTCCTGTTTTTCGCACATATTCAGAATTTTTTTGTGATACAATTAGTTATTTGTTTCATTAAAAAATATCCTTAGATAATCATCAAGTTTTTGGGGGGACCTTTCTGTGTGGAGTTTGCATGTTCTCCCCGTGCATGCGTGGGTTTTCACCGGGGACTCCGGCTTCCTCCCCACCATCCAAAAACATGCTTCATAGGTTAATTGGTTACTCTAAATTGTCCCTAGGTGTGGATGTGAGCATGTGCGTGTGTGACTGTGGCCCCTGCGACAGACTGGCGACCAGTCCAGGGGTGTCCCCTGCCTTCCCCCATAAGTAGCCGAAAGGGATTAAGCGGTTCAGAAAATGAATGAATGTTTTGTTTTTTTTGATATTTTATGCCCAGTGGCAATAGATTATTAGAAATTCAATTCTGGTTTGTGGGCGGGTCTGTTGGCTTGGAGAAACCCTGCCCCTCCCTATCGCTAAAACTGTTTGTGCACTCACGTGCGAGCTAATAGCCTGAAGCATTAGCATTAGCAGCACAAAAATAATGGCGAGCAAACATAATACAAGCTGACATCTGTTGTTGTTTGATCAGAACGGCAATTTGCTACAGCACATCAGAGTTGAAAACTCATTATTTCTCACACACCCAAGTGGGAGCAGGTCAAGAGGAGTGGAGAAGAGACTTTGCCACGACCATTTTAGTAACTGCGCCATTAGCCTGAGCTTTTTCAAGCATCTAGTTTTCTGATTCAATGCAATTTGAATGAAGAAATACTCAGAAAAGCAGTATTCATAGTAAATACCTTTTATATAGGTCCTCTATTATAGGAAAAATGCTACAGGAACACATTAAAAACAAAAAAAGATGACTTTCATTGGAGTGCATCTTTAAAGAATAGAAGAACAGATCAAGTGAAGAACTTCCTGTCTCAGTTGAAACATTTCTGAACATTTCACTGCTGTAAAGCTGGATTTCAGCGTGTAGTCAGTGCATCTGTCTGATGGATTTCTCTAAAAGCTTTCTTTCACCTCATGACCTTTTCCAACAAGGTCAATGAAAAGAGGAAAAGGGAATGTTTCCACCATTCTGATGTCTGTCCTGCCTTTATGGATCTTTTTTCAATTACTACTTCTGCTTCACTAAATATGTACTTAGAAGAAGTCTGGCAATGAGTGAAATATATTTTTAAAAAATGTTCATGTTTAGTACTAACAAGTGGAATAATGAATAGTTATTCTAAAAGTAGAAAAGTAAGAAATACTTTATCGAGTTCAGATGTAGTTTACATGCATTCAAAACCTTGTCAACTTTGCACAGATTACTGCCCCTGTATGCTTTATTCAGCTTAATCTGGGAGTTTGTTTATCACCTTTAAGTAACTGCTGTTGTGAAGGAGAGCATAAGTGATGAAGCTTGTGTCAATCATTGAGGCATCCTTCACAGTGATGCAGGAAGTGGAGTAGTAACAGAGTTGTCAGAAGTGCAGCTGCAGTGTGAGAAACATTTCTTGCAGATGAGGGAGCATCTGTGACTGCACTGAGCTCCTGATGGAAACGGGGAAGTTTCTGTTTCTCTGAGGTTCCCCATATGAAAAGTTTCTCACTGAAAGACCTGGTGGCAGAAAATGAGTGTTGAAGCAACTGTCAGATCACAGATTCATTCATTCATGAGATTCCGTGTCTTCACACACTCTTCAGTCAGGACATGGATTCTTCTCCCTGCTTCATATTGGGACAAAGGAACACAGTCCATGAAATCTGAAATCTTCTGCTCCAGCTGAACCTGCAGCCCACTGAGCTCTGAGGAAAACGTCACAAGAACCTCACACACAAGAACCGTCACAAGAAGTTTTTTGTCAGCTTGGAGCTCCATTAGAGACAGTCAGACTGCTGAAGCTTCATGTTAGCATCAGCTGAAGTCAGGAAGTCATTTCTTCCAGTGGACTTGAATTCAGGAGAACCCACCTCACAGTCAGCACTGACAACAGAACCATCAGAACTCTGCAGTTTGACTGTTATCAGACACATTCATACACAGAGATGCTGATCTGCACATTGAAGACCTGAACACAGCTGATCCACTTCACACTGTTAACACTTTTCTGTCTGCTTTCAGGTTAAAGAACTGTAGATTGTCAGAGATCAGCTGTGAATCTCTGGGCTCAGCTCTAAAGTCCAACCCGTCAAATCTGATAGACCTGGACCTGAGCCAGAACAACCTTCAGGATTCAGGATTTCTTCATCTGTGTGGTTTTCTGGAGAGTCCAAACTGCAGACTGCAGACTCTGAGGTCAGTAAATAAACTGAAGTCCCTCAAAGTTTAGAAGTTTTCAGGTGAAGGACTGTCTGATGTTTCTCTCGAAGAATTACTGAACATGTGTCAACAAAGCTGGATCACAGCTAAGCAGCCGTCTGGTGAATTTCTACACAAGCTTTCCTTCACCTCTTTTCACTTTTTCAAACAAGGTCAATGTTTATTTTCCAGCTAATCCCTTCAGTTTTAACTGATTCGCACAGGAGTTTTATGCTGGATGCCCTTCCTGAAACACCACCCTATACTTTCAAGGCACTTAGTTAGGCAGCAGCGGGAAGAGTCTTGCCAAATGACTCACACTAGATTAAGCTCATCGCCCCGCCCTGGGAAAAAATCCCATGTTTCCCTACACCCTACCAGTTCAGCCATCCAGCTACTTTTCAAACATGGTCAATATAAACAGGGAAAGGCGACTGGGGGAAAAGTTTCAACCACGATGATGTCCAATCTGCTATCTTACTTCCTACTTCTGTTTCATAAAAAATGTACCTTCAGGAAATGTAAAAATGACTGAAAAAACCCAAATATTTCAATTCTAAAGCATACGATTTCGTTTTTTTCAATTTGTTCCAAATATATGTATGTTTAGTTATTTAAAGGAGAATAATAAGGATTTTTTTAAAGAATTGAACAAAAAGAATCACTATGTCAGGATTTGGTTGTGGACACAAACGCAGGACACAGAAAAGTCAAGAGAGCTCTGATTTATTCTGACCCTCTGTGAAGCTAGGGTCCGGAACTCGATAGCATAATCTGCCACCTGCCGATTCCACTGTCTCAACACCATCAGGGCTCAGGCTGCCTCTCTTCCAGGCTTCGTGTGCTGGAAAACCTGGGTGAAGGCCTTGAGAAAAGGCGGAAGGGAAGAGAAGATGGGTGATCCTCTCTGCCACTCAGCAGTGCCCCATGCCCCAGGGGTGGGGCACTGCTGAGGTGAGGAGATCTTGAAGGCCACCTTTGAACGATCTGAGGGGTAGCTGGCAGCCTGTAGTTCGAAGTGGAGCTCACACTGAATCACGAATGCCCGAAAGTCTCCAGAGTCCCTGGAAAACCTCTCTGGTCGGGCTAGCAAAGCGTCGGGGGAAAGTGATGTCAGTGTCGCCAACAAAGGAGTGGCGGAAGGTGGAGAGGATGCTGGAACTGGTTTGTCAGCTGCTCGATGCGTTCTCCGAACACAGCCAACTGGTGCTTGTGACAATTGGAGATCTCCATAAACCCACGGTGAAGGGCACACATCTGGTCCTTTTGTTGGCAGAGTATTTGCTCCTGGCTGGTTAGGAGCAAGCGTACGGAGTCTGCATCTGCTGTGTACATTATTGGCCAGAACATGGTAGTGGACACAGAAGAGTCTGAAGAGTTCTGATTTATTGCAGCCATTGACCAAGACTTCCAGGATCTTCTCTGGGAAAGAAGCTAAGCAAATAGGGCATCATTGTGGGAAGAGAATTGCTGTGTGTAAAATACAGCTTCAACCTGTGTAATGTAACAGAGCCTTGTTCTGAACTTGTGGAAAAGATCAAATGCTCCCAGTAAAATACAGTGAAATGATGAGACGAGACAAAAGCAATGTTCCTTGTTGTCTTCTTTCTACCATATTGCTGCGGTTCTCTCAAAACCTTCCCACTGAAACCAAACAACATCTACTTACAAAAGGTGCAACTTCCACTTCAGACACATACTACTGAAATCAATGTCTGACAATGTTATTTCATATGAAAACACATTCTGTGTGACACACTGAAGTAGACCTTGAAAGGATGGGAGCCTGAAAAGTGCCTACTTGGAAAAGAAAATATTTGAAAAATATATAAATATTTTTTAAAATGGCTTAAAAGGATAAATGTCAGTAGAACCATCATTCAAGACACTTAAGTTAAATAAAGTCAGGAGAGGTCTTGACTGAGTTTAAAATGGTTACTTGTTGGTTGACCTCAGATTTACAGAACGTCTCAATATTAGTTCATAGAAATGCAAACTTTAAGAAAAGGTGACCTTTAGATAGATGTGGGTTGTAACTAGTTACATTTACTCAGATAGAAACGCTCAAGTGACTTTAGACAAAAGATTTACTTATTAGAGTAGTTTTTCTGCACTATAAAGTATTACCTTTCTCAAGTAGATTTGAAACAAACCTGTCTTATTAAACATTTGAATTTGTTTGTAACTATTCGAAATGAGTGGGTGAAGAAGTTAGGACAGATGTTTTAAAGAGTTTTAATTCTTAAGCAAAGTCGATGAGAAGCAGGTTACTGGTCGTTCCGAACGCCAACCATGCCGTAGTGATGAACGCTGTGGGGGCTAAGAAGTAAAAGGAAACATGTTGATAAACCATTTGAGATCAAATGATTACACCTCTCAGATAGTTGTTTTAATGACTACTTTTTATTTGGATAATTTACCTGTTCTGCATTCAAAGACACAAAGGGCAGTGATGTCAATTATGTGACCTTTTATCAGCAAAGGAGCCTTCATGATGACACTGGATCTGTATGTCAGTTCTGACAGCAGATTTATCAGAATTCTGCAGTCTCTTATCAGATTCATAAACAGAAATGCTGAGCTGCACATTGAACACCTGAACACACCTGATTCACTCCACACCGTTCACGCGCACTTTTCTTTCTGCTTTCAGGTTAGAAAGCTGCAGTTTGTCAGAGACCAGCTGTAAAGCTCTCGGTTCAGCTCTAAAGTCAAACCCGTCCAATCTGACAGAACTGGACCTGAGCCAGAACAACCTTCAGGATTCAGGATTTCAACATCTGCGTCATTTTCTGGAGAGTCCAGACTGCAGACTGGAGTCTCTGAGGTCAGTAAATAGGCTGAACTTCCTTAAGGAAGAGAAGATTTTATCAGGTGAAATACTTTCTGATGTTCCACAGTCTTGTTTGAAATAAGCAGAGGATTGTTATACATTTTAATAATCAGTTGAATTGATTGGGTTATTATGATTGATGTAAAACCAATCTGTTTGAATAATGATCTGGTAAACCTTGTGGAACTATTTTTACATTATTATATTTGCAGTTGTGAAACTGCTGTACACTTTTATCAAGTCTTCCTATTTTCTTAAACCTATTCAGCACAATAATGTGATACAAAATATTTTGTTTTCTTTTATTTTTTGTTCCTGAAAAAAAAAACCCTGAGAGGATCATCAAATATACAGACAAAATGCATGAAATTAAATTTCACCAAGTATTCTGAGTTGACAGACAATAAAATAAAAAGTGATCACTTAAACTCATTTCTGAGGTTATCAGTTCATAGTAAATTGAACATTTCTTTCATTTCCTGAATTCATTTGTTTCCTTAATAATCACCAAATCATTTTAAAAAGTGCAGCTCTGATAATGTGCTAATATATTGTCACATTTTACAGAGCAGTTGCAGTTTTTCCTGAGTTCTCCAGACGACAGTTTTTCTACTGGAATACTTCTTTTTGAAAGTTACACAATTATTTTCAGCTAAGCATACTGTATCTCATGTTGTGACGTTGAGCAGCTTGATAATCGTTAAAGTCAGTGGTGCTTTTAGACCGTAACTGAGCTGTTAGCTTACCTGGAGATGTTTCAGTCTTGTTGCTGAAGGCTTCTCGAGAACCAATCCAAGCTGGAACTCCAGCTCCCATCACTGCTCCTGAAAACACTTTTCTGTCTGTTTTCAGGTTGGAGGACTGTAGCTTGTCACCGAACAGCTGTGAAGCTCTGGGATCAGTTATAAAATCCAATCTGACAGAACTGGACCTGAGCCAGAACAACCTTCAGGATTCAGGATTTCTTCATCTGTGTGATTTTCTCGCAAGTCCAGACTGCAAACTAGAGACTCTGAGGTCAGTTCCCTGTTCCTGTTGCAAAGCTACCTGTTTCTGCTCAGTTGAATCTCAATGACATTAAACATTTTTTTTGTCATTTTGGTGGTGGTAGACAAAGGTCACTGTGTATGACCTTTCTTCTTTTTCATCTTTTTTTCCATCTTCATCTCTGATCTCCTCTTTAGCCATATTATCTTAGTTGTAATGTTCAAGTGAAAAAAGCAAACAAGCTCTGGGGTCAAATGTTCTCCACCCGTCACCATCTTTCAGTTGCATGTTGTGCAGAAAGCTAAGTGAGATCCTAGAACTGTCCACAGTTAGAAAATCAGCTGTTTTCCTGCAAAAGAACAAATCAAAGGTGAAATTTAAAAAAATAAAATAAAGTCCAGTGAGTTTTTATTTTGTCCTCTATTTTCTTTTTCAGTTGCATTTAGATGATTTTATGTCCACTTAAGTGTCTCTCAGAACTCTTGAAAGTTGTGTGTTTAAAGTGTCTCTTCTTTTGGTTGATTAGATAAGATCACAGACCGAAAGTTCAGAGCCTGAAGGGCTAAACCATCGTTCAAGTTTGATGGTGTGTGGGGACCTCCTGCCTCCAGCTCCTCAGTCATGACATTCTGGTGGAGAACAATCTCTGACACTAGTTTTCTACTTCCTGTCATCCCCTGTGCTGGTTCTGCTCACTCACACTAGACTATTTTCACATGTTTCTGAACAGCATCTGGAGGATTCTGACACATTCTGTCACACTCTTTATGCCACGAAGAACTCTTGCAGAGAATCTACTGCAGAATTACTGGCTCGTTGATTTGGGACACTTGGCGCCCCAGAGAGCTCCCTAATTTTGTCTGATGGTTCAGTCTGGTTGTGTTCAGAAGAACTGAAGGATGAAAAACATGAACTTCAAACTCCACTCTTTATTCTGGATTCAGGTTGAAGAACTGCAGTTTGTCAGAGATCAGCTGTGCTGCTCTGGTCTCAGCTTTAAAGTCCAACCCGTCCCACCTGAAAGAACTGGACCTGAGAGAGAACAACTATCTTCAGGAATCAGATGTTCAGCAGCTCCAGGATCTGGTGAAAAGTCCAAACTCCAAACTGCAGACTCTGAGGTCAGTAGAGGGTTGGAGTCAGTCCAGCTGCTTCCAGATGTTTTGTCCTAAAGTTAGTCTGAGAGCAAAGATACAGAGTTTCCTGTGAAGCTGCAGCTTCTCAGTGAAGCTCTGAGGAGAATGATGACAGACAACAGTCAGCCAATCAGAGCAGCAGAAGCTCCAATAGGTGAAGATGAAAGGAAGCTGCTGCTCTGAACAGAACTGAAGCTCCTGCTGTATTTCTGCCGCTTTGTTGCATCACTGACAGCTGAGAAAGAGGGGACACCTTCATCTGTATGTTTTTTGTGTCTTCACAGGTGGAAGGACTGAAGAATCTGTTCTTCCTGGTGGTCTGTAGAGATCCTCTGACAATACATTTTCCTGGGAGGTGGAGAGCAGTGATGGAAGTAGAGATGAGTGTCAGATCTGCAGCATGAACTGATCTGAAATCATCTCCACTGTTTTTCTCAGCATCAAGTGCACAGTTATTGTGCAGCAGCTCCCCTGGTGGACTGATGGAGAACTGCACTTCATTCCAATGGGGAAGTGTTCTGCTTCTTTTTAATATTGGGGGGGCGTCTCTTAACTTTGTCCATATCCTCTTGCCGTAGTTGCTAATGTCATCCTTCCTGTCAGCTGATATATGTCTTTTTCTGTTCATTTTCATGAGGGAGCAGCTGTTTGTATCAGCTATATATATTTATACACTAAAGTCAGTTGATCATCAAACCAGCAAATTTTGATGAATCATTGATCAGATTTCTCCTCATCTGTCCTAACGCTGTTTCTTTGAATGATTTGTGTTTGTGATTATTTCCTCGTATTCAGACAAGATGGTTTCTTTCTCAAGCCATCATTTTTCTTTTTTTTTCTGTTTTGTAATTTATATTCAATTTGTTCTTTTTCAAATGTTTTAATTTTTAACATATTTTATTTCTCATTGTTTTCATGGTGCTGAAATTCTCCCATGATTCAGTGCTGTTTGTAGAAGAGTTCAGCAGAAAGAGGAAGTGGACTTTTTCTGCCGTTTTTGTAGAAACATGGGTTGGATTTAGATGTTCTAAGGATCTGGGGAAAAAGACTTGCAAACAAAAAGGAAACCAGAAAGTCAAAAAAGAAACCAGTCATTAGAAATGTGAATACTGTTGTTTTCTGCTGATTGAATGTTTATCTTCCATTATTCCATATTCTTTTATCCAACATGAGTGAATATTTTTGTTTTTCATTAACGTTTATATATTCTTTTTATTACTTTTTAATACATTACTGTTTTTAATAGATGAGTTTATGACATTCCAAATAAAAAATGAGTGAATTGATTATGACAGATTATTGATGTATTAGATATATGTATGGGTCTGGGAAAAACACAGTCATTGGATCTTGCTTGTGTCTCTGTAACAGGGAAATACATTTGAACAAGAGCTTTGGATCATAAGATTATCTTTATGAATTAAATATTTTTCAGACTTGATTTCTGTTCTCCAAAAACTCAAATTGATGAACACAGTTGTATTCAGTACTCCAACAAGGTCATGTAACAATATTGTTCATGGTATGGACATGGTCGTAGACATGACTCACTGGTTTGTTTTAAAGTTGATTTAAGCAAATCTTTTAGCTCTGTGCACATTGACATATTCGAAGGACGTGACATGGTGGAGAGGGGGGGGGTGTCAAACGAACATTTCAGTTGTTGAAACACAATGTAAGACTGTTTTAGAGCTGTCAATCAAAAGAACATGCCCCAATTTTGATCTAAAACATATTACGTAGATCATAGCGTTTTTTTTTGTCTCCATTGTAAAGCTTGATAATTTTACTTAATTAGAGACGGATTAAACTCAGATTAAACTCACAGAAAGAAGGCCCCCGAACAGAATCACCAATGGGGGACCTTTCTGTGTGGAGTTTCCATGTTCTCCCCATGCATGTGTGGGTTTTCTTCCTCCCACCGTCCAAAAACATGCTTCATAAGTTAATTGGTCACTCTAAATTGTCCCCAGGTGTGTGTGATTGTGGCCCCTGTGACAAAATAGTATAGAAGATGAATGAATGAACTGATTAAATTCATAACAGTTTCCTAATGATTAACTGATAAACTTACCTGGCTTTAATCGGTTTAAGTGAAAATATTATTCCTTGATTTCAAAATAAATAAATGATTTTTTACTCTAATGTTACAACAAAATGTAGTTTCTTGTTTTCTTGAAATTGACAGAGTAAAAATACTCTGATCCTTGTTATGTGAGAAAGTTTCACTGTAATCATTCTCCATCTTCTGGCTGTATCTTTGAGTTTCAAATCTCATTTTGGATTTATCAGAACCATCAAGGTCTCTGTTAACAGAATAACCCCACTCCATCTTATGTTTTTAGACAGTTTGTCATCTGCATGTTGAATGTTTGCTTTGTGAATGCACTGGAACTTTGTAAGAGACAAGTTTTTTTTAGCTGCAGATAGACAATAAGATGCAAATCTATCTTTAAAACCCAAAACAGACCAGAGCCAAAGCAGATGACTGTAGAATTAAAAGAAAGACAGCAACGTTGTGAAAGAGAACAAGTGATGAGTAACAGACTACAAAGACAGGAAAACAGGAGCATGAAATGAGGCTGATTATCTCCAGAAGCAGCATGAAAACCTGTCAAAATCTCTGCTTTACTGTTTCCTGCTGTTAACCCTATAAACGCCAGTGTCCACTAGATTTGTAAGAGTTGCAGAAGCAAATCATGGCAATAAAGCAGAATTTCTACATCAGCTGCAGATACACACGTGGACAAAATTGTTGGTACCCCTCAGTTAAAGAAGGAAACAGCAGAGTGACTACTTGTCTCCCTTTAAATAGGCAGACTGACTGATTATGAGTTTGGTAACACCTGTGATGTCAATTAAAGGACACACCTGAGTTAATCATGTCAGTCTGGTCAAATAGTTTTCAATCTTTTATAGAGGTACCATCATTTTTGTCCAGGCCTGTTTCATTTGTTTGTTTTTTTTTAAATAATTATGTTAATCAGCAATTCAAAAGTGATGGCTGATTTTGATTATTTAATTTTCTATAAATTTTTATTTATTGTTACTTTTGTAAGTTTCAAGTGATTTCAGTGAGAATTGTGGGTTTTTCCTTCTTTAACTGAGGGGTACCAACAATTTTGTCCACGTGTGTATGAATACAATATGAGAACTTTGCCATCTCTGTGTTCTCTGATCTCATCTCCCAAGAAGAACTTAAGAACTCAAAGCCAGAATGAAGTTTGAAGATTGCTGCACAAAAACTGATGAAGAAACCACAGAGAAGCAGTTTGTTTTCTTCAGTTTTCTTCACAGCTTCTGATAGATCAAACAGCAGAAACCCACACTGTGGGAAAGACTCAAAGCTTCTAACTGATGTTTACATCCACTTTATTTTTCACAGTAAAGATTTGGACAAAACACTGAAAGCTAAAAAGGACAACAGTTCAAGTCTACTACAGACATGTATCATATGTACACAAGACAAACACACTAATCTGTTTATCAGCTTCTACCTTACTATGATTTTGGAAAAATCCTTTCCTCTTTATACAACGTTTTGCTCACATGACTTAACTGAAGCCACTTGAACAGGCAACAAAACTTTCAAAGGTAGAACACTTGACTCTTCAAGTCAAGTTTCTATAGCTAAATTTCAAGACAATGCCACATGAATGAATGAAAACCTTCATCGACAGGACTCAACAATATAAACTGCAGTTACCTTTTTGTTTAGAATAATTCAATTCATTTGTACTTTATTAATCAACAAACATGTATCCATATGGCTAAGGTGAACTTAATGTCCACTGATAACATTAAATACAAAATAAATGGTTAGACTTAAAAATGTATTTTCAGTGTTGCCATGACAACACAGACATATGCAATTGCACTTCATCGATATGCACACTGACTCAGCATAAAATACAACCACAATAGTCAACTAAAAAACTGTAAACAAGGAATGATAATACAAAATTCAGCTGATAACATCAACAAACAAATATTTAACTTTTATTTTTTAAATTTTGCCCCCCCCCCCCCAGCTGGAAGTAAGTCATTTTCTATAGGTGACATCATACTCGCTCAGTCCAGTTCTCATATAGAGTCAATGCAAGAGCTCAAACCAGCGCTACCAGGACTTCCAGTTTATGAGCTTGAAGCAGAGTTGTGCACAGGGACTTGAGCAGTGCATCCCTAGTTTTTGGAAAAATTGGTAATCATCCATGTATGTGTTTTGTTTTCTACATTTACTTGATTTTGATTTTTCATATTTTATAGTTTTGCTCTCCTTCAAATGTTTGTGTCATATTGACAAAATTGAGTAAAAAAAAGTGTTTTGTAAACAAAAATATGACCAAAATGACAATTATAAGTAATTATTTTATTCTAATACTCAGAATACTCTTTAGAAATTGTAAAACAGAACAGCTAAAGCGTTTGCGAGAGCAATTTTCTGCTTTAAATGTAATCTTTCCTTAAATAAGAAGTGAACATCCATGCAAAAATCAGAGTTTCAGAGCTGTTAGTTTTAAATCTTATGATAAAGAACATTCAATCATTATTTGATTTTACTTTGAAAAATATTTTTAAAAGTTAATCAATTACCGGTAAAAAGCATTGATAGTACCTATGGATATGTGACAAAACAAAACATAATTATCTGTAAAAAACAGAATTTCTTCAGAGGAATCAAAGCAGCGTGAAGCTGAAAGGTCAGACGTGTCTTCAGGCTCTGATAAAGGTCTCAGTTACAGAGGTCAGAGCTGCAGCATGTAGCCAGGATTCCAGGAGTGGAGATGTATCCCTGACACACAGCCATGTTCATGCACTGACGAAACGAACGGTCTGGAGGAAAAGTAAGAAGAAAATAAGGCATAAATCCAATCTCCTCCTGTGTGTGAAAGCGTAAATTTAAACAATCAATAACTTTGAGGATGAGTCGGTAGAAAAATTATAAAGAAAAGATTAGTTTTCATCATTCCTACTCTTAACTGTCTAATAGTGAACCTCCAGATCAGGGGTCTGCAACTGAGGCTCTGGAGCCAAATGTGGCTCTTTTACCCCTCCATTGAGGCTCTCCTGCTTAAGAAAAGCAATGTAATAGTAATTTTTTAAAGTAAAGGTAACGTAGATTGCATTAATTTAAGAAAGGTTAGTTTAGTTTATCAAGACTTACAACAGTAAAATAAACTGTGTAAAGGTTTTTGCTGACATTGCACCAAATCAAAAGGCAAAAAACACACAGATTTCAACTGGTAATCGAAACTTTGTTAAAAATTTGGATCTTCTCTGACTGCTGGTTATTTTATGAGTTATTTTATAAGAACATATTGTCTTATGCTGCAAAGCAACGGTTAGTAGTTGTTCAGAAGAGAGATGCAAAACAATATATCTGTACATTCTTTGCTGTATATACCTTTTCTATTAAATCATAAAACAATAAAGTTATGTTTCAGGGAACAGCAGCAGCAAATAGAGAAAAGGATGATGGGTCCCCAAAGTAGAATTGAGATACAACAAGAGAAAATGCCGTTTTTGACTTGTGTTTAAAGATTTTTGTTGAAGTAAATTTGCTGTAGCAGAATTATCCTGAAGGCACAGGATGTCTTTTATTTTGAAAGGAAGTTATGCAGGCCTCAGTCAAAAGCAAAAAAAAACACAGCTTCACATTAAGAGAAAAATATATTTTCTCTTTTTATCTTTATTTTATTGATGCAAAAAAGAAATGCAATATATATTTATGATAAAAGTTGTATCAAATGTTACTAAAGTGTGAAATGAGACATTGTGGCTCCTATAGACTTTAATCTGTCAGACACAGGCCTGAAAAGGTTTTTCAGTGTTAAAGGTTGCAGACCTCTAATCTAGACTGATTAGTTTGTGTGTGGCGTCTTCCAGTCACCAAAAAAGACTCACTCAGAGCTCCTTGGAAAATGACAGCAGCACAGGCATTTTGGGTTCCGGAGCAGATCTAAGTGCTGGTGGGGGTGCACAGTTCCCCCCCAGTGGAGAAGCAGAAGTTACATTCCAGAGCCTCACCTGAAGGAAAAAAAAAAACATGCAGAAAAATAGTATTGTGAGACACAACCAAAGCAACACACAAAAGCTCCCAGAAACCCCTGCTCCAGCACTAGTCCAACATAAACTCCCTCATTAAAGCAAGGTCAATGGATAAGGTTAAAATTAGTGAAGAGGCTGAGCAAAAATCTTGACATTTCAGTACAGAAGAAATGACTGAAGCATGCACGGACAAACTGAAACTGTTCTGAAGCAGAAAGAAAAACAGTTCAGGAAAATAAAAACTTACCTCGGTACAAAGCTATCAGGAGAAGGAGGAAGCTCACTGCAGCTCTCATTCTGGAATCCTGGAAAAATCCGAATCCACTGATGAGATGATGGAATCCTAAACAGATCTTAAAGGTTTGTTTGGAAACGGCAGCGTTTTACCTCTGATGTTCAGAACAAAGTGATTTTCTAAACCCAGTTTGAACTGAATATCTTGTGGTTTCTAAATTTCAACAGACAGTCCAGACTTCCTCTATATTCACTGATTGGTCAACAGAAACTGCAACAACATGTCATTTTTCCTTTTTTTTTTTGCTGAAAAAGAGGATCTTCTGCCTGAAAACTTGAGCAGTTCTGATCCAACTGAGGTCATAATTGAATTTTCCAAAAGCGGAATCCCTTTGAACCTATTTCCTGTTCTTCAAATTATCTCTGGTTTCTAATGTTTGCTTTTATTCCCAGCAGCTTCTTCTAATACATGGAATCAGTTTGTTGAAGGGCAGATTACTCACACAAATGGTGTAACTTCACAGCACTGTAGATGAGCTGTCACACATTAAAGTGTAAGAAAATAAAGTTTTAGAGGATAAAAATGATCAAAAACTGGTGTGACAGCAGCTAAAGAAAATGTTTAGGAGTTTAGAAAAGACAGAAAAGGTGAAGTCGAAGTCCTGGCGTGACCTTTAGCATCACCTGGATTGTCAGTTAAGTCAGAAGAGATTACAACATAACAGGGTTTCCAGCAGTGACTCAAAGGGGGAATTTACACTCATTTCTGCTACGCTTTCACATTAATGTACATTTTGATGAATTTCTGAAGGACAGCGGCTTCCACAGACCCCGATCATTGTTATCTTTATCTATACAGAGGTTTAGAGAGAAGGATGAGCAAAAGTCTCTGCCACCTTAAAAAAAATCAGTTCCAGATTGATGCGTCTTTATGATTTGGAGAGAAAAATGAAGCAGAAGATTGTACAGAAACAGGCTCCTCTGTCTGAAACTGCCAAACTCTTTGAATTGTATCATCTACAGTGCAGAACATCATTAAAAAATCAGACACTGCATCCCTTGTTTTTATGACCATGTCATACATACAAACATGCGATCCTCTGAGCTCTCTGGACAACACCACTACAACTCCCTGATGTGGAGCTGATGTGCTTCGAACAATTATCAGACTCTGGACCTAAACATCAAACTGAAACCAGAACTTGAAGATTTTGCAAACCAATATGCTAGTGATGAAAGAAAAAGAAACACGCAGAGCTTACAGAGCTCTACGAAACTGAACACAAACATGTTGTATCCACGAATGTGGCAGACTTTGTTTTATCACATTTTTTTTAATCATTCAAATGTGAACATTTTTTTCACAAACTTTTGTCTGTATAAAATCAGAGCTGCAAGTTTTTGCAAATTCAAGTTCTTTCTGTTTTTTTTTTTTTTTGTTTTTTTGTTTGTGGAGAAGTGTTCCTTTAATAAGGCCACTGATCATGTTTTATTTTGAAGGCACACAGACTGAAAGTGTCAGATGTTTCACCACTGAATAGAATAGAATGCTGTGATGTCATTGTGCAAGGAGCAAAACAAGATTGAAGATGCCCACCATGTCAAATTGCATCTGGAATCATAAGAATGAAAGAAAAAAACAACAGCAAAAATTTAAAAGTTTGTACTTGCTACAAAACACACCACATCTGTAGGACCTGTATCCCATTCTGCCAATCCTGTAATCCTTATAAAACTAATGGTAGTACATGTAACCAAACCAAATCAAACCACATTTTTTAACTAAATATCACTGAAGAAATAACAAAAGAAGAAGTATTCAGTTTGGTAGTAAACCTATTAAAGAATAAGTTAGAGAAACAATCAATGATTGCTTTAAGTTGTATAAAAATCCTGGGTCAAAAGTCAGAGTAAACGGATATTGTTCTGAATTCTTTAACATAGAGAGAGTAGTACATCAGGGCGACTCTTTGTCTCCCATTTTAATTGCTCTCAGTATTTCCGGGCCGGCTGTAAAGAAGTGGCAGGGCGGTCGACATCTGATGGAAGATTTCAGGTTTGGTTCCCACCTTCCGCACCCACATACCAAAGTGTCCTTGGGCTAAAACACTGAACCCCACATTGCCACATAGGTTGGCACCAGTGTTCGGAAGCAGTGTGTGAATGGGTCTGTGACTGAAAAACACTTTGGGCCTTCAAGGAAAGCAGAAAAGCGCTACACAAGCATACACCATTTACCGAACAGCCCTCGGTAAAGCCCCTTAGAGCCCACGCTCACAGACAACGCAGTCAAATGCCTTCTCCTAATCCACAAAACATATGGACTGGATGAATGAACACATCTCTCTCTAACTGTGGAGAGTTTAGTCCATATGTTCCAAAACCAGGACACTAATTGCACAGTCATTACTGAATCTGAGATCGAATAGAATCTCTCTGCACTTTTCTTCAAAGGAAACATTTTGCCTCTTTTGTAGAGTGCAGAAGTTTGATGTCATCAGCTGCAAGCGACTCCGTCCTGAAGTTTCACTGTTTGTCGTGATTTGCTTGATCAGTTTTCCCAACCTCTGACCTTTGACTTTTTTTTGGTTTTCTATACAGGCTGGCTGTGACTCTGCCCATTCACCTGTGATTCCCATGAAGCAGTCACAGCTCCCAGCACTTTGCTAACTTTGCTAACACTTTGTTCAAAGAACTCTCCCTGAACCTTCAGTGTTGGCTCATCTTGTTTGATGCCAAGTTCTCCACATCTATGTACTATTTAGCGATGTTTTATGTGAATAAACTCTTTGTTATGATTTTGTTTGTGGTTGTTCCTTGAACGGCTGAGTTTCCAGGCAGAAATCTGTCCACTAGGGGGCAGCACTCAATCTTTCTTCACTGTTAAAGCAGATCATCTGGGCTGCAAGAAACCTTTACCTTCTGAGGAATCTGCTGCCGTTCAAGCACACCCTGTTATTGAGGAACAAGGAAGCCATTCAGGAATGTGGTCTTGATGCAGAACATTCTTCCGAACAAAAGCTGCACCTCCTTCAACATCTGGAAAACCCACATTCTTTCAGTCGGAGCTCCTCTCATTCTCAGTTTAATAGAGGCTAGAAGTCTGTGAGGCCACAGCAGGAGCATTCTGGTCAGTAGGGGAACTGGGAACCGAACTGAAGCATCTGATCCAGATTTTATACCTCACCGAGAAGCAGCGGCTGCTTTGATGCAGCGCCTTTTCACATCTGTCAAATTAAGCTTCTGGTTTGGAGAAAAAAAAGCTGCTCAAATGGTGGCTGATCTGCTGAATCGGAATGTCCCATGATGCAGCAGGGCTCAGAGGAAAAAGTTACAGCAAACTTTGTTCTCTGTGAGAAAATGAGGCCTAACAACATGAAAGCTGAGACTGTTCTTCATCTCCATCATTCACTCATCATCACAGTGACTGCACACGTAAGCATCAGATCAACACACCAGCACTTCTCCTAACTGTACAACAAGATATTTCCAGGATTCCCCAACATCTCCATGTTTGATTTTCCAGCACAACCTCCCTTTTTCAAGTTTTTCTAAAGTTCCTGCATTGATTAATGTGTGAAAGGGTTTTTCTGCTCCCTCGAATCTTTCTTCGCTGTTTCAATCTTTCACTCTGACAGCTTTCAGTTTTTTCTTGTAGCCCAGACAGATCTGGATGATCCACATTCTTTCAGCTTGCAGTTTGCTGATAAAATCTCTTCCTCAAACTGCAGGACTTCTTATGACTTGAATCTGCTCTAAAAACTGCATTTGGGTTTGGTCATCACATGTGCAAAATCAAACCAAAGAAAACTCTTGTTTCAGAAAAAGCAAAGAGGCTAAATCTGAAAACCAGGATGTCCATCAGTGCACCACCCTAGACAGGCGATCAATGATAAACTTTGCAAGCGCCTCTGTAAAGGGGTGCTCAGGGCATTCCTCACATATTAGAGATCCTTGGGATGATCCAGGAGTATGAGGAGATCTCTCGGCAGACCCAGGCACACCTCAGGATTTGCCTGGAGGAGCCGGAGGAAGAGTCCAGTATTTTTAATCATTGCTTAGACTGCTGCCTCCATGACATAGTTATGAAACACATTCTGACTACTTTCCTCCTCTTCATCATGTCATTTAACTTTTCCTGTCATAGTTCCAACATTCAAAGTCCCTAGTTTCAGTCCACCACTCATGACTTTATAATAACATTATTACATATTATTTGAAACCGACACGAAGTTGTTCAGTTTTATTGCTGTTTAAAGCTGAAAGGAGTCAGCTTAACTAAATAAATAGAGATGGGTGTCATCTGCAAAAGAAGGAAACTTGATATTAACTAAACATATTGCCAAGGAGTAAGTGATGAAAGAAGAGGACCAAGGACAGAACCTGGGGGTACACCATAAATGACATATAAGGGCTGAAATTTAAGTGATTTAAGTTGGATGAATTGGTTGCGGCTTAAGAAGTAGGATTGAAACCAACAGAGGAGGTTGGAGATGACGCAGACAGAGGAGAGCCTGGAGACCATGAAGGAGGAAAGAGTGCAATACGGGATCAAAGGTCGCACTCAGGTTGAGGATAATGAAGGTAGTGAGGAGTCAAGAGTCAGCTTCAGTGAGAATGTCATCTGTGCTCTTTAGAAGGGCAGTATTTAGCGATATGTAAGAGATGGAAACTACACAGAAAAGGTTAATTTTGTTTTAAAATAATTATGAAGTTGGGAGGCGACTATATTCTCTGGTATTTTGGAAATGAAAGGAAGGTTAGAAATCGGACGGAAATGACTGAAGAATCTAACTGTGTTTTTTCTAAATAGGTTTAACAGATGCAGTTTTGAACCGTGATGCGACAATGCCAGGTGCTGGTGAGAAAGGAATAATGGTAGAAATAAGTGGAAGGAGAGAAAAGAGACAAGCTCTAACTAGTTGGGGGTGTAAGGATTAATCCAGAAATCCATTAATCCATTTCTGTTCCTACCATCCAGATGGATCTGTCTGAGACAGAAGTCGGAAGGGATGAAAGGGAGCAAGCAGAAGCTGAGATGCTGAATTTGCTTGATTATTTGAATTTTCTGATAAAGAAAATGAAGAGGAGGGAGTCGCGAGTGTGATTGGAAAAGAAATGAGGCGGGAGACTGTCAGAGGGGTGAAAAAGGTTATTCATCATGGAAAAGAGAGAATTTGGAGTTGCCAGAGTAGTCATTTGTTTTTGTATGAGAAACCAAGTCCCTACACTACATGATGTGTGATTTATAGATTTCTTTATGAACAGCCATGAATACTTGGCCAGGTATTCTACAGAAGGTGACCTTTGGCCTTTTGTTTTTTTTTTTATAGAAACAGTTTTGCTTTGATAATACAACCTAATAATGAAGGCACCAATCACCTGCAACAAACCTCAACAAGTCAGCTGTGTTGTAATAACCAGGAATCCTGGCAATGAGGAAGACGAACGAGCACGAAAAAGTCTTTGCAAAAGATTTGGGGAAAACACGGTGAAACACAAAGGCTCCTGGGTATTTGAGTTTCCACACAGTTCCTGTTTGTTAGCAAACTCCTCTCTCTCATCCTAACTGGGATATCCCATGATGCACAGGACCCAGTGGAAAAAAGAACAACATGAAGGTTCCCCACCACTCCTTCATCATCATCGCAATGACCGCACACATTAATGTCAGAACAACAGAAGCTCTCCTCCTTTCTTCACTGTTTGAATCTTTCAGTGTGACGGCTTTCCAGGTTTTTCCTGATAGTTCTGACAGATCTGGAAGATTCTGCGCCTCAAACAGTTTTTTCTGACTTCCCCTGAACCCCCTTAAATTAGAGGATTTTGTGACTTTAAAAGCTGTGATTCTAACTGTCTTCTCAGCTTTGTCAGATATTTTTCTGATCTGCATGTAAACAAACTCTCTGTTCCTCTGATTCTGATTGTTGACTTGTCACAGAAAACGGAGAAGCTGTTTCTGAGAAACAGTCAGGCCCCTAATTCAGCTCCATCAGGTTTTTCTGCTTCAGTGTCAGTAGATGACGTTAGTTCTTGGAATGAGGACATGACTGAAATCAGAGATTAAAGCAGAGTTAGAAGATAGAAGAGACAAACCTGCAGGATCCAACACAGACATGAGAGAAACTTCAGAAAACATCAACATCTTCAGGATTTTTTCCTCCGTCTGTATGTGAACAAACTCACAGAGACTGAACTTAAACCCTTTCAGTTCACGTTATCTTTGTCAATAATGAGGTGAAGACAAATGAACATCATAACATTTTACAAACATCCTGCAGCTCCTTGCAGTCATTTCACCGCCAACAAGAAGCTCCACCTCCTTTTTCATGTCCACTGTGTTAAAGGGCGCTAGAACAAAACGGATCAAATCATGATCCACTGACTGTGTGAAGCAGGGGAGGTGTACTTGGGAGAAAATAGACAGGTTGTGGGTTTGATTCCAGAAATGGTCACAGTTTGTGTCAAAAGGAAATCTGACAGAAAAATGTCCACTCTAACCAAGATGCAGATAAAACTTCTTCACCTGCTGCTCCGCCCACCTGTGCTGCTCCGCCTCCTTCACAGGATACACTTTCTGGTTCAGTCACTGATCTGTGTTGCTGCTGCGTTCATACGGTGAGTATGAACTATATACTCTTATATACTATACTATATATTCTTTATATACTCATATATACTCTTCTTCTTCTTCAGATCTTTCAAGAAACTGAACTTTTTTTTGTTTCTTGAACTTTGACTGTTAATTTCAGTCTTTGGAGAGTTTCTTTTTTCTGTGAACTCTCATCACTCCATTGTTTAACAAGCGTCATTATTGTTTATTTATTGGTCTACAATATTGATGATTATTGTTGATAAAGTAAGCAACAATCAGCTGATGTTTCTTGTGTTTTTTCCTGAACATTTCCTGGAATCAAACTGGTCTTCATCTTCAAAGATGGACAGGTCAGCTGACTGCTGCTTCCTGTCTGAAGTGTTTCATTTCTGACTCCCAAACCTTTCTGTTCTCTTCAATACACATCTGTGTGTGAATCAGTGTTGGGTGGAACTCATTACAAATGTCATGGATTGCAGTTACAGATGACTTTGTGCTGAAACATATTAACTATCAATAAAAAAGTCGATGTAAACATGTATACACGCACATTTCGGGGTTCTGCGTTTAAAATTCATCATGTGTTGCTACGCAAGTTTTAAAATTTGATTTCAGGGTCTATACAGAGCATGCGGCCACTGATTCACTAGTGGTGAATCTCACAAAATGTAGCATAGCTGGTTTGTCCGGAGACAAAGCGACAAGCCTGAGGACGTCTTTGTTCATTTTTCAAATTCAGAACAAGCAAGCTTACACTCCTGATATTTTGGTAATTCATATCAGTCTTTGCTTTACTTTTAATTTGCTATTTGCCTTTAGAGACCCAAAACCTTTAATTTAGTTTTTTCGTTCCTTATAATTGTGCATGGTCTTTTTTAGCATGTGCAATGAGTATTTTTGAATAACAAGTAATCTGTAATCCACTTTAGAGCGGAGTGGTTTAACATTGCGAATCAAAGTTAACCTGAAAGTCTCTGTTGGAGCTTTGAGAGAAAGATGTTATGACTTTCTTTATTTTCTCTGTCATTGTGTCTGTTTTTCTTGATCTGTTTCATGTTTCCTGAATTGTAGAAACAGGAAGTTTGTTGTTTCTTTGTCAAAGTGACTGAATGACTGAAATGTTGCTCCATCATGGAGTGTTTGCTGCTGCAGCTCCATGTCTCCATCTGGTGGAGGGAGAGCAGAAGTGCAGCAGCTGATGTTCAGCAGCTTCCTCTGCCTCCCACTGCTGTCTGACTGCATTCACCTGAACCTGAGAGGAAACACAAGAGAAGAGCCAATCAGTGGAGGATCAGCTGATCTGTTTGTGAAGGAGGATCAGAGCTGATGATGTGTGTTTCCTCTGCAGATGAAGGTAGAAGGTGTGTGTGAGCTGATGTGGATCCAGTGAATCCAGCAGCATGGATCAGTGTGAGGACACACAGGAGGGAGCCCCTCCCTCTAAAAACACTCTGTGTGGGGAAGATGAGAGCCAGAGCAAAGCTCAGAGGTGAGATGAACATCTCTAACTGTCCAGGACTCTTCTCCATGTCAGAGCTCAGCACTCACACCAGCAACCTTCATTCTTCACAGGAACCAACCTGGACCTGGATATGAATCCAGCTGTGTGTCCAGAAGGAGTGACAAGTCAAAGGATTTTAATCCTGACTTCAAAGACCTCAGTTCAAGAGATGAACAGTAAGTGTCTGTCAAATAGGTGTAATTCTATTAAATCCCCAAGTTTTTTTTGTTTATCTGTTCCTCATTTGGACTTGTTCATAAAAATTATTACAATTAAAAATAACTCAAGGAGTGTTGGTGTTTTTCCACAAACACAGCAGTCACAGTGAAAGAAAGGAATCTTAGAAAATTAGGTTAACCTAAGTTTATAGGTAGAGGTCGATACATTCACCGGCCACTTTGTTAGAAACACCTGTCCAACTGCTTGTTAACACAAATTTCTAACAGCCAATCACACGACAGCAACACAGTGAACTTAGGCATGATTAAGATGATCAGTTGTAGTGCAAACTGAGCATCAAAATAGGGAAAAAACGTAAAATAAGTAACTTTGAACGTGGCATGGTTGTTGGTGCTAGATGGACTGGTCTGAGTATTTCAGAACCTGTTCCAGTACCTTGTTGAATCTATGCCATGAAGGATTAAAGCAGTTCTGAAGGCAAAAGGAGGTCCTGCCAGGTTCTAGCAAGGTGTACCTAATACAGAGTCTGGCAAGTGTACATTTTACAACAGGAAGATCCAACACTTTCTCTGACTTTGGTTTTTGCAATGATCTACCAGAATCAAACCTCTACAGACGATCCAAAAGGCTGCTGCCAGTCTCTTGATTCAATCTAAGAAGGACAAATGTCACATGACTGTTCAGATTGTCCTTCACACCGTTTACACACACTTTTCTTTTTGCTTTCAGGTTGGAGAAATATTACAAAAAAAAAAAAAACACGCTGAACAAATCCTAATAAAGTTCATCTTACATTTAGAACATTATTAACAAATGTAAAACTGATTTATCAGTACTTTTCACAACAACAAAAAAGGAGAAAAGCCCATATTTTTTTCTGTATTTTGTAGATTTGTGAAAAAAAATCTGTTTGGTTTCATAGATTTGTGCGATATTTCCACTTCTTCCAACTTCACTTCTCCACCAACCAAACGGAATGACCTCGTGCTGGATTGTGCTGGTTCAAATGAACTCATTATTCTCAGTGCAGAATTGCTGAAAAAATAGATGGTTTTCTCTTTTTATTTCTAGAAACTTGCATGCTTCCTCAAAGAAAAAAATAAACATAAACTATGTTGATCTACATCCGTGAGATTGATTCTGAATGTGATTAAAATCCCACTCCAACAATATTTTTATTTATTGTAAAATTGTTCCCATTAGTCTTTTAATTATGATTAAGCAGTTTTCAGCCAAAATTAACCAGAAAAAAAACCTGTGCAGTTTTCTAGGACATAGTTTCTGCAGAGCAGCAAGAATTCATCAGAAATTCACCTCTGAGTTATTGGCAGGACTGTTGCCATAGAGTTAGCCAGCGTTCAATTCCCATCATCCCAATGTTTGCACTCTCTCCAGCTATATAACAGCTTCTCACAACCCCAAACTAACATTAGCATGGCAAAAAAAAAAAAAAGGCGAACAATATCGGAGCTTCTCCATGGAGGTCCAGAAGAGACGATATTAAATAAATATATACACCACTGAATTGTTAAATAAAAGTTTTATTAATTATTTAAAATGTTCATTAAAAAAATGAAATTGGTAATCAAGATAAAAGTTGAAATATATGTGGCATTAAAAATATTAAAATTGCCATTAAAAAGCACATTAAAACAAGAGCAAGATGGACACATGATCTGTGTTAGCCACGCCCTCTGAGTTTGATGGGACAGTGTGACAGATAACATAATGAAATGCTGCAAACGGGAACATGAACTGTGTAATTAAAGAAACAAATGTTTCCTAAATCATTTAAAATTGAATTTTAATAAAATATTGACACATTTAATTATTTCCAATTTTAAATAATGACACTTTTAATTAAATATTTCATATTACATATATTTATTTGAGTTTGATTCTTCTATCCCACACTGTCCATGAAACAAATAATTTGTCATAAAATATTTAAATGTGCTTTTTAATGGCAATTTTAACATTTTATTGCCACATGTATTTCAACATTTATTATTCATTTCCAATTTTATTTATTTAATGACAAGTTATTAATTATTTATACTTTTATTTAATAATTAATTGGCGTATTATTTATTTATTTAATATTGTCTTGTCTGGACCTTCATACTTTCCAGCGATACAGTTTTAAGCCAGATGAAAGCTCAGATGGGGAAAATTGCATCCACTTGATGTTTTTTATCTGCAAGTGGATGCATAACAATTAGAGGAGAGAAGGGAGACTATGACCCACTCATGGCAGTTACTGAGTCACAACCTGAGCTTTTTCAAACCACAGGTTTTCTTCTGCTCCTGATCCATCATGATTTGAGGAACGAAATACTCAGAAATGTAGTCTTATCTTTTATCTTAATTTTTTTATATGTCCTCCATTGTGAGAAAATGCTACAAGAACATGTTAAAAATACCAAAAACAGGATTTTTATTAGAGTGAGTTTAAAAAAAGTGGGTTTCAATAAATTCTTATTGGCTACACAAGGTTCTGAAATAAATATAAAGTGATTTATATAATATATTTTAATGTTAGGGTTATAACTTTACGATTTGTAATCTGGTTGTTAACGTAACTGTTATTATCAGAGCCCATTTTCCTTTAACTGTGTATCTGGGTTGAGAGGAAATGTGATGTTTCCTTCAGTCAAGTACACGTTCTTAATCTTCATCATGTCAGTCTTTGTAAGGGATGTTTTCCTTCATTATGTAAAAACTGTAAGGTGTAAACCATTATCGAATAAAGAAGGACATTCAAATGACCCCTATTTGTATTTAATGTTAAGATTTATTTAATGTAAATTAATGATTTATTTAATAGCATTATATTTCTTATGTTAAATCTAACCACAAAGGAAAAAAGTTACTGTGAAAATGCTTATGTGTTGTTGATGTAGATCATTTTAAATATATAAGAATTGGGACTAACTTTTTTCAAGTAGTCTAGCTGTTACTTGGTGAACTGATCTGACTCCAGTTATTTTGGTTTTAAACCTTCCAGCACTGACAGAATGAATCTGATGGTTGATGTTTCTCCACAGAATGGACCAGCTGAGCTCAGAGACTCCCAGTAGTCAGTCTGTCCAGCAGCATCAAACACAGCTGGACTCCATCTTTCTGGTCTGTACATGAACAACAACTACTTTTCCATCATTCTGTCCACAGTCATCTCCATGCTGCACTTTGGAGACCAGTGGATTGTCAGTGTGTCCAACATGGAGCTGATGTTTGGCTCCATGACTTCACTCTGATTGGCTCATTCATCTAGAATTCTGTTGCAGCTGCTGGAGGACAACATTGTTACTTTTGTGAAGAAGGAGCTGAAGAAGATCCAGAAGATTCTGAGTCACAGGGAGGAGGAGGAGGAGCTGGAGGATGAAGATGAAGAGCAGAGGAGCAGCAGAGAGTCACTGATGAAGATCACAGAGAACTTCTTGAGGAGAATGAAGCAGGAGGAGCTGGCTGATCGACTGCAGAGCAGTAAGAGGATTTCTCTGAAGGTTTCAGCTGCTGAACACATCAGACATCAGACACTCCTCTGAAGAGGGAGGAGTGTGGCATCATTCAGGGATGCAGAATTTATTGTTTTTTTTCTTCATTCAGGATTGTTTGCAGTTTGTCAACAGAAAGTCCAATCTAGGCTGAAGAAGAAGTTCCAGTGTGTGTTTGAGGGAATCTCTAAAGCAGGAAACCCAACCCTTCTGAATGAGATCTACACAGAGCTCTACATCACAGAGGGAGGAACTGGAGATCTGAATGAAGAACATGAGGTCATACAGATTGAAGCAGCATCCAGGAAAGCAGACAGAGCAGAAACAAGCATCAGACAAGAAGAGCTCTTTCAACTCCCAGCTGGAAGACAAGAACCAATCAGAACCGTGATGACAAAGGGAGTGGCTGGCATCGGGAAAACAGTCTTAACACAGAAGTTCACTCTGGACTGGGCTGAAGGCAAAGCCAACCAGAACATCCACTTCATATTTCCATTCACTTTCAGAGAGCTGAATGTGCTGAAAGAGGAGTTCAGCTTGGTGGAACTTGTTCATCACTTCTTCCCTGAAACCAAAGAAGCAGGAATCTGCAGCTTTGAAGACTTCCAGGTCATCTTCATCTTTGATGGTCTGGATGAGTGTCGACTTCCTCTGGACTTCCACAAGACTCAGATCCTAACTGACCCTAGAAAGTCCACCTCAGTGGGAGATCTGCTGACAAACCTCATCAGGGGGAACCTGCTTCCCTCTGCTCGCCTCTGGATAACCACACGACCTGCAGCAGCCAATCAGATCCCTGCTGAGTGTGTTGACATGGTGACAGAGGTCAGAGGGTTCAATGATCCACAGAAGGAGGAATACTTCAGGAAGAGATTCAGAAATAAAAAGCAGACCAAAAGGATCGTCTCCCACATCAAGAGATCCAGAAGCCTCCACATCATGTGCTGCATCCCAGTCTTCTGCTGGATCACTGCTACAGTTCTGGAGGATCTGCTGAAGAGCAGAGAGGGAGGAGAGCTGCCCAAGAGCCTGACTGAGATGTACATCCACTTCCTGGTGGTTCAGGTCAAAGTCAAGAAGGTCAAGTATGATCGAGGAGCTGAGACAGATCCTCACTGGAGTCCAGAGAGCAGGAAGATGATGAAGTCTCTGGGAAAACTGGCTTTTAAGCAGCTGCAGAAAGGAAACCTGATCTTCTATGAATCTGACCTGACAGAGTGTGGCATCGATATCAGAGCAGCCTCAGTGTACTCAGGAGTGTTCACACAGATCTTTAGAGAGGAGAGAGGCCTGTACCAGGACAAGGTGTTCTGCTTCATCCATCTGAGTGTTCAGGAGTTTCTGGCTGCTCTTCATGTCCACCTGACCTTCATCAACTCTGGAGTCAACCTCATGAAGGAAGAGAAAAAGTCTTGGTTCGCTGAACTGTTTCAAATCAGCCCAGTCCAGTTCTACCAGAGTGCTGTGAACAAGACCTTACAGAGTCCAAATGGACACCTGGACTTGTTCCTCCGTTTCCTCCTGGGTCTTTCACTGCAGACCAATCAGAGTCTCATGCGAGGTCTGCTGACTCAGGCAGGAAGTAGCTCACAGACCAATCAGGAAACAGTCCAGTTCATCAAGAAGAAGATCAGTGAGGATCTGTCTGCAGAGAAAAGCATCAACCTGTTCCACTGTCTGAATGAACTGAATGATGGTTCTCTAGTGAAGGAGATCCAACAGTTCCTGAGGTCAGGACGTCTCTCCACAGATAAACTGTCTCCTGCTCAGTGGTCAGCTCTGGTCTTCATCTTACTGTCATCAGAAGAAGATCTGGAAGTGTTTGACCTGAAGAAATACTCTGCTTCAGAGGAGGCTCTTCTGAGGCTGCTGCCAGTGATCAAAGCCTCCAACAAAGCTCTGTAAGAACTCTCATGAAGATCTCCTTTAGTTAAGAAATAAATTTGAGTAGAAAAGCAAGAGTTTCAATAACTGCTGTCTGACTTTGTTTTCTTCAGACTGAGTGGCTGTAACCTGTCAGAGAGAAGCTGTACAGTTCTGTCTTCAGTTCTCAGCTCTCAGTGCTGCAGTCTCAGAGATCTGGACCTGAGTAACAACAACCTGCAGGATTCAGGAGTGAAGATTCTGTCTGCTGGACTGGAGAATCCACACTGTAAACTGGAGACTCTCAGGTCAGATTGAATTAACTCTTGGTTCTGTTTTGTTTTCAAATAGACAAAGTGTCAAATAGACACCAGTAAAGATGAAACAACAAACGGGTGTTGCACAATAGCGAAACAAACACATCGCAGCAAAGTTCAAAATCTTTATTTGATCTAGTCTGATATTACAATATTTATCTTGGTTTTTTTTTTGTTTTGCGTGTTTGTCATGCCAAAGTAAGTGGATCACCTAATTCCATCCAGGTCTTCATATCTGGGATAAAGGCATGTTTTATTTTATTTAAAAATACTTGTTAATCACAGAACCGCAGATTGAAAATGGACAAACAGTTACAGCAAAAATCTTACCCACAGAGCAGCAGCTCCAATGAAAAGATATGAAGAGTTCAAACTGCAGGAGACTGGCTGGTCTTTCACACAGATCTGGCTCTAGTGATAATTCAGCACCTGGTGTGGATCAGCACCAGTTCTTACGTTGACATCGTCTGTAGGCCAGCTTTTGGCTCTAAGTCTTGGTACTAAAACAGACGCAAACCTTTGCTGGGCTGGAGTGAAGAACCTCCGCACAAAATTCATGAACTAGTCTGGGCGGACTATCTGATCAAAGGAAAAGGGTTTGAACAAATAGTATTTATGTTGAGCCATTGAATGACTACGCTTTAAATTTTCAAAACTTCTGTTAGTAAGAATCAAAATAATAAATGTTTTTGATCTGACAACCTCTAGTGTGGATAGTGTGGATGTGCAGCAGCAGGTTGTGAATGTCAGAAATTTAAAAAAGCCATAATCAGCGCGGGTCAGTCGGTATATGACTACAGCCAATTTTACATCTGATTCTCTGTGATATCCTGACATAACAGATATTCAGTTACGCAATGTCATATTAGATGATTTGGAACTGTCTTGGACCTGTATATGTGCAGATTCAGGTCCAGAGCTGAATCAGATGAAACCTTTAGGCCCAATCTGAATTTTCCCCCTACCCCTATGTCTTCTTCCTAGCCCTACATTTAGCTCTCCAAACGGAGAGTTATGTAAAAACAGTGTCATTCAATCTGGACGTCACTCCTACTCTGTGACGTCATCAGTAGTCACCGGTCATCTATGTTAGCGAGTAGTTGCCAGTGCTTGGAAAAGGCACTGGTTTTATACCTTTAAACAATCATGCTAAAACAAGACGTCATTACTTAGATTTAAATTTAAACTTCTCCTCCGTGGCACAGCGAGACGCCGAACACCCTCGTGGCGGAGGGATACAGAGCCCTCTGCCCTCCAGCTTCCTTATGAAATATCTGTTTCGGACACCCCTACTAAATGCCCCTACAATTGGAGGGGTAAGGAGAAGTTGGAGGGATAGGGGAAGAATTCGCATTGAGCCTAGGACCAACAGCAGAACCATCAGCAGCTCCTCTGTAGGGATACAATCAGACATTTTGGGCCCTTTGGCCCCTAATGTTTTCAAAGTCCCTCTACAGTTTATAGATATCAGTGAATGATTGTAAAGAGGAAGAACATATTTTTTTGAATTGTTTTCCTGCACAGTTTGCTTTTTATAGCGAGGAAGAAGGCAGAAAGAAACGTTTAGCTATGCTTCTTTCTTTTCATTGTGGGGAAACATCTTTTAGTTTCTGAAAGTTGATGGTTTATAGTTGACTAAGATCAGCAGCAGCAAGATCTTTAATGCATCATGCACCCACATGACAAGTCCACAGAAAAAATGCTTCAAGTCAACTGCTGATTTTCATTAACTATGCATAGCTGTCTGAAACATATAATCTAAAAATAATTCCAAAATATTCCATCTCTTAGGTTGTCAATTCATAGTAAATGGAACGTTCATTTAATAATGACCGACTCATTTTGAAACACACTCGTAGCTCTCATAATGTGCTTCTGTAATGTCATATTTCACAGACCAGCTGCAGTTTCAAAATTACTCTTTCAGACAAACGAAGCTTTTTCTACTGGAATACTTGCTCTCAAAGTTAACTTGTTTCTTCAGTTCATTTTCAGTCCTACTGATGAAAACTTCTCTGAAACCAAAACCGAACTGGAACTCCAGCTGCCATCACTGCTCCTTAACTTACTTTTATGAATTCTTTCAGTTTGATGAACTGCAGTTTGTCAGAGATCAGCTGTGAAGCTCTGGGTTCAGCTCTGAAGTCCAACCCTTCCAACCTGAAAGAACTGAACCTGAGCTTCAACAAGCTGCAGGATTCAGGATTTCTTCATCTGCGTGATTTTCTGGAGAGTCCAGACTGCAGACTACAGACTCTGAGGTTAGTAAATAAGCTGAACTCCCTGAAGGATGAGAAGAATGTATCAGGTGATGAACTTTCTGATGTTTCACAGCCTTGTTTGAGATAAGCAGATGATTGTTGTATATTTTTTTCATTTTTCAATTGTGAAAAGTGATGCAGGAAAAAGAGCACAAAAAGTGTGAAATAGATGTTTATAAAGTACAGCCTGAACCTGTTTATTGAGTAAATACATTTAAATAAATGAAATGTTAACATTTATTTTGGAACAAATGATTACCCAACATTTCAGTGTTTTTCACCTCACACTGTTTTACTCTCAGATAATTTTCTAATAAACTACTTTTATTTGTATAATCTACCTGGCCTGCATCCACAGACACAAAGGGCAGAGATGTCAATTATGTGAGACACATAAGAGCCATAATGGAGCCTTTGTGATGAAGCTGGATCTGCATGTCAGTTCTGACAGCAGAATTATCAGAACTCTGCAGTCTGTTATCAGATTCATAAACAGATTATCAGTTTTATCAGATAACAGTCTGTTATCAGACTCATACACAGAGATGCTGAGCTGAACATTAAACACCGGAACACAACTGATCCACTTCACGCCGTTTACACACACTTTTCTTTCTGTTTTCAGGTTGGAGAAATGTAATTTGTCAGAGACCTGCTGTAAAACTCTCGGCTCAGCTCTGAAGTCCAACCCATCAAATCTGACAGAACTGGACCTGAGCCAGAACAACCTCCAGGATTCAGGATTTCTTCATCTGCAGGGATTTCTGGAGAGTCCAAACTGCAGACTGCAGATTCTGAGGTCAGTAAATAAACTGAAGTTCCTAAGGGACAAGAAAAATATATGTATCAGGGGAAGAATTTTGGGATGTTCCACTTTTCTGTCTACAGTCAAGTTAGGAAAAAACATTGTTATACTTTCTTCATCAATTGAATTGATTGTGTTATGATGGTGGATCTCTTTCAATGGAGATCTTGCTAATCTTTTTAAACTGATTTTTTTCCGCAGTTGTTAATCTACTGTACACTTTTGTTAAATCTTCCTGTTTTTCACGCATATTCAAAATTTATTTTTTGTCATACAATCAGTTATTTGTTTCTTTAAAAAATATCCTAAGATGATCACCATGCAAACCTGACAAGATCACTAAGAAAATGTTTCAAGTCCATTTTTGATCTTCATCAAATCAGATTTCATCAGAAATCATCAGATTTGACTTCAACACCCAATGATATAAAAAATGATTGCTAAACTAATATTTCTGAGGTCATTTATTCTAAGTATTTTAACTTTTCTTTCAGTTTCTATAAGTTTTTTAATTTTTTTCTTTAAACATCACTGAATTATTTTAAAACACACGTGCCCCTCTGATAATTTCCTCATTTACGTTCACATTTTGAGCTGGAACTCCAGCTGCCATCACTGCTCCTGAACACACTTTCTCTGTAATCAGTTTAAGAAGCTGCAGTTTGTCAGACATCAGCTGTAAAGCTCTGGGCTCAGCTCTGAAGTCTAACCCATCCAATCTGAAAGAACTGGACCTGAGCCTTAACAGCCTGCGGGATTCAGGATTTCTTCATCTGCGTGGTTTTCTGGAGAGTCCAGAATGCAGACTGCAGACTCTGAGGTCAGTAAATGAACTGAATTTCATTAAAGTTCTACTGCAACCATAATTTTTTCTTTTGTAAAATCATTCCCAGTAGTCTTGTTACTGTTCTGTTTTAGCTAAAATCCCAAACATTTTGTGCATTTTTTTAGAGATATTTTATGCCCCGCGGCAATAGCTTATTTGAATTACAATTCTGGTTTTTTGGCGGGTCTGTTGGATTGGAGAAACCCGCCCCCTCCCCATCGCTAAAACTGTTTGTGTACTCACGTGTGAGCTAATAGCCTGAAGCATCAGCATTAGCAGCACAAAAATAATGGCGAGCAAACATAATACAAGCTGACATCTGTTGTTGTTTGATCAGAACTGCAATTTGCTACAGCACATCAGAGTTGAAAACTCATTATTTCTCACACACCCAAGTGGGAGCAGGTCAAGGTGCACGCAAGGAGGCAGAGGAGTGGAGAAGAGACTTTGCCACGACCAGTTTCGTAACTGCGCCATTAGCCTGAGCTTTTTCAAGCATCTAGTTTTCTGATTGAACGCGATTTGAATTAAGAAATACTCAGAAAAGCAGTTTTCATAGTAAATACCTTTTATTTAGGTCCTCTATTATTAAAAAAATGCTACAGGAACACATTAAAAACAAAAAGATTTTCATTGGAGTGCGCCTTAAAAGATGAGAAGAACAGATCAAGTGAAGAACTTTCTGCCTCAGTAGAAACATTTCTGAACATGTCTCATTTCACTGCTGTAAAGCTGGATTTCAGCTTGTAGTCAGTGCATCTGTCTGATGGATTTCTCTACAAGCTTTCTTTGAACAGTCCATGAAAAATTCTGCTCCAGCTGGACCTGCATCCCACTGAGCTCTGACGAAAACATCTCACACAGGAGAACTTCACAGAGGAAGTTTGTTGTCAGCTTGGAGCTCTGGCTGATGTCCACTAGATTAGAGTCAGATTGCTGAAGCTTCATGTTAGCATCAGCTGAAGTCAAGTAGTAATTTCTTCCAGTGGACTTGAATTCAGGAGAACCCACCTCACAGTCGGTACTGACAGCAGAACCATCATAACTCTGTAGTCTGACTGTCATCAGACACATTCTTACACAGAGATGCTGATCTGCACATTGAAGACCTGAACACAGCTGATCCACTTCACACTGTTAACACTTTTCTGTCTGCTTTCAGGTTGGATAAAAGCAGTTTGACAAAGATCAGCTGTGAAGCTCTGGGCTCAGCTCTGGAGTCCAACCCGTCCAATCTGACAGAACTGGACCTGAGCCAGAACAACATTCAGGATTCAGGAGTTCTTCATCTATGTGGTTTTCTGGAGAGTCCAGACTGCAAACTGCAGACTCTGAGGTCAGTAAATAAACTGAAGTCCCCAAAAGTTTAGAAGTTTATAGGTGAAGGACTGTCTGATGTATCTCTCGAAGAATTCCTGAACGTGTGTCATTTCACTGCTACAAAGCTGGATCAAGCTAAGCAGCCGTCTGAATTTCTACACAAGCTTTCCTTCACCTCTTTTGACTTGTTCAAACAAGGTCAATGTTTATTTTTCAGCTAATCCCTTCAGCTTTAACTGATTCACACAGGTGGATTGGCAGAGTTTTATGCTGGATGCCCTTCCTGACACAACCTTATACTTTCAAGGCACTTAGTTAGGCAGCAGTGGGAAGAGTCTTGCCCAATGACTCACACTAGATTAATCTCAATCCATGCCCTGGGAAAAAAACAGGTTTCCCTACACCCTACCAATTGAGCCATCCAGCTACTTTTCAAACATGGACAATACAAGCAGGAAAAGGCGACTGGAGGAAACGTTTCAACCACACTGACGTCCAATCTGCTTTTTTACTCCCTACTTCTACTTCATAAAAGATGTACCTTCAGGAAATCTAAAAATGACAGAAAAACCCCCCAAATATTTCTATTCTAAAGCATATGATTTCATTTTTTTCCATTTGTTCCAAATATATGAATGTTTAGTTATTTAAAGGAGAATAATAAGAAGGATTTTTTTAAAAGAATTGAACAAAAAGAAACACTATGTCAGGATTTGGTTGAGGACACCAACGCAGGACACAGAAAAGTCAAGAGAGCTCTGATTTATTGTGACCCTCTGTGAAGCTAGGGTCCGGAACTCGATAGCATAATCTGCCACCTGCCGATTCCACTGTCTCAACACCATGAGGGCTCAGGCCGCCTCTCTTCCAGGCTTTGGGTGCTGGAAAACCTGAGTGAAGGCCTCGAGGAAAGCCGGAAGGGAAGAGAAGATGGGTGATCCTCCCTGCCACTCAGCAGTGTCCACGTCCCAGGGGTGGGCCACTGCTGAGGTGAGGAAATCACGAAGGCCAGCTTTGAACGATCTGAGGGGTAGTTGGCAGCCTGTAGTTCGAAGTGGAGCTCACTCTGCATCACGAATACCCGACAGTCTCCTGAGTCCCTGGAAAACCTCTCTGGTCGGGCTAGCAAAGCGTCAAGGGAAAGTGACATCAGCATAGCCAACAAAGGAGTGGCGGAAGGTGGAGAGGATGCTGGAACTGGTTTGTCAGCTGCTCGATGCGTTCTCCGAACACAGCCAACTGGTGCTTGTGACAATTGGAGATCTCCATAAACCCACGGTGAAGGGCACACATCTGGTCCTTTTGTTGGCAGAGTATTTGCTGCTGGCTGGTTAGGAGCAAGTGTATGGAGTTTGCATCTGCTGTGTCCATTATTGTCCAGAACGTGGTCGTGGACACAAACGCAGGACACAGAAGAGTCAAGAGAGTTCTGATTTATTGCAGCCAGTGACCAAGACTTGCAGAATCTTCTCTGGGAAAGAAGCTAAGCAAATAGGGCATGATTGCGGGAAGGGAATAGCTATGTGTGAAATACATCTTAAACCTGTTTAATGCAACAGAGCCTTGTTCTGAGCTTGTAGAACAGATCAAATGCTCCCTGTAAAAGCAATGTTCCTTTTTGCCTTCTTTTGGCCAAATTGCTGCTGTTGTCTCAAAACCTTCCCACTGAAACCAAACGACATCTACTTGCAAAAAGTGCAACTTCCACTTGAGACACATACTATTGAAATCAATGTCTGACAATGTTATTTCATATGAAAACACATTCTGTGTGACACACTGAAATAGACCTTGAAAGGATGGGAGCCTGACAAGAGCCTACTTGGAAAAGAAAATATTTGAAAAATATATAAATAGTTTTTAAAATGGCTTAAAATGATAAATGTCAGTAGAACCATCATTCAAGACACTTGAGTTAAAGAAGAGTCAGGAGAGGTCTTGACAGAGTTTAAAATGGTTACTTGCTAAGAGAGTAAGAGTTTCAATTCTTAATCAAAGTCAACGAGAAGCAGGTTACTGGTAGTTCCGAACTCCAACCTGCCGTAGTGATGAACGCTGTGGGGGCTAAGAGGTAAAAGGAAACTACATGCTGATAAACCATTTTAGATCAAATGATTACACTTCAGTCTTTTTCATCTCCCACTTTTTTCCTCTTAGATAATTGTTTTTTTTTTTTTGACTACTTTTTATTTGGATAATTTACCTGTTCTGCATTCAAAGACACAAAGGGCAGTGATATCAATTATGTGACCTTTTATGAGCAAAGGAGCCTTCGTGATGACACTGGATCTGTATGTCAGTTCTGACAGCAGATTTATCAGAATTCTGCAGTCTCTTATCAGATTCATAAACAGAAATGCTGAGCTGCACATTGAACACCTGAACACACCTGATATATTTTGCACCGTTGACTCACACTTTTCTTTCTGCTTCAGATTGGAGAAATGTTCCTTGTCACCGAACATCTGTGAGGCTCTGGGCTCAGCTCTAAAGTTAAACTCGTCCAATCTGAAAAAAACTAGACCTGAGCCAGAACAACCTTCAGGATTCAGGATTTCAACATCTGTGTGGTTTCCTGGGGAGTCCAAACTGCAGACTGGAGTCTTTGAGGGTCAGTAAATAGGCTGAACTTCCTTAAGGAAGAGAAGATTTTATCAGGTGAAATACTTTCTGATGTTCCACAGTCTTGTTTGAAATAAGCAGATGATTGTTATATATGTTTATAATCAATTGAATTGATTGGGTTATTGTGATTGATGTAAAACCAATCTGTTTGAATAATGATCTGGTAAACCTTGTGGAACAGTTTTTGCTTTTCATTTCAATATTATTATTGCAGTTGTGAAGCTGCTGTACTTCTTAGTCTTATTTTTTTTACACTTATTCAGCACAATAATGTGATACAAAATACTTTTTCTTTTATTTTTTGTTTCTTAAAAAAAACAAAACCCTGAGGGGATCATCAAATAAACAGACAAAATGCATAAAATTAAATTTCACCAAATATTCTGATTGACAAACAGACAATAAAATCAGAAGTGATCACTAAAACTCATTTCTGAGGTTATCAGTTCATAGTAAATTGAACATTTCTTTCATTTCCTGAATTCATTTGTTTCCTTAATAATCACCAAATCATTTTAAAAAGTGCAGCTCTGATAATGTGCTAATATATTGTCATACTTCACAGAGCAGTTTCAGTTTTTCCTGAGTTCTCCAGACGACAGTTTTTCTACTGGAATACTTGTTTTTGGAAGCCACACATTCATTTTCAGCTAAGCATACTGTATCTCATGTTGTGACGTTGAGCAGCTTGATAATCTTTAAAGTCATTGGTGCTTTTAGACCGTAACTGAGCTGTTAGCTTACCTGGAGATGTTCCATCCTTGCTGCTGAAGGCTTCTCGAGAACCAATCCAAGCTGGACCTCCAGCTCCCATCACACTTTTCTGTCCGTTTTCAGGTTGGAGGACTGTAGCTTGTCACCGAACAGCTGTGAAACTCTGGGATCAGCTCTAAAGTTAAACTCGTCCAATCTGACAAAACTGGACCTGAGCAAGAACAACCTTCAGGATTCTGGATTGGATTCTGGATTGGATTCTGGATTTCAACATCTGTGTGATTTCCTGGGGAGTCCAAACTGCAGACTGGAGTCTTTGAGGTCAGTAAATAGGCTGAACTTCCTTAAGGATGAGAAGATTTTATCAGGTAAAATATTTTCTGATGTTCCACAGTCTTGTTTGAAATAAGCAAATGATTGTTACATTTTTTTTCATCAATTGAATTGATTGGGTTATTATGATTGATGTAAAACCAATCTGTTTGAATAATGATCTGGTAAACCTTGTGGAACAGTTTTTTGCTTTTTTTTTTTTTCATTATTATGGCCTTCAACAGCAGGGTCCTGTATGCAAGGACCATATTGTTTTTACACGTACGAAAATGACCCAAAAAGGTGCAAAAAGCCTTTAAATGACCTGAAGGAACATGCCTAAGTGTACACAGACATTGCCAGTGTGTAGTACAAAAAAAAAACGCCCACGAACCCACACCATCCTGGGCGCAAAATTTTCTATATTGTTTCTGGAATGTTTATTATTCTGGTTCCTAACAAAACCAGTTTGCCTAAATTTGACCCCCGCTACATACCTGAAAACTCACCAAAATTTCCACAAACCTAGGGAATATCTGTTAGCTTACCTGGAGATGTTTCAGTCTTGTTGCTGAAGGCTTCTCGAGAACCAATCCAAGCTGGACCTCCAGCTCCCATCACTGTTCCTGAAAACACTTTTCTGTTTGCTTTCAGGTTGGAGGACTGTAGCTTTTCACCGAACAGCTGTGAAGCTCTGGGATCAGTTATAAAATCCAATCTGACAGAACTGGACCTGAGCCAAAACAACCTTCAGGATTCAGGGTGTCGTCATCTGTGGGATTTTCTCGCAAGTCCAGACTGCAAACTAGAGACTCTGAGGTCAGTTCCCTGTTCCTGTTGCAAAGCTACCTGTTTCTGCTCAGTTGAATCTCAATGACATTAAACATTTTTTTTGTCATTTTGGTGGTGGTAGACAAAGGTCACTGTGTATGACCTTTCTTCTTTTTCATCTTTTTTTCCATCTTCATCTCTGATCTCCTTTTTAGCCATTTTATCTAAGTTGTGATGTGCAAGTGAAAAAAGCAAACAAGCTCTGGGGTCAAATGTTCTCCATCATTCACCATCTTTCAGTTGCATGTTGTGCAGAAAGCTAAGTGAGATCCTAGAACTGTCCACAGTTAGAAAATCAGCTGTTTTCCTGCAAAAGAACAAATCAAAGCTAAAGTTAAAAAAAAAAAAAAAAAAAAAAAAGTCCAGTGAGTTTTTATTTTGTCATCTCAATTTTCTTCTTTAGCTGCATTCAGATTTTTGTCCACTTAAGTGTCTCTCAGAACTCTTGAAAGTTGTGTGTTTAAAGTGTCTCTTCTTTTGGTTGATTAGATAAGATCACAGACCGAAAGTTCAGAGCCTGAAGGGCTAAACCATCGTTTGATGGTGAGTGGGGACCTCCGGCAGGCCTCCACCTCCTCAGTCGTGACATTCTGGTGGAGAACAATCTGTGACTCTTTCTTCTTCCTGTCATTTCCTCTGCTGGTTCTGCTTACTCACACTAGACTCTTCTCCATAAAGACACATTCTGTCACACTCTTTATGCCACAAAGAACTCTTGCAGAGAATCTACTGCAGAATTACTGGCTCGTTGATTTGGGACACTTGGAGCCCCAGACAGCTTCCTACTTATATCTAATAGTTCAGTCTGGTTGTGTTCAGAAGAACTGCAGAATAAAAACATGAACTTTGTCTTTAAACTCAACTCTTTATTCCGGATTCAGGTTGAAGAACTGCAGTTTGTCAAACATCAACTGTGCTGCTCTGGTCTCAGCTTTAAAGTCCAACCCGTCCCACCTGAAAGAACTGGACCTGAGAGAGAACAACTATCTTCAGGATTCAGATGTTCAGCAGCTCCAGGAGCTGGTGAAAAGTCCAAACTTCAAACTGCAGACTCTGAGGTCAGTAGAGGGTTGGAGTCAGTCCAGCTGCTTCCAGATGTTTTGTCCTAAAGTTACTCTGATAGCAAAGATGTGGAGTTTCCTGTGAAGCTGCAACTTCTCCTTGAAGCTCCAAGGAGAATGATAGCAGATTTCAGGATAACAGCAGCCAATCGGAGCAGAAGATTCAAAAGGTGGAGATGACAGGAAGCTACTGCTCTGAACAGAACTGAAGCTCCTGCTGTATTTCTGCTGCATCACTGATAGCTGAAAAAGCTGTCTGTTTTTTGTCTTCACAGGTGGAAGGACTGAAGAATCTGTTCTTCTTGGTGGTCTGTAGAGATGCTCTGACAATACATGTTCCTGGGAGGTGGAGAGCAGTGATGGAGGAAGTGGAGATGAGTGTCAGATCTGCAGCATGAACTGATCTGAAATAATCTCCACTGTCTTTCTCAGCATCAAGTGCACAGTTATTGTGCAGCAGCCCCCCTTGTGGACTGATGGAGAACTGCACTTCATTCCAACTTCCCAACTCTGAGCTTTGGGAAGTGTTCTGCTCCTTTTTAGTGTTGAGGGCTTCTCTTAACTTTGTTCATATCCTCTTGCAGTAGTTGCTGATGTCATCCCTCCTGTCAATTGACATCTGTCTTTCTCTGTACATTTTTTGGTTGTCAGCTGAGAGCATTTATACACTAAAGTCAGTTGATCATCAAACCAGCAAATATTGATTAATCTTTGATCAGATTTCTCCTCATCTGTCCCGAAGCTGTTCCTTTGAATGATTTGTGTTTGTGATTATTTCCTCTTCTTCAGAGAAGTTGGTTTCTTTCTAAAGCCATCATTTTACTTGGTTTTCACATTTTTTGTTTCTGTCACATAGTGTTTTACATTCAATTTGATTTTTTTTTTTTTAAATGTTGTTTGAATTTTTAACATATTTTATTACTCATTGTTTTCATGGTGCTGAAATTCTCCCATGATTCAGTGCTGTTTGTAGAAGAGTTCAGCAGACAGAGGAAGTGGACGTTTTCTGCCGTTTTTGTAGAAACATGGGTTGGATTTAGATGTTCTAAGGATCTGGGGAAAAAGGAAACCAGAAAGTCAAAAAAGAAATCAGTCATTAGGAACTCTGAGCAAAATGTGAATACTGTTGTTCTCTGCTGATTGAATGTTTATCTTCCATTATTCCATATTCTTTTATCCAACATGAGTGAATACTACTTATTTTCATTCACTTTTATATATATTCCTTTTACTACTTTTTTAATACATTACTGTTTTTATGACATTCCAATTAAAAAATGAGTCAATTGATTAGACAGATTAATGATGTATTAGATATATGTATGGGTCAGGGAAAAACACTGTCATTGGATCTTGTTTGCGTCTCTGTAACAGGGAAATACATTAGAAACAGAGCTTTGGATCACAGGATTCTGATTATGAATTAAATATTTTTCAGACTTGATTTCTGTTCTCCAAAACCTCTCATTGATAAATGGTTTTATTCAGAACTCCAACAAGGTCATGTGACAATATTGTTCATGGTATAGACATGGACAAACATTGTGGGCACATGACTCAATGGTTTGTTTTAAAGTTATTTTAAGCAAGTTTTTTAGCTCTGTGCACATTGACATATTAGATGGACGTGACATGGTGAGGGGGGGGGGTAACAAACGCACATTTCAGTTGTTGAAACACAATGTAAGACTGTTTTTGAGTTTTTGAGCTGTCAATCAAAAGACCATGCCCAATTTTGATCTAAAACACATTAAGTAGATCATAGCGTTTTTTGTCTCCATTGTAAAGCTTGGCAATTTTACTTTAATAGAGACGGATTAAACTCACAGAAAGAAGAACCCCAGTTCAAATCCCGGCTGGGGGACAGAATCACCAATGGGGGACCTTTCTGTGTGGAGTTTCCATGTTCTCCCCATGCATGTGTGGGTTTTCTTCCTCCCACCGTCCAAAAACATGCTTCATAGGTTAATTGGTCACTCTAAACTGTCCCTAGGTGTGTATGATTGTGGCCCCTGTGACAAAATAGTATAGAAGATGAATGAATGAATTGATTAAATTCATAACAGTTTCCTAATGATTAACTGGTAAACTTACCTGGCTTTCGTCAGTTTAAGTGAAAATATTAGCCCTCGATTCCAAAATAAAGATAAATGATTTATTACTCTGATGTTACAAGAAAATGCAGTTTTTTTGTTTTCTTGAAATTGACACATAGTATCAGAGTAAAAATACTCTGGTCCTTGTTATGTGAGCCGTTGGGGAGAAAGTTTCACTGTAATCTACCTCCATCTTCTGGCTGTATCTTTGAGCTTCAAATCTTGTTTTGGATTTATCAGAACCATCAAGGTCTCTGTTAACAGAATAACCCCAATCCGTCTCTTATGTTTTTAGACAGTTTGTCATCTGCATGTTGAATGTTTGCTTTGTGAATGCACTGGAACTTTGTAAAAGACAATTTTTTTTTAGCTCCAGATAGACAATAAGATGCACATCAATCTTTAAAACCCAAAACAGACCAGAGCCAAAGCAGACGACTGTAGAATTAAAAGAAAGGCAGCGACGTTGTGGCAGAGAACAAGTGATGAGTAACAGACTGCAAAGACAGGAAAACAGGAGCATGAAATGAAGCTGATTATTTACAGGAGCAGCGTGGAAACCTGTCAAAATCTCTGCTTTACTGTTTCCTGCTGTTAACCCTATAAACGCCAGTGTCCACTAGATTTGTAAGAGTTGCAGAAGCAATGGCAATAAAGCAGAATTTCTACATCAGCTGCAGATAAAAGTTTGAGTCCTGAAACAATTCTTAGAATTTCTGCCAAGTGTCTGCAAGTGCTGCCACAAAACCACACATGGTTGTTCTTCGATTTGAAAATGCATACAACTTATTTTGCAGATTTTGTCTTCATAAATACAGACGTCTTAGGTTTTGTGTACATACAGTTCCACCAACTTTAAAGAACTTTTTTCTGTGCAAAGACCTTTATGAAAAAGACCCCAAGAACGATAAAATCATGGAGCACAGCCAACAGCGTCTTTATGATTTGGAGAGAAAAATGAAGTAGAAGATTGTACAGAAACAGGCTCCTCTGTCTGAAACTGCCGAACTCTTTGAATTGTATCATCTACAGTGCAGAACATCATTAAAAAAATCAGACACTGCATCCCTTGTTTGTATGACCATGTCATACATACAAACATACGATCCTCTGAGCTCTCTGGACAACACCACTAGAACTCCCTGATGTGGAGCTGATGTGCTTCGAACAATTATCAGAATCTGGACCTAAACATCAAACTGAAACCAGAACTTGAAGATTTTGCAAACCAATATGCTTGTGATGAAAGAAAAAGAAACACGCAGAGCTTACCGAGCTCTACGAAACTGAACACAAACATGTTGTATCCACGAATGTGGCAGACTTTGTTTTATCACATTTTTTTGAATCATTCAAATGTGAACATTTTTTTCACAAACTTTTGTCTGTATAAAATCAGACCTGGAAGTTTTTGCAAATTCAAGTTCTTTCTGTTTTTTTGTTTGTTTTTTTGTTTGTGGAGAAGTGTTCCTTTAATAAGGCCACTGATCATGTTTTATTTTGAAGGCACACAGACTGAAAGTGTCAGATGTTTCACCACTGAATAGAATAGAATGCTGTGATGTCATTGTGCAAGGAGCAAAATAAAATTGAAGATGCCCACCATGTCAAAGTGCATCTGGAATCATAAGAATGAAAGAAAAAAACAACAGCAAAAATTTAAAAGTTTGTACTTGCTACAAAACACACCACATCTGTAGGACCTTTATCCCATTCTGCCAATCCTGTAATCCTTATAAAACTAATGGTAGTACATGTAACCAAACCAAATCAAACCACATTTTTTAACTAAATATCACTGAAGAAATAACAAAAGAAGAAGTATTCAGTTTGGTAGTAAACCTATTAAAGAATAAGTTAGAGAAACAATCAATGATTGCTTTAAGTTGTATAAAAATCCTGGGTCAAAAGTCAGAGTAAACGGATATTGTTCTGAATTCTTTAACATAGAGAGAGGAGTACATCAGGGTGACTCTCTGTCTCCCATTTTGTTTGCTCTCAGTATTTCCGGGCCAGCTGTAAAGAAGCGGCAGGGCGGTCGACATCTGATGGAAGATTTCAGGTTTGGTTCCCACCTTCCGCACCCACATACCAAAGTGTCCTTGGGCTAAAACACTGAACCCCACATTGCCACATAGGTTGGCACCAGTGTTCGGAAGCAGTGTGTGAATGGGTCTGTGACTGAAAAACACTTTGGGCCTTTAAGGAAAGCAGAAAAGCGCTACACAAGCATACACCATTTACCGAACAGCCCTCGGTAAAGCCCCTTAGAGCCCACGCTCACAGACAACGCAGTCAAACGCCTTCTCCTAATCCACAAAACATATGGACTGGATGAGTGAACACATCTCTCTCTAACTGTGGAGAGTTTAGTCCATATGTTCCAAAACCAGGACAGTAATTGCACAGTCATTACTGAATCTGAGATAGAATAGAATCTCTCTGCACTTTTCTTCAAAAGAAACATTTTGCCTCTTTTGTAGAGTGCAGAAGTTTAATGTCATCAGCTGCAAGCGACTCCGTCCTGAAGTTTCACTGTTTGTCGTGATTTGCTTGATCAGTTTTCCCAACCTCTGACCTTTGACTTTTTTTGGTTTTCTATACAGGCTGGCTGTGACTCTGCCCATTCACCTGTGATTCCCATGAAGCAGTCACAGCTCCCAGCACTTTGCTAACTTTGCTAACACTTTGTTCAAGGAACTCTCCCTGAACCTTCAGTGTTGGCTCATCTTGTTTGATGCCAAGTTCTCCACATCTGTGTACTATTTAGCGATGTTTTATGTGAATAAACTCTTTGTTATGATTTTGTTTGTGGTTGTTCCTTGAACGGCTGAGTTTCCAGGCAGAAATCTGTCCACTAGGGGGCAGCACTCAATCTTTCTTCATTGTTAAAGCAGATCATCTGGGCTGCAAGAAACCTTTACCTTCTGATGAATCTGCTGCCGTTCAAGCACACCCTGTTATTGAGGAACAAGGAAGCCATTCAGGAATGTGGTCTTGATGCAGAACATTCTTCCAAACAAAAGCTGCACCTCCTTCAACATCTGGAAAACCCACATTCTTTCAGTCGGAGCTCCTCTCATTCTCAGTTTTGGGTCAGACTCTTAATGGAGGCTAGAAGTCTGTGAGGCCACAGCAGGAGCATTCTGGTCAGTAGGGGAACTGGGAACCGAACTGAAGCATCTGATCCAGATTTTATACCTCACCGAGAAGCAGCGGCTGCTTTGATGCAGCGCCTTTTCACATCTGTCAAATTAAGCTTCTGGTTTGGAGAAAAAAAGCTGCTCAAATGGTGGCTGATCTGCTGAATCGGAATGTCCCATGATGCAGCAGGGCTCAGAGGAAAAAGTTACAGCAAACTTTGTTCTCTGTGAGAAAATGAGGCCTAACAACATGAAAGCTGAGACTGTTCTTCATCTCCATCATTCACTCATCATCACAGTGACTGCACACGTTAGCATCAGATCTTTCTTCGCTGTTTCAATCTTTCACTCTGACAGCTTTCAGTTTTTTCTTGTAGCTCTGACAGATCTGGACGATCCACATTCTTTCAGCTTGCAGTTTGCTGATAAAATCTCTTCCTCAAACTGCAGGACTTCTTATGACTTGAATCTGCTCTAAAAACTGCATTTGTGTTTGGTCGTCACGTGTGCAAAATCAAACAAAAAAAACCTCTTGTTTCAGAAAAAGCAAAGAGGCTAAATCTGAAAACCAGGATGTCCATCAGTGCACCACCCTAGACAGGCGATCAATGATAAACTTTGCAAGCGCCTCTGTAAAGGGGTGCACAGGGCATGCCTCACATATTAGAGATCCTTGGGATGATCCAGGAGTATGAGGAGATCTCTCGGCAGACCCAGGCACACCTCAGGATTTGCCTGGAGGAGCCGGAGGAAGAGTCCAGTATTTTTAATCATTGCTTAGACTGCTGCCTCCATGACATAGTTATGAAACATATTCTGACTACTTTCCTCCTCTTCATCATGTCATTTAACTTTTCCTGTCATAGTTCCAACATTCAAAGTCCCTAGTTTCAGTCCACCACTCATGACTTTATAATAACATTAATACATATTATTTGGAACCGACAAGAAGTTGTTCAGATTTATTGCTGTTTAAAGCTGAAAGGAGTCAGCTTAACTAGATAAATAGAGATGGGTGTCATCTGCAAAAGAAGGAAACTTGATATTAACTAAACATATTGCCAAGGAGTAAGTGATGAAAGAAGAGGACCAAGGACAGAACCTGGGGGTACACCAGAAATGACATATAAGGGCTGAAATTTAAATGATTTAAGTTGGATGAATTGGTTTGCGGCTTAAGAAGTAGGATTGAAACCAACAGAGGAGGTTGGAGATGACGCAGACAGAGGAGAGCCTGGAGACCATGGAGGAGGAAAGAGTGCAATACGGGATCAAAGGTCGCACTCAGGTCGAGGACAATGAAGGTAGTGAGGAGCCAAGAGTCAGCTTCAGTGAGAATGTCATCTGTGCTCTTTAGAAGGGCAGTATTTAGCGATATGTAAGAGATGGAAACTACACAGAAAAGGTTAATTTTGTTTTTTAAATAATTATGAAGTTGGGAGGCGACTATATTCTCTGGTATTTTAGAAATGAAAGGAAGGTTAGAAATCGGACGGAAATGACTGAAGAATCTAACTGTGTTTTTCTAAATAGGTTTAACAGATGCAGTTTTGAACCGTGATGCGACAATGCCAGGTGCTGGTGAGAAAGGAATAATGGTAGAAATAAGTGGAAGGAAAGAAAAGAGACAAGCTCTAACTAGTTGGGGGTGTAAGGATTAATCCAGAATTCCATTAATCCATTTCTGTTCCTACGATCCAGATGGATCTGTCTGAGACAGAAGTCGGAAGGGATGAAAGGGAGCAAGCAGAAGCTGAGATGCTGAATTTGCTTGATTATTTGAATTTTCTGATAAAGAAAATGAAGAGGAGGGAGTCGCGAATGTGATTGGAAAAGAAATGAGGCGGGAGACTGTCAGAGGGGTGAAAAAGGTTATTCATCGTGGAAAAGAGAGAATTTGGAGTTGCCAGAGTAGTCATTTGTTTTTGTATGAGAAACCAAGTCCCTACACTACATGATGTGTGATTTATAGATTTCTTTATGAACAGCCATGAATACTTGGCCAGGTATTCTACAGAAGGTGACCTTTGGCCTTTTGTTTTTTTTTTTTTTTTATAGAAACAGTTTTGCTTTGATAATACAACCTAATAATGAAGGCACCAATCACCTGCAACAAACCTCAACAAGTCAGCTGTGTTGTAATAACCAGGAATCCTGGCAATGAGGAAGACGAACGAGCACGAAAAAGTCTTTGCAAAAGATTTGGGGAAAACACGGTGAAACACAAAGGCTCCTGGGTATTTGAGTTTCCACACAGTTCCTGTTTGTTAGCAAACTCCTCTCTCTCATCCTAACTGGGATATCCCATGATGCCACAGGACCCAGTGGAAAAAAGAACAACATGAAGGTTCCCCACCACTCCTTCATCATCATCGCAATGACCGCACACATTAATGTCAGAACAACAGAAGCTCTCCTCCTTTCTTCACTGTTTGAATCTTTCAGTGTGACGGCTTTCCAGGTTTTTCCTGATAGTTCTGACAGATCTGGAAGATTCTGCGCCTCAAACTGTTTTTTCTGACTTCCCCTGAACCCCCTTAAATTAGAGGATTTTGTGGCTGTAAAAGCTGTGATTCTAACTGTCTTCTCAGCTTTATTGTCAGATATTTTTCTGATCTGCATGTAAACAAACTATCTGTTCCTCTGATTCTGATTGATGACTTGTCACAGAAAACGGAGAAGCTGTTTCTGAGAAACAGTCAGGCCCCTAATTCAGCTCCATCAGGTTTTTCTGCTTCAGTGTCAGTAGATGACGTTAGTTCTTGGAATGAGGACATGACTGAAATCAGAGATTAAAGCAGAGTTAGAAGATAGAAGAGACAAACCTGCAGGATCCAACACAGACATGAGAGAAACTTCAGAAAACATCAACATCTTCAGGATTTTTTCCTCCGTCTGTATGTGAACAAACTCAGAGACTGAACTTAAATCCTTTCAGTTCACGTCATCTTTGTCAATAATGGGGTGAAGACAAATGAACATCATAACATTTTACAAACATCCTGCAGCTCCTTGCAGTCATTTCACCGCCAACAAGAAGCTCCACCTCCTTTTTCATGTCCATTGTGTTAAAGGGCGCTAGAACAAAACGGATCAAATCATGATCCACTGACTGTGTGAAGCAGGGGAGGTGTACTTGGGAGAAATAGACAGGTTGTGGGTTTGATTCCAGAAATGGTCACAGTTTGTGTCAAAAGGAAATCTGACAGAAAAATTTCCACTCTAACCAAGATGCAGATAAAACTTCTTTACCTGCTGCTCCGCCCACCTGTGCTGCTCCGCCTCCTTCACAGGATACACTTTCTGGTTCAGTCACTGATCTGTGTTGCTGCTGCGTTCATACGGTGAGTATGAACTATATACTCTTATATACTATACTATATATTCTTTATATACTCATATATATATATATATATATATATACTCTTCTTCTTCTTCAGATCTTTCAAGAAACTGAACTTTTTTTTGTTTCTTGAACATTGACTGTTAATTTCAGTCTTTGGAGAGTTTCTTTTTTCTGTGAACTCTCATCACTCCATTGTTTAACAAGCGTCATTATTGTTTATTTATTGGTCTACAATATTGATGATTATTGTTGATAAAGTAAGCAACAATCAGCTGATGTTTCTTGTGTTTTTTCCTGAACATTTCCTGGAATCAAACTGGTCTTCATCATCAAAGATGGACAGGTCAGCTGACTGCTGCTTCCTGTCTGAAGTGTTTCATTTCTGACTCCCAAACCTTTCTGTTCTCTTCAATACACATCTGTGTGTGAATCAGTGTTGGGTGGAACTCATTACAAATGTCATGGATGGCAGTTACAGATGACTTTGTGCTGAAACATATTAACTATCAATAAAAAAGTCGATGTAAACATGTTTACACGCACATTCTGCGTTTAAAATTCATCATGTGTTGCTAGGCAAGTTTTAAAATTTGATTTCAGGGTCTATACAGAGCATGCGGCCACTGAACCCATCTTAAAAGTTAAACCAGGTTTAACTCTGATCAATCGTATGGTAGTGGTGAATCTCACAAAAATGTAGCATAGCTGGTTTGTCCGGAGACAAAGCGACGAGCCTGAGGACGTCTTTGTTCATTTTTCAAATTCAGAACAAGCAAGCTTACACTCCTGATATTTTGGTAATTCATATCAGTCTTTGCTTTACTTTTAATTTGCTATTTGCCTTTAGAGACCCAAAACCTTTAATTTAGTTTTTTCGTTCCTTGTAATTGTGCACGGTCTTTTTTAGCATGTGCAATGAGTATTTTTGAATAACAAGTAATCTGTAATCCACTTTAGAGCGGAGTGGTTTAACATTGCGAATCAAAGTTAACATGAAAGTCTCTGTTGGAGCTTTGAGAGAAAGATGTTATGACTTTCTTTATTTTCTCTGTCATTGTGTCTGTTTTTCTTGATCTCTTTCCTGTTTCCTGAATTGTAGAAACAGGAAGTTTGTTGTTTCTTTGTCAAAGTGACTGAATGACTGAAATGTTGCTCCATCATGGAGTGTTTGCTGCTGCAGCTCCATGTCTCCATCTGGTGGAGGGAGAGCAGAAGTGCAGCAGCTGATGTTCAGCAGCTTCTTCTGCCTCCCACTGCTGTCTGACTGCATTCACCTGAACCTGAGAGGAAACACAAGAGAAGAGCCAATCAGTGGAGGAGCAGCTGATCTGTTTGTGAAGGAGGATCAGAGCTGATGATGTGCGTTTCCTCTGCAGATGAAGGTAGAAGGTGTGTGTGAGCTGATGTGGATCCAGTGAATCCAGCAGCATGGATCAGTGTGAGGACACACAGGAGGGAGCCCCTCCCTCTAAAAGCACTCTGTGTGGGGAAGATGAGAGCCAGAGCAAAGCTCAGAGGTGAGATGAACATCTGTAACTGTCCAGGACTCTTCTCCATGTCAGAGCTCAGCACTCAAACCAGCAACCTTCATTCTTCACAGGAACCAACCTGGACCTGGATATGAATCCAGCTGTGTGTCCAGAAGGAGTGACAAGTCAAAGGGTTATAATCCAGACTTCAAAGATATCAGTTCAAGAGATGAACAGTAAGTGTTTGTCAAATAGGTGTAATTCTATTAAATCCCCAAGTTTTTTTGTTTATCTGTTCCTCATTTGTACTTGTTCATAAACATGATTACAATTAAAAATAACTCAAGGAGTGTTGGTGTTTTTCCACAAACACAACAGTTACAGTGAAAGAAAGGAATCTTAGAAAATTAGGTTAACCTAAGTTTATAGGTAGAGGTCGATACACTCACCGGCCACTTTGTTAGAAACACCTGTCCAACTGCTTGTTAACAGAAATTTCTAACAGCCAATCACACGACAGCAACACAGTGAACTAAGGCATGATTAAGATGATCAGTTGTAGTGCAAACTGAGCATCAAAATAGGGAAAAAACGTAAAATAAGTGACTTTGAACGTGGCATGGTTGTTGGTGCTAGATGGACTGGTCTGAGTATTTCAGAACCTGTACCAGTACCTTGTTGAATCTATGCCATGAAGGATTAAAGCAGTTCTGAAGGCAAAAGGAGGTCCTGCCAGGTTCTAGCAAGGTGTACCTAATACAGAGTCTGGCAAGTGTACATTTTACAACAGGAAGATCAAACACTTTCTCTCACTTTGGTTTTTGCAATGATCTACCAGAATCAAACCTCTACAGACGATCCAAAAGGCTGCTGCCAGTCTCTTGATTCAATCTAAGAAGGACAAATGTCACATGACTGTTCAGATCTGTCCTTCACACCGTTAACACACACTTTTCTTTTTGCTTTCAGGTTGGAGAAATATTACAAAAAAAAAAAAAACACGCTGAACAAATCCTAATAAAGTTCATCTTACATTTAGAACATTATTAACAAATGTAAAACTGATTTATCAGTACTTTTCACAACAACAAAAAAGGAGAAAAGCCCATATTTTTTTCTGTATTTTGTAGATTTGTGAAAAAAAATCTGTTTGGTTTCATAGATTTGTGCGATATTTCCACTTCTTCCAACTTCACTTCTCCACCAACCAAACGGAATGACCTCGTGCTGGATTGTGCTGGTTCAAATGAACACATTATTCTCAGTGCAGAATTGCTGAAAAAATAGATGGTTTTCTCTTTTTATTTCTAGAAACTAGCATGCTTCCTCAAAGAAAAAAATAAACATAAACTATGTTGATCTACATCAGTGAGACTGATTCTGAATGTGATTAAAATCCCACTCCAACAATATTTTTATTTATTGTAAAATTGTTCCCATTAGTCTTTTAATTATGATTAAGCAGTTTTCAGCCAAAATTAACCAGAAAATAAACCTGTGCATTTTTCTAGGGACATAGTTTCTGCAGAGCAGCAGGAATTCATCAGAAATTCACCTCTGAGTTATTGGCAGGACTGTTGCCATAGAGTTAGCCAGCGTTCAATTCCCATCATCCCAATGTTTGCACCCTCTCCAGCTATATAACAGCTTCTCACAACCCCAAACTAACATTAGCATGGCAAGAAAAAAAAAAGGCAAACAATATCGGAGCTTCTCCATGGAGGTCCAGAAGAGACGATATTTAATAAATATATACACCACTGAATCGTTAAATAAAAGTTTAATTAATTATTTAAAATTTTCATTAAATAAATGAAATTGGTAATCAAGATAACAGTTGAATATATGTGGCATTAAAAATATTAAAATTGCCATTAAAAAGCACATTAAAACAAGAGCAAGATGGACACGTGATCTGAGTTAGATGGGACAGATAACATAATGAAATGCTGCAAACGGGAACATGAACTGTGTAATTAAAGAAACAAATGTTTCCTAAATCATTTAAAATGGAATTTTAATAAAATATTGACACACTTAATTATTTCCAATTTTAAATAATGACACTTTTAATTAAATATTTCATATTACATATATTTATTTGAGTTTGATTCTACTATCCCACACTGTCCATGAAACAAATAAATTTGTCATAAAATATTTAAATGTGCTTTTTAATGGCAATTTTAACATTTTATTGCCACATATATTTCAACATTTATTTATTCATTTCCAATTTTATTTATTTAATGACAAGTTATTAATTATTTATACTTTTATTTAATAATTTATTGGCGTATTTATTTATTTAATATTGTCTCGTCTGGACCTTCATACTTTCCAGCGATACAGTTTTAAGCCAGATGAAAGCTCAGATGGGGAAAATTGCATCCACTTGATGTTTTTTATCTGCAAGTGGATGCATAACAATTAGAGGAGAGAAGGGAGACTATGACCCACTCATGGCAGTTACTGAGTCACAACCTGAGCTTTTTCAAACGACAGGTTTTCTTCTGCTCCTGATCCATCATTATTTGAGGAACGAAATACTCGTAAATGTAGTCTTATCTTTTATCTTAATTTTTTTATAGGTCCTCCATTGTGAGAAAATGCTACAAGAACATGTTAAAAATATCAAAAACAGGATTTTTATTAGAGTGGGTTCAAAAAAAGTGGGTTTGAATAAATTCTTATTGGCTAAACAAGGTTCTGAAATAAATAAAATTTCTGAAAGAGATTTATATTATATGTTAACGTAACTATTGTTATCAGAGCCCATTTTCCTTTAACTGTGTATCTGGGTTGAGAGGAAATGTGATGTTTCCTTCAGTCAAGTACACGTTCTCAATCTTCATCATGTCAGTCTTTGTAAGGCATGTTTTGCTTCATTATGTAAAAACTGTAAGGTGTAAACCATTATCGAATAAAGAAGGACATTCAAATGACCCCTATTTGTATTCAATGTTAAGATTTATTCTAATGTAAATTAATGATTTATTTAATAGCATTATATTTCTTATGTTAAATCTAACCACAAAGGAAAAAAGTTACTGTGAAAATGCTTATGTGTTGTTGATGTAGATCATTTTAAATTTATATGAATTAGGACTAACTTTTTCAAGTATTCTAGCTGTTACTTGGTGAACTGATCTGACTCCAGTTATTTTGGTTTTAAACCTTCCAGCACAGACAGAATGAATCTGATGGTTGATGTTTCTCCACAGAGTGGACCAGCAGAGCTCAGAGACTCCCAGTGGTCAGTCTGTCCAGCAGCATCAAACACAGCTGGACTCCATCTTTCTGGTCTGTACATGAACAACAACTACTTTTCCATCATTCTGTCCACAGTCATCTCCATGCTGCACTTTGGAGACCAGTGGATTGTCAGTGTGTCCAACATGGAGCTGATGTTTGGCTCCATGACTTCACTCTGATTGGCTCATTCATCTAGAATTCTGTTGCAGCTGCTGGAGGACAACATTGTTACTTTTGTGAAGAAGGAGCTGAAGAAGATCCAGAAGATTCTGAGTCACAGGGAGAAGGAGGAGGAGCTGGAGGATGAAGATGAAGAACAGAGGAGCAGCAGAGAGTCACTGATGAAGATCACAGAGAACTTCCTGAGGAGAATGAAGCAGGAGGAGCTGGCTGATCGACTGCAGAGCAGTAAGAGGATTTCTCTGAAGGTTTCAGCTGCTGATAAATGAAGATTTACTGATGTCTGAACACATGGAACCACAGGGATTCAAACCCTCATCATTCAGGGCTGCAGAGAGTTGATTTACTCTGTTTGTTGTTTTTATTCAGGACCTTCTATTGAAGTTTGTCGACATAAAGTCCAATCTGGTCTGAAGAAGAAGTTCCAGTGTCTGTTTGAGGGAATCTCTAAAGCAGGAAACCCAACCCTTCTGAATGAGATCTACACAGAGCTCTACATCACAGAGGGAGGAACTGGAGATCTGAATGAAGAACATGAGGTCAGACAGATTGAAGCAGCATCCAGGAAAGCAGACAGAGCAGAAACAAGCATCAGACAAGAAGAGCTCTTTCAACTCCCAGCTGGAAGACAAGAACCAATCAGAACCGTGATGACAAAGGGAGCGGCTGGCATCGGGAAAACAGTCTTAACACAGAAGTTCACTCTGGACTGGGCTGAAGGCAAAGCCAACCAGAACATCCACTTCATATTTCCATTCACTTTCAGAGAGCTGAATGTGCTGAAAGAGGAGAAGTTCAGCTTGGTGGAACTTGTTCATCACTTCTTCCCTGAAACCAAAGAAGCAGGAATCTGCAGCTTTGAAGACTTCCAGGTCATCTTCATCTTTGATGGTCTGGATGAGTGTCGACTTCCTCTGGACTTCCACAAGACTCAGATCCTACATGACCCTAGAAAGTCCACCTCAGTGGGAGATCTGCTGACAAACCTGATCAGGGGGAACCTGCTTCCCTCTGCTCGCCTCTGGATAACCACACGACCTGCAGCAGCCAATCAGATCCCTGCTGAGTGTGTTGAGATGGTAACAGAAGTCAGAGGGTTCAGTGATCCACAGAAGGAGGAATACTTCAGGAAGAGATTCAGAAATAAAAAGCAGACCAGCAGGATCATCTCCCACATCAGGAGATCCAGAAGCCTCCACATCATGTGCTGCATCCCAGTCTTCTGCTGGATCACTGCTACAGTTCTGGAGGATCTGCTGAAGAGCAGAGAGGGAGGAGAGCTGCCCAAGAGCCTGACTGAGATGTACATCCACTTCCTGGTGGTTCAGGCCAAAGTCAAGAAGGTCAAGTATGATGGAGGAGCTGAGACAGATCCTCACTGGAGTCCAGAGAGCAGGAAGATGATGGAGTCTCTGGGAAAACTGGCTTTTGAGCAGCTGCAGAAAGGAAACCTGATCTTCTATGAATCCGACCTGACAGAGTGTGGCATCCATATCAGAGCAGCCTCAGTGTACTCAGGAGTGTTCACACAGATCTTTAGAGAGGAGAGAGGCCTGTACCAAGGACACAGTGTTCTGCTTCATCCATCTGAGTGTTCAGGAGTTTCTGGCTGCTCTTCATGTTCACCTGACCTTCATCACCTCTGGAGTCAACCTCATGGAGGATAAATATTGGCTCTCTGCACTGCTTCAAAGTAGTCCAGTTCAGTTCTACCAAAGTTCTGTGGAGAAGGCCTTAGAGAGTCCAAACGGACACCTGGACTTGTTCCTCCGTTTCCTCCTGGGTCTTTCACTGCAGACCAATCAGAATCTCCTACGAGGTCTGCTGACTCAGACAGGAAGTAGCTCACAGACCAATCAGGAAACAGTCCAGTACATCAAGAAGAAGATCAGTGAGGATCTGTCTGCAGAGAAAAGCATCAACCTGTTCCACTGTCTGAATGAACTGAATGATGGTTCTCTAGTGGAGGAGATCCAACAGTTCCTGAGTTCAGGACGTTTCTCCACAGATAAACTGTCTCCTGCTCAGTGGTCAGCTCTGGTCTTCATCTTACTGTCATCAGGAGAAGATCTGGAAGTGTTTGACCTGAAGAAATACTCTGCTTCAGAGGAGGCTCTTCTGAGGCTGCTGCCAGTGATCAAAGCCTCCAACAAAGCTCTGTAAGAACTCTCATGAAAACCACCTTAACTGCAGAAATTAATGAAAGGCAAAAGTTTCAATAACTGATGTCTGATCTTGATTTCTTCAGACTAAGTGGCTGTAATCTGTCAGAGAGAAGCTGTACAGCTCTGTCTTCAGTTCTCAGCTCTCAGTCCTCCAGACTCAGACATCTGGACCTGAGTAACAACAACCTGCAGGATTCAGGAGTGAAGATTCTGTCTGCTGGACTGGAGAATCCACACTGTAAACTGGAGACTCTCAGGTCAGATTGAATTAACTCTTGGTTCTGTTTTGTTTTCTGTGATTTAGGAAAAAGTTTCAAATAAACACCAGTAAAGATGAAACAACAAACGAGTGTTGCACAATAGCAAAACAAACACGTCGCAGCAAAGTTCAAAATCTTTATTTGATCTAGTCTGATATTACAATATTTATCTTGGTTTTTTTTTGTTTTGCGTGTTTGTCATGCCAAAGTAAGTGGATCACCTAATTCCATCCAGGTGTTCACATCTGGGATAAAGGCATGTTTTATTTTATTTAAAAATAATACCTGTTATTCACAGAACTGCAGATTTAAAATGGAAAAACAGTATACATATTTCCTACCCCTAGAGCAGCAGCTCTATTGAAAAGATATGAAGAGATATGAACAGACGCAAACCTTTGCTGGGCTGGAGTGAAGAACCTCCGCACAAAATTCATGAACTAGTCTGGGGGCGGACTATCTGATGAAAGTAAAAGGGTTTGAACAAACACTATTTATGTCAAGCCATTGAATGACTAAGCTTTAAATTTTCAAAACTTCCGTTAGTAAGAATCAAAATAATAAATGTTTTTGATCTGACAACCTCTAGTGTGGATAGTGTGGATGTGCAGCAGCAGGTTGTGAATGTCAGAAATTTAAAAAAGCCATAATCAGCGCGGGTCAGTCGGTATATGACTACAGCCAATTTTATATCTGATTCTCTGTGATATCCTGACATAACAGATATTCACAGTGTCATATTAGATGATTTGGAACTGTCTTGGACCTGTATATGTGCAGATTTAGGTCCAGAGGCGAATCAGATGAAACCTTTAGGCCCAATCTGAATTTTCCCCCTACCCCTATGTCTTCTTCCTAGCCCTACATTTAGCTCTCCAAACGGAGAGTTATGTAAAAACAGTGTCATTCAATCTGGACGTCACTCCTACTCTGTGACGTCATCAGTAGTTGCCAGCACTTGGAAAAGGCACTGGTTTTATACCTTTAAACAATCATGCTAAAACAAGACGTCATTACTTAGGATTAAATTTAAACTTCTCCTCCTTGGCACAGCAAGACGCCGAACACCCTCGTGGCGGAGGGATACAGAGCCCTCTGCCCTCCAGCTTCCTTATGAAATATCTGTTTCGGACACCCCTACCAAATGCCCCTACAATTGGAGGGGTAAGGAGAAGTTGGAGGGATAGGGGAAGAATTCTCATTGAGCCTAGGACCAACAGCAGAACCATCAGCAGCTCCTCTGTAGGGATACAATCAGACATTTTGGGCCCTTTGGCCCCTAATGTTTTCAAAGTCCCTCTACAGTTTATAAATATATCAGTGAATGATTGTAAAGAGGAAGAACATAATTTTTTGTGTTGTTTTCCTGTACAGTTTGCTTATTATAGCGAGGAAGGAGAAAGAAACGTTTAGCTATGCTTCATTCTTTTCATTGTGGGGAACATCGTTTAGTTTCTGAAAGTTTATGGTTTATAATTGACTAAGATCAACAGCAGCAAGATCTTTAATGCATCATGCACCCACCCAACCACAGAAAAAAAGGCTTCAAATCAAATGCTGATTTTCATTAACTATGCAGAGTTGTCTGAAACACATAATCTAAAATAATTCTTAAAAATCCCATCTCTTAGGTTGTCAATTCATAGTAAATGGAACGTTCATTTAATAATGACTGACTCATTTTGAAACACACTCGTAGCTCTCATAATGTGCTTCTGTAATGTCATATTTCACAGAGCAGTTGCAGTTTCAAAATTACTCCTTCAGACAAACAAAGCTTTTTCTACTGGAATACTTGCTCTCAAAGTTACCTTGTTTCTTCACTTCATTTTTTGTTAAGTCCTGCTGCTGAAAACTTCTCTGAAACAAAACAGAACTGGAACTCCAGCTGCCATCACTGCTCCTTAACTTACTTTTATGAATCATTTCAGTTTGGAAAACTGCAGTTTGTCGGCGACCAGCTGTGAAGTTCTGGGCTCAACTCTGAAGTCAAACCAGTCCAAACTGAGAAAACTGTACCTGAGCCATAACTATCTGATGGATTCAGGAGTTCTTAATCTGTGTGGTTTTCTGGAGAGTACAGACTGTAAACTACAGACTCTGAGGTTAGTAAATAAGCTGAACTCCCTGAAGGATGAGAAGAACGTATCAGGTGATGAACTTTCTGATGTTTCACAGCCTTGTTTAAGATAAGCAGATGATTGTTGTATATTTTTTTTCATTTTTAAATTGTGAAAAGTGATGCAGGCAAAAGAGCACAAAAAGTGTGAAATAGATGTTTATAAAGTACAGCCTGAACCTGTTTATTGAGTAAATACATTTAAATAAATGAAATGTCTGCGACAGACTGGCGTCCAGTCCAGGGGTGTCCGCTGCCTTCGCCCAGCCTTCGGTTAGGCTCCGGCAGCCCCGTGACCCCGAAAGGGATTAAGCGGTTCAGAAAATGAATGAATGTTAACATTTATTTTAGAACAAATGATTACCCAACACTTTTATTTGTATAATCTACCTGGCCTGCATCCACAGACACAAAGGGCAGAGATGTCAATTATGTGAGACACATAAGAGCCATAATGGAGCCTTTGTGATGAAGCTGGATCTGCATGTCAGTTCTGACAGCAGAATTATCAGAACTCTGCAGTCTGTTATCAGATTCATAAACAGAGATGCTGAGTTGAACATTAAACACCTGAACACACCTGATCCACATCACGCTGTTAACACACACTTTTCTTTCTGCTTTCAGGTTGGAGAAATGTAACTTGTCAGAGACCAGCTGTAAAACTCTCGGTTCAGCTCTAAAGTCAAACCCGTCCAATCTGACAGAACTGGACCTGAGTCAGAACAACCTCCAGGATTCAGGATTTCTTCATCTGCGTGGTTTTCTGGAGAGTCCAGACTGCAAACTGCAATCTCTGAGGTCAGTAAATAAACTTAAGTCCCTAAAGGATAAGAAGAATATATGTATCAGAGGAAGAATTTTTGGATGTTCCACTTGAAGATTCTGTCTACAGTCCAGTTAGGAAAAAAAAGATTGTTATGTACTTTCTTCATCAATTGAATTGATTGTGTTATGATGGTGGATCTGTTTCATTGATGATCTTGTTAATCTTTTAAAATGATTTTTCCGCAGTTGTTAATCTACTGTACACTTTTGTTAAGTCTTCCTGTTTTTCACGCATATTCAGAATTTTTTTGTGAAACAATCAGTTATTTGTTTCTTTAAAAAATATCCTAAGATGATCACCATGCAAACCTGACAAGACCACTAAGAAAATGTTTCAAGTCCATTTTTGATCTTCATCAAATCAGATATTTGCAGAAATCAGCACATTTGAATTCAACACACAATGAAAAATGATAGCAAACAATCATATTTCTGAGGTCATTTATTCGAAGTAAATTAACTTTTCTTTCAGTTTTCTATAAATATTTGAATTCAATTTTTTCTTTAAAAATCACGGAATTATTTTAAAACACACGTGCCCCTCTGATAGTTTGCTCATTTATTTTTTACATTTTGAGCTGGAACTCCAGCTCCCATCACTGCTCCTGAACACACTTTCTCTGTCTGTAATCAGGTTAGAAAGCTGCAGTTTGTCAGACATCAGCTGTGAAGCTCTGGGTTCAGCTCTGAAGTCCAACCCATCCAATCTGAAAGAACTGGACCTGAGCCATAACTATCTGGGGCATTCAGGATTTCTTCATCTGCAGGGTTTTCTGGAGAGTCCAGCCTGCAGGACTGCAATCTCTGAGGTCAGTAAATGAACAGAATTTCTTTAAAGTTCTACTCCAACCATATTTTTTTTCTTTTGTAAAATCATTCCCAGTAGTCTTGTAATTATGACTGTACAGTTCTTTTTTTTTTTTTTTCTTCTTTATTTATTTATTTTTTTTTAGATAATTTATGCCTAGTGGCAATAGATTATGAGAAATACAGTTCTGGTTTGTGGGCGGGTCTGTTGGCTTGGAAATACCCGCCCCCCTTCGCAAAAACTGTTTGTGCACTCACGTGCGAGCTAATAGCCTGAAGCATTAGCATTAGCAGCACAAAAATAATGGCGAGCAAACATAATACAAGCTGACATCTGTTGTTGTTTGATCAGAACTGCAATTTGCTACAGCACATCAGAGTTGAAAACTCATTATTTCTCACACACCCAAGTGGGAGCAGGTCAAGGTGCTCGCAATGAGGCAGAGGAGTGGAGAAGAGGACTTTGCCACGACCATTTTAGTAACTGCGCCATTAGCCTGAGCTTTTTCAAGCATCTATGTTTTCGAGCAAACATAGTTTGCTGGCATAGATCATAGTAAATACCTTTTATATAGGTCCTCTATAGGAAAAATACTACAGGAACACGTTAAAAAACAAAAAAAGATTATTTTCATTGGAGTGCATCTTTAAAGATGAGAAGAACAGATCAAGTGAAGAACTTTCTGTCTCAGTTGAAACATTTCTGAACATTTCACTGCTGTAAAGCTGGATTTCAGCTTCTTGTCAGTGTACTGATAACATACACTCGTGGACAAAATTGAGCCCAGATCTGAATCCCATTGAACATCTGTGGAAGGAGCTGAAACATGCCATTTGGAGAAGACACCATCAAACCTGAGACAACTGGAGCAGTTTGCTCATGAGGAGTGGGCCAAAATACCTGTTGACAGCTGCAGAACGCTCATTGACAAATACAGAAATCGCTTCATTGCAGTGATTGCCTCAAAAGGTTGTGCAACAAAATATTAAGTTATGGGTACCATCATTTTTGTCCAGGCCTGTTTCATTAGTTTTTTTTTTTTTAAATAATTATGTTAATCAGCAATTCAAAAGTGATGGCTGATTTTGATTATTTAATTTTCAATAAATTTTTATTTATTGTTACTTTTGTAAGTTTCAAGTGATTTCAGTGAGAATTGTGGGTTTTTCCTTCTTTAACTGAGGGGGTACCAACAATTTTGTCCACGTGTGTATGTACTGATAACAGAACCATCTGAACTCTTCAGTCTGATTGTTATCAGACACATTCATACACAGAGATGCTGAGCTGCACAATGAACACCCGAACACACCTGATCCACTACACACCATTCACACACACACTTTTTTTTCTGCTTTCAGGTTGGAGAAATGTAATTTGTCAGAGAACAGCTGTGAAGCTCTGGGTTCAGCTCTAAAGTCCAACCCGTCCAATCTGACAGAACTGAACCTGAGCCAGAACAAACTGCAGGATTCAGGATTTCATCAACTGTACAGTTTTCTCAAGAGTCCAGACTGCAAACTGCAGACTCTGAGGTCAGTAAATAAACTGAACTCCCTAAGAATGAGAAGAATGGATCAAGAACATTTGGATGTTCCACTGGAAGAATTTCTGAGCATGTATCATTTTACTGCTGCAAAGCTGGATGTCAGCTTGTAGTCAATGCATCTGTCTGCAACGAAAAGAGATAGGAGGGAATGTTCTCACCACGGTAGCTGTGTTGACTGGATCAAAGATTGGAATAGAATAGAACTCTGTACCTGGGTCCTGGAAAAAAATTATCGGATTGTAACAAACGTTTACATGTGCCCCACTTTGGTTCAGAATAAATCATTCTGACATGCGCAGAACTGTCCAATATGCCAGAAACAGCCGGAGAAGAAGAAAAAGCAAGTTTGTTGTAAATAAACAAAGCTGGGGCATGGAGCGAGATGATCTTCTAAGCTTGCTTTTAATATTTTTAATATTATTTTCAGTGCCTGTTTGCACATAATTCTCTAAATCACAAAGCCAGAGCTTTATTCTTGGCCGCACGGGCCCGGAAGAAGGGTTAGGGTTTGGTTACTACGTACCAACAACATTATTTAACCTTGGATGCATTTAAAATCTATGTTGGCAATGCAGCAATCTGTGCATCACAGCCAGTTCGGAGCGCACACCGTAACAAAGCCCTCTCCCCTCCTCAAAGACATGAAACTACAAGTCAATTTTGCTCGCATGGAGTAGCCGGTCGGTCCTGTTTTCTCTGGGAAAGAAACTAAGCGCTAGGGCATCATTGTGGGAAGTGATGCTTGAACAGTGATAAGAGCACTAATATGAGGAGTAAGCTGTTTGTGAATGGCGTATACTTTTATTGAGCTTTTGTACCTTCATTGAAAGTAGAAATTGCTTCACATTCACCCATTCACACACATATTCACACACGGCTTAATTGCCGAACACTGGCACCAACCTTCCATCAGAGGCAACGTGGGGTTCAGTGTCTTGCCCAAACTTTGACACATGGGCAGGCAAGGTGGGACTCGAACCTGCAATCTTCCAATCAGAGGCTGACCACCCTTTCCACTGCACCACAGCCACTCCATAAATACAGCATGAACCTGTTTAATGCAACAAAGCCTTGTTCTGAGCTTCTGGAACAGATCAAATGCTCCCTGTAAAATGATAAGACGAGACAAAAGCAATGTTCCTTTTTGCCTTCTTTCGGCCATATTGCTAAAACTTTCCCACTAAAACCAAACGACATCTACTGGCAAAAGGTGCAACTTCCACTTAAGACGCTTACTACTTAAATCAATGTCTAACAATGTTATTTAATAAAAAAAATCATTCTGTGTGACACACTGATGTACACCGTGAATAGAGGGGCCTTTAAGAAAATATGACCTCATAGAAATGCTCAAGTGACTTTAGACAAAAGATTTACTTATTGTGTGAATGGTGCAAAGCATTACCAGCGATAAAGCTAGTCTGAATGCTGTTTGCTGAATGTGGTCGCTGAATATGCTGAAGCTGTTTGCTGAAAATGCTAAACCTATTTACGTAATGCTAAAGTTGCTGAAGGACTTTAAGTTGCAGAAAGTGCACAATGAAATTCAAATTAACCCAAAAATCCTTGGTCGATGCCAAAAATAATAATATAAAAGCTTGCTCAGCTCTAAAATAGCCACAAAGAAAATAAATAAATAATCAGTAGATGCTAAATTAGCCAGAAAAGCTAGCACATTGCTAAATTACTAGCTTAACACCAAATAAGCCACAAAAAAACCTCAGTGGATGATGAATTTGCAAAAAATTTAGCATGTTGATAAACAACTAGCTTAATCCCAAATTAGCCCCAAAAAACCCCAGCATATGCCAAACTAGCAACAAAAAAGGTAGCTGTTAGCTGTAGTTGTTAAAATATTAGCTCAACTCAGATTTACCCCAAACAACCTCAGTAGATGCCAAATTAGCTTAAAAACTATCACGTTGCTAAAAATACTAGCTTAACTTCAAAATAGCTCAAAGAACCTATGAAGATGCTAAATTATCCCAAAAGCTAGCACGCTGCTATTATACTAGCTTAACTCCACTATACCCCAAAAAACCTGGCATGTTGCTAAAATGCTTGATAAATGTATTAGTACTAGCATGAATGACCTGAACGTTTGATACCAATTTTGCATAGGTTTTAAAAGCGGCAAAAATAATTTGAAGAAGGATCCAAAACATTATGCTTTTAGGCTTTCAAATAAAAATGAATCAACTGGAGGTTGAATTGGGAAAATCTGCTCTCCTGTAGTAAATCTCAGTAAAGTTTTCTCAGCATGTTTTCATTTGAGTTTACAGTTAGATGACATAAAGCTTTGTTGATATTCTTCATATTGTATTTTTATGCTATTTCATTTTCTTAAAAGATTTTATGAAAATACTTTACATTCTCTCTATATATGTCAATGGTTCAGACTAAAGGTGACTGACAGTTCTCCTCATAGGGGTTACAGGGACACTTGTTAGCTGTGCTTAAGAGAATATACAACACATTTGTGATAGAAAATAAAACACTTCATAACTGTGTGAAAATGCCGAAAGCAGAGAGCAAACTTGATTAGAAATCTGAGCCACTTAAAACAACTATTATCTTATATTTTCCTTGTTTCTGTGACGTCATCTCTCTTTGCATTCAACATTTCATTTTTTTAAAATAACACCTATAGTTTTTCTTTGTAAAATAATGTTATAATTTGTCCAGTAAAAACATGCTTGACTTGTAGATTTTTTTAATCCTGCCGCTTACTCAGCAGGCAGAGGCTGGGGGCTGGGTGTCTGTAGCGTTCATGTTGTGAGCTAGTGTAGCATGGCTCATTCCATTTTGTTTAAACTTTTTGTGTTGGGATTTACCAAAGAATATTCTGGTGAGAAATCTGCACCACATTTTGCACATTTTGGGGTGAATCCTAAACATATCTGAGAATGGCACAAGTAGATGGGTGAAAGGGCGGTGATGCTGCAGAAAGAAAAGAAGCAAACCGATTAATCCATAGTTCTCCTGAACTTCATTTTCTTACCCCACTGGATCCCTTTTGGGGCAGCGAGGTTTTCTAGTCTGCTGCTGTTGGATGAAAGCGGGTACACTTGGAGCAGACACACTCGCTATGTGGCTACCAGGAAACAAGGTCGGAGAGAGCCGATGTGGGATGGGAAAGCAGTTTGCTCGGGCCTCCTGAACTTTATTTTTATCGAGACAATAATTAAAAAGGTCCCCTCATTTTATTCTTGTTTTTATTTTTACCCTCTCGGATTAATGCAGGACAGAAAGCCGTCAATCTCAGTAAGAGCCGAAAACACCGGAAGCAGCCGTTCAGACACAGTGGTGAGAAACTCTCTGTAGCTTGTAGGAGATTCTAAATGTTTTCATGAACCCAAACATTGAGGCAGGATCACTGATGTTTTTGTAGAGCTTTTCAAAATAAATCAACCTGATCTCTTAACATCATCCATGTCTTTCGTGCATAGTAAATGAGATAAACAGACATAGCTCTGTGTAGCTAACAGGCTAAAAGCATTAGCTGCTAGCTCCATGTAGCAATTCTGGGGTGAATCCCAAACCGTGGACAGGCTGCAGAAAGAAAGAAAAGGAGCATACCTGGTGAGCAGAGAAAGCAGCAACAAATGAGAGGAACTGGTTTAAACATGGATTACTGAGCAAAGGAAAAGGTGCTCGTGTCTCCAGGAAAATGATCGGCATGAAAGCGAAGAGGATTTTTGATAAGGAGATTGATGACTCAAAGAGAAAAGAAACGTTCACAGCCAGTGTTAATCAGAACAGAATACAATGTTCTAATCTTTTTAATGAATCCTGAAATGTTCATCTGTTGTTTTCTGCATTTTGTGACCGAATTTCACTGCAAAATTAACCCATTAACCATCACCATTATGCCTGGGATGGAATAAACGCCGGTCTCCAATAGACACTGGTCTCCAATAAACGCCGGTCTCCAATAAACGCCGGGTCGGCCGACTACTACTGGAAGATATATAATGTGCAATACTGGTATCAAAACTTTCAGGACATTTGTTTTTGTACTAATAGTTTTAAGTTAAGCTAATATTTTAGAAAATTGCTAGCTTTTTTGTTTATTTTGGCATCTACTAAGAATTTTTGGGCTAGTTCTAAGTTGAGCTAATATTTTATCTCTAAGCTAGCCTTTTTTTTGGCTAATTTGGCATCTACTTGGGTTTTTGGGCTATTTTGGAGTTAAGCTAGTATTTAATGTAGCAATATGAGTGATGGTGTTGAATCAACAACGCCACCTAGAGCTTTTTGCCCCCAGAAAAGACACAAAAAACAAAAAGTCACATGTAGGTCTTACTTTGAACTGAGGCACAGGTTGTAGTTAGTTTAAAAAATAAATTATAGTCAAATTAAAAAGAACATAAAAACACTTAAGTGTCACGCTTACCGGCTACTGACGTCACGCTGCAAATGCGCCCAAAACCAGTCGACTGGCCATAAAAAGAACTGTAAACGAGCCTACTTGTGAGTTCCTATCCTATACATGTTAAATACACACATTTTAGTTGAGCTAATATTTCAGCAATATGTTAACTTTTTGTGCTAATTTGGCATTTACTGAGATTTTTTGGGGTAATTCTATATTAGGGCATAATTTTAGCAATGTTCTGTTGTTGTTGTTTTTTTATGGCTAATTTATCATCTACCGATTTTTTTTGGGCCTATTTGGAGTATGATAAAAACTCAATCCCATTCAGGACATTGGTGTTTGTACTTTTGGTAATCATACCTTTAACACATTTAAAAATTTGACGCATTTTTTTTCTTTAAAACTTCTGCACTTTTAAAATCTATGCAAGTTTGGTATCAAAACATTTAACCTGTTTAGGACATTCACGCTTGTACTTTAGGTATTCATACCTTTAAGCTATTTAAAAATTAAAACAATTTTTATGATTTTTTTTCAAGAATTCTTCAAAATCTTTGTGCATTTTTTTTATTTCTGCAACTCGTCCTTTATCAACTTAAGCATTATGCAAATAGCTTTAGCATTTTCAGCAAACAGCTTCATTATATTCAGCGACCAAATTTGGCAATAGCATTATCACTGGTAATTTAACTAGTTGGAGTAGCTTTCCTCCACTATACGTTTTACTTTTCTCAAGTAGATTTGAAACAAACCTGTCTTATTAAACATTTATATTGGGTTGTAACTATAAGAAAACGAGTGCGTGAAGAAGTGGACCAAGAAATGCAACAAATTAAGAAAGAAATTTTAGAGATTTTTTTAGCGACGTCAATGAGAGGCAAGTTAGTGGTAGTTCAATGCTCTCATCCATTCATAGGACTGTTGAGTGCTGTGGAGTAAGAGCTTAACGGAAACTACATGTCTAGAAAGCATGCTTCATAGTCTTTTTCACCTGACACTTTTTTCCTCTCAGATAATTTTTTAACGACTCCTTTTTGTTTGTATATTCTACCTGGCTGACATCCACAGACACAAAGGGCAGTGATGTCAATTATGTGAGACATATTAGAGCCACAATGCAGCCTTTGTGATGACGCTGGTTCTCCATGTCAGTTCTGACAGCAGAATTATCAGAACTCTGCAGTCTGTTATCAGATTAATTAACAGAGATGCTGAGCTAAACATTGAACACCTGATCCACTTCACGCTGTTTACACACATTTTCTGTATTCTTTCAGGTTGGAGAACTGCATTTTGTCAAAGATCAGCTGTGAAGCTCTGGGCTCAGCTCTGAAGTCAAACCCGTCCAATCTGACAGAACTGAGGCTCAGCCAGAACAACCTTCAGGATTCAGGATTTCGTCATCTGTGTGATTTTCTAGAGAGTCCAGACTGCAAACTACAGACTCTGAGGTCAGTAAATAAATTGAACTTCCAGGACGATAAGAAGAATTTTCTGATGCTCCACTGGAAGATTTTCTGTTTACAGTCTTGTTTGAAATAAACAGATTATTATTTTTTTTCAATTGGTTTGATTGTGTTATGATGATTGATGTAAAACCAATCTACTATTGTAGATCTATATGTATATTTATATGTAGTATTATAGTAAATGTAAATAAACTCTGTATGCTTAATTTTTTGCAGTTGTGAAGCTGCTGCTCCTTTATGAAGTCTTCCTTTTTTCACACTTTTATCCAGCACAATTCTTAAGATACAAACTGTTTGTCTGCTTTTAGTTTGGAGAACTGCGGTTTGTCAGAGATCAGCTGTGAAGCTATGGGCTCAGCTCTGAAGTCCAACCCGTCTTATCTGACAGAACTGCACCTAAGCTGCAACAAGAACCTGCAGGATTCAGGATTTCTTCATCTACGTGGTTTTCTGGAGAGTAAAGATTGCAATCTGCAAACTCTGAGGTCAGTAAACAAACTGAGCTCCATGAAGAATGAGACTGTCTATTTCACTTGAAGATTTTCTGAACATGTAGTTTTACTGCTGCAAAGCTGGATCACAATTTAGAGTAACTTTAGCCATCTGACGTGGCGGATGTCTGTCCCCCTTTGACTCTTTTACTTTTTAAATCTGCTTCACCAAAGATGTGCCTCCAAGAGGTTTGGAAATGACTGCGATTACATGAGCAAAATGATTTTATTCTTGTCAAAAATCAGATTAGGATTGAGCTCTGTACATTGGCCCTGAAAATTTTAATCTGATTATAACAAACTTTTACGTTTATCACATCTTTGAACGGAATAAATAATTTTTGACATGCGCAGAACTATCTAAAATACTGGAAATGGCCAAGGAAGTATTTTAAGATTAAATGGTTACTAGATACTGCAGAGATTTTTTCCCCCTATTTACCTCCGATAATTTTCTAATAAACTACTTTTATTTGTATAATCTACCTGGCCTGCATCCACAGACACAAAGGGCAGTGATGTCAATTATGTGAGACATATTAGAGCCACAATGGAGCTGTTGTGATGAGACTGGATCTGCATGTCAGTTCTGACAGCAGAATTATCAGAACTCTGCAGTCTGTTATCAGATTCATACAAAGAGATGCTGAGTTGAACATTAAACACCTGAACACACCTGATTCACTCCACGCTGTTAACACACACTTTTCTTTCTGCTTCAGGTTGAAGAAATGTAACTTATCAGAGACCAGCTGTAAAGCTCTGGGTTCAGCTCAGAAGTCCAACCCATCCAATCTGACAGAACTGGACCTGAGTCAGAACAACCTCCAGCATTCAGGATTTCTTCATCTGCGTGGTTTTCTGGAGAGTCCAGACTGCAAACTGCAATCTCTGAGGTCAGTAAAGAAACTGAATTCCCTAAAGGATGAGAAGAATATTTTTATCAGGGGAAGAATTTTGGGATGTTCCACTTGAAAATTTTCTGTCTACAGTCCAGTTAGGAAAAAAAAGATTGATATGTACTTTCTTCATCAATTGAATTGATTGTGTTTTGATGGTGGATCTGTTTTATTGATGATCTTGTTAATCTTTTAAAATGATTTTTCTGCAGTTGTTAATCTACTGTACACTTTTACTTTTATTTTTACTTCCTGTTTTTCGCACATATTCAGAATTTTTTTGTGATACAATTAGTTATTTGTTTCATTAAAAAATATCCTTAGATAATCATCAAGTTTTTGAATTCAATTTATTTTTTAAAATCACGGAATTATTTTAAAACACACGTGCCCCTCTGATAATTTGCTCATTTATTTTTTACATTTTGAGCTGGAACTCCAGCTCCCATCACTGCTCCTGAACGCACTTTCTCTGTCTGTAATCAGGTTAGAAAACTGCAGTTTGTCAAACATCAGCTGTAAAGTTCTGGGTTCAGCTCTGAAGTCCAACCCATCCAATCTGACAGAACTGGACCTGAGCCATAACTATCTGGGGCATTCAGGATTTCTTCATCTGCGTGGTTTTCTGGAGAGTCCAGCCTGCAGACTGCAATCTCTGAGGTCAGTAAATGAACAGAATTTCTTTAAAGTTCTACTCCAACCATATTTTTTTCTTTTGTAAAATCATTCCCAGTAGTCTTGTAATTATAACTGTGCAATTTTAAGCAAAATTCAAAACATTTTGTGTTTTTTTTTTTTTTGTTTTTTTGTTTTTTTTTTTTGTGTGGGCTGCATGGTGGCGCAGTGGTTAGCGCTCTTGCCTCACAGCAAGAAGGTTCCCGGTTCAAGTCCTGACTGGGGGACTTGAAACAGTGTCACCAATAGGGGGACCTTTCTGTGTGGAGTTTGCATGTTCTCCCCGTGCATGCGTGGGTTTTCACCGGGGACTCCGGCTTCCTCCCACCATCCAAAAACATGCTTCATAGGTTAATTGGTTACTCTAAATTGTCCCTAGGTGTGGATGTGAGCATGTGCGTGTGTGACTGTGGCCCCTGCGACAGACTGGCGACCAGTCCAGGGGTGTCCCCTGCCTTCGCCCATAAGTAGCCGAAAGGGATTAAGCGGTTCAGAAAATAAATGAATGTTTTGTTTTTTTTGATATTTTATGCCCAGTGGCAATAGATTATTAGAAATTCAATTCTGGTTTGTGGGCGGGTCTGTTGGCTTGGAGAAACCCGCCCCTCCCCATCGTTAAAACTGTTTGTGCACTCACGTGCGAGCTAATAGCCTGAAGCATTAGCATTAGCAACACAAAATAATGGCGAGCAAACATAATACAAGCTGACATCTGTTGTTGTTTGATCAGAACTGCAATTTGCTACAGCACATCAGAGTTGAAAACTCATTATTTCTCACACACCCAAGTGGGAGCAGGTCAAGAGGAGTGGAGAAGAGACTTTGCCACGACCATTTTAGTAACTGCGCCATTAGCCTGAGCTTTTTCAAGCATCTAGTTTTCTGATTCAATGCAATTTGAATGAAGAAATACTCAGAAAAGCAGTATTCATAGTAAATACCTTTTATATAGGTCCTCTATTATAGGAAAAATGCTACAGGAACACATTAGAAACAAAAAAAAAAGATGACTTTCATTGGAGTGCATCTTTAAAGAATAGAAGAACAGATCAAGTGAAGAACTTTCTGTCTCAGTTGAAAAATTTCTGAACATTTCACTGCTGTAAAGCTGGATTTCAGCGTGTAGTCAGTGCATCTGTCTGATGGATTTCTCTAAAAGCTTTCTTTCACCTCATGACCTTTTCCAACAAGGTCAATGAAAAGAGGAAAGGGAATGTTTCCACCATTCTGATGTCTGTCCTGCCTTTATGGATCTTTTTTCAATTACTACTTCTGCTTCACTAAATATGTACTTAGAAGAAGTCTGGCAATGAGTGAAAATATATTTTTAAAAAATGTTCATGTTTAGTACTAACAAGTGGAATAATGAATAGTTATTCTAAAAGTAGAAAAGTAAGAAATACTTTATCGAGTTTATATGTAGTTAACATGCATTCAAAACCTTGTCAACTTTGCACAGATTACTGCGTCTATATGCTTTTTTCAGCTTAATCTGGGAGTTTGTTTATCACCTTGAAGTAACTGCTGTTGTGAAGGAGAGCATAAGTGATGAAGCTTGTGTCAATCATTGAGGCATCCTTCACAGTGATGCAGGAAGTGGAGTAGTAACAGAGTTGTCAGAAGTGCAGCTGCAGTGTGAGAAACATTTCTTGCAGATGAGGGAGCATCTGTGACTGCACTGAGCTCCTGATGGAAACGGGGAAGTTTCTGTTTCTCTGAGGTTCCCCATATGAAAAGTTTCTCACTGAAAGACCTGGTGGCAGAAAATGAGTGTTGAAGCAACTGTCAGATCACAGATTCATTCATTCATGAGATTCCGTGTCTTCACACACTCTTCAGTCAGGACATGGATTCTTCTCCCTGCTTCATATTGGGACAAAGGAACACAGTCCATGAAATCTGAAATCTTCTGCTCCAGCTGAACCTGCAGCCCACTGAGCTCTGAGGAAAACGTCACAAGAACCTCACACACAAGAACCGTCACAAGAAGTTTTTTGTCAGCTTGGAGCTCCATTAGAGACAGTCAGACTGCTGAAGCTTCATGTTAGCATCAGCTGAAGTCAGGAAGTCATTTCTTCCAGTGGACTTGAATTCAGGAGAACCCACCTCACAGTCAGCACTGACAACAGAACCATCAGAACTCTGCAGTTTGACTGTTATCAGACACATTCATACACAGAGATGCTGATCTGCACATTGAAGACCTGAACACAGCTGATCCACTTCACACTGTTAACACTTTTCTGTCTGCTTTCAGGTTGAAGAACTGTAGATTGTCAGAGATCAGCTGTGAATCTCTGGGCTCAGCTCTAAAGTCCAACCCGTCAAATCTGATAGACCTGGACCTGAGCCAGAACAACCTTCAGGATTCAGGATTTCTTCATCTGTGTGGTTTTCTGCAGAGTCCAAACTGCAGACTGCAGACTCTGAGGTCAGTAAATAAACTGAAGTCCCTCAAAGTTTAGAAGTTTTCAGGTGAAGGACTGTCTGATGTTTCTCTCGAAGAATTACTGAACATGTGTCAACAAAGCTGGATCACAGCTAAGCAGCCGTCTGGTGAATTTCTACACAAGCTTTCCTTCACCTCTTTTCACTTTTTCAAACAAGGTCAATGTTTATTTTCGAGCTAATCCCTTCAGTTTTAACTGATTCGCACAGGAGTTTTATGCTGGATGCCCTTCCTGAAACACAACCCTATACTTTCAAGGCACTTAGTTAGGCAGCAGCGGGAAGAGTCTTGCCAAATGACTCACACTAGATTAAGCTCATCGCCCGCCCTGGGAAAAAATCCCATGTTTCCCTACACCCTACCAGTTCAGCCATCCAGCTACTTTTCAAACATGGTCAATATAAACAGGGAAAGGCGACTGGAGGAAAAGTTTCAACCACGATGATGTCCAATCTGCTATCTTACTTCCTACTTCTGTTTCATAAAAAATGTACCTTCAGGAAATGTAAAAATGACTGAAAAAACCCAAATATTTCAATTCTAAAGCATACGATTTCGTTTTTTTCAATTTGTTCCAAATATATGAATGTTTAGTTATTTAAAGGAGAATAATAAGGATTTTTTTAAAGAATTGAACAAAAAGAATCACTATGTCAGGATTTGGTTGTGGACACAAACGCAGGACACAGAAAAGTCAAGAGAGCTCTGATTTATTCTGACCCTCTGTGAAGCTAGGGTCCGGAACTCGATAGCATAATCTGCCACCTGTCGGTTCCACTGTCTCAACACCATCAGGGCTCAGGCTGCCTCTCTTCCAGGCTTCGTGTGCTGGAAAACCTGGGTGAAGGCCTTGAGAAAAGGCGGAAGGGAAGAGAAGATGGGTGATCCTCTCTGCCACTCAGCAGTGCCCCATGCCCCAGGGGTGGGGCACTGCTGAGGTGAGGAGATCTTGAAGGCCACCTTTGAACGATCTGAGGGGTAGCTGGCAGCCTGTAGTTCGAAGTGGAGCTCACACTGAATCACGAATGCCCGAAAGTCTCCAGAGTCCCTGGAAAACCTCTCTGGTCGGGCTAGCAAAGCGTCGGGGGAAAGTGATGTCAGTGTCGCCAACAAAGGAGTGGCGGAAGGTGGAGAGGATGCTGGAACTGGTCTGTCAGCTGCTCGATGTGTTCTCCGAACACAGCCAACTGGTGCTTGTGACAATTGGAGATCTCCATCAACCCACGGTGAAGGGCACACATCTGGTCCTTTTGTTGGCAGATTATTTGCTCCTGGCTGGTTGGGAGCAACGTACGGAGTCTGCATCCTGCTGTGTCCATTATTGTCCAGAACATGGTAGTGGACACAGAAGAGAGTTCTGATTTATTGCAGCCATTGACCAAGACTTGCAGGATCTTCTCTGAGAAAGAAGCTAAGCAAATAGGGCATGATTGTGGGAAGAGAATTGCTGTGTGTAAAATACAGCTTCAACCTGTGTAATGTAACAGAGCCTTGTTCTGAACTTGTGGAAAAGATCAAATGCTCCCAGTAAAATACAGTGAAATGATGAGACGAGACAAAAGCAATGTTCCTTGTTGACTTCTTTCTACCATATTGCTGCGGTTCTCTCAAAACCTTCCCACTGAACCAAACGACATCTACTTGCAAAAGGTGCAACTTCCACTTCAGACACATACTACTGAAATCAATGTCTAACAATGTTATTTAATATGAAAACACATTCTGTGTGACACACTGAAGTAGACCTTGAAAGGATGGGAGCCTGACAAGAGCCTACTTGGAAAAGAAAATATTTGAAAAATATATAAATATTTTTTAAAATGGCTTAAAAGGATAAATGTCAGTAGAACCATCATTCAAGACACTTAAGTTAAATAAAAGTCAGGAGAGGTCTTGACTGAGTTTAAAATGGTTACTTGTTGGTTGACCTCAGATTTACAGAACGTCTCAATATTAGTTCATAGAAATGCAAACTTTAAGAAAAGGTGACCTTTAGATAGATGTGGGTTGTAACTAGTTACATTTACTCAGATAGAAACGCTCAAGTGACTTTAGACAAAAGATTTACTTATTAGAGTAGTTTTTCTGCACTATAAATATTACCTTTCTCAAGTAGATTTGAAACAAACCTGTCTTATTAAACATTTGAATTTGTTTGTAACTATTCGAAATGAGTGGGTGAAGAAGTTAGGACAGATGTTTTAAAGAGTTTTAATTCTTAAGCAAAGTCGATGAGAAGCAGGTTACTGGTCGTTCCGAACGCCAACCATGCCGTAGTGATGAACGCTGTGGGGGCTAAGAAGTAAAAGGAAACATGTTGATAAACCATTTGAGATCAAATGATTACACCTCTCAGATAGTTGTTTTAATGACTACTTTTTATTTGGATAATTTACCTGTTCTGCATTCAAAGACACAAAGGGCAGTGATATCAATTATGTGACCTTTTATGAGCAAAGGAGCCTTCGTGATGACACTGGATCTGTATGTCAGTTCTGACAGCAGATTTATCAGAATTCTGCAGTCTGTTATCAGATTCATAAACAGAAATGCTGAGCTGCACATTGAACACCTGAACACACCTGATTCACTCCACACCGTTCACAGCGCACTTTTCTTTCTGCTTTCAGGTTAGAAAGCTGCAGTTTGTCAGAGACCAGCTGTGAAGCTCTGTGCTCAGTTCTAAAGTCAAACCCGTCCAATCTGACAGAACTGGACCTGAGCCAGAACAACCTTCAGGATTCAGGATTTCAACATCTGCGTCATTTTCTGGAGAGTCCAGACTGCAGACTGGAGTCTCTGAGGTCAGTAAATAGGCTGAACTTCCTTAAGGAAGAGAAGATTTTATCAGGTGAAATACTTTCTGATGTTCCACAGTCTTGTTTGAAATAAGCAGAGGATTGTTATACATTTTAATAATCAGTTGAATTGATTGGGTTATTATGATTGATGTAAAACCAATCTGTTTGAATAATGATCTGGTAAACCTTGTGGAACTATTTTTACATTATTATATTTGCAGTTGTGAAACTGCTGTACACTTTTATCAAGTCTTCCTATTTTCTTAAACCTATTCAGCACAATAATGTGATACAAAATATTTTGTTTTCTTTTATTTTTTGTTCCTGAAAAAAAAAACCCTGAGAGGATCATCAAATATACAGACAAAATGCATGAAATTAAATTTCACCAAGTATTCTGAGTTGACAGACAATAAAATAAAAAGTGATCACTTAAACTCATTTCTGAGGTTATCAGTTCATAGTAAATTGAACATTTCTTTCATTTCCTGAATTCATTTGTTTCCTTAATAATCACCAAATCATTTAAAAAGTGCAGCTCTGATAATGTGCTAATATATTGTCATACTTCACAGAGCAGTTTCAGTTTTTCCTGAGTTCTCCAGACGACAGTTTTTCTACTGGAATACTTGTTTTTGGAAGCCACACATTCATTTTCAGCTAAGCATACTGTATCTCATGTTGTGACGTTGAGCAGCTTGATAATCGTTAAAGTCAGTGGTGCTTTTAGACCGTAACTGAGCTGTTAGCTTACCTGGAGATGTTTCAGTCTTGTTGCTGAAGGCTTCTCGAGAACCAATCCAAGCTGGACCTCCAGCTCCCATCACTGCTCCTGAAAACACTTTTCTGTCTGTTTTCAGGTTGGAGGACTGTAGCTTGTCACCGAACAGCTGTGAAGCTCTGGGATCAGTTATAAAATCCAATCTGACAGAACTGGACCTGAGCCAGAACAACCTTCAGGATTCAGGATTTCTTCATCTGTGTGATTTTCTCGCAAGTCCAGACTGCAAACTAGAGACTCTGAGGTCAGTTCCCTGTTCCTGTTGCAAAGCTACCTGTTTTCTGCTCAGTTGAATCTCAATGACATTAAACATTTTTTTTTGTCATTTTGGTGGTGGTAGACAAAGGTCACTGTGTATGACCTTTCTTCTTTTTCATCTTTTTTTCCATCTTCATCTCTGATCTCCTCTTTAGCCATTTTATCTTAGTTGTGATGTTCAAGTGAAAAAAGCAAACAAGCTCTGGGGTCAAATGTTCTCCACCCGTCACCATCTTTCAGTTGCATGTTGTGCAGAAAGCTAAGTGAGATCCTAGAACTGTCCACTGTTAGAAAATCAGCTGTTTTCCTGCAAAAGAACAAATCAAAGGTGAAATTTAAAAAAATAAAATAAAGTCCAGTGAGTTTTTATTTTGTCCTCTATTTTCTTTTTCAGTTGCATTTAGATGATTTTATGTCCACTTAAGTGTCTCTCAGAACTCTTGAAAGTTGTGTGTTTAAAGTGTCTCTTCTTTTTGGTTGATTAGATAAGATCACAGACCGAAAGTTCAGAGCCTGAAGGGCTAAACCATCGTTCAAGTTTGATGGTGTGTGGGGACCTCCTGCCTCCAGCTCCTCAGTCATGACATTCTGGTGGAGAACAATCTCTGACACTAGTTTTCTACTTCCTGTCATCCCCTGTGCTGGTTCTGCTCACTCACACTAGACTATTTTCACATGTTTCTGAACAGCATCTGGAGGATTCTGACACATTCTGTCACACTCTTTATGCCACGAAGAACTCTTGCAGAGAATCTACTGCAGAATTACTCGCTCGTTGATTTGGGACACTTGGCGCCCCAGAGAGCTCCCTAATTTTGTCTGATGGTTCAGTCTGGTTGTGTTCAGAAGAACTGAAGGATGAAAAACATGAACTTCAAACTCCACTCTTTATTCTGGATTCAGGTTGAAGAACTGCAGTTTGTCAGAGATCAGCTGTGCTGCTCTGGTCTCAGCTTTAAAGTCCAACCCGTCCCACCTGAAAGAACTGGACCTGAGAGAGAACAACTATCTTCAGGAATCAGATGTTCAGCAGCTCCAGAACATGGTGAAAAGTCCAAACTCCAAACTGCAGACTCTGAGGTCAGTAGAGGGTTGGAGTCAGTCCAGCTGCTTCCAGATGTTTTGTCCTAAAGTTAGTCTGAGAGCAAAGATACAGAGTTTCCTGTGAAGCTGCAGCTTCTTAGTGAAGCTCTGAGGAGAATGATGACAGACAACAGTCAGCCAATCAGAGCAGCAGAAGCTCCAATAGGTGAAGATGAAAGGAAGCTGCTGCTCTGAACAGAACTGAAGCTCCTGCTGTATTTCTGCCGCTTTGTTGCATCACTGACAGCTGAGAAAGAGGGGACACCTTCATCTGTATGTTTTTTGTGTCTTCACAGGTGGAAGGACTGAAGAATCTGTTCTTCCTGGTGGTCTGTAGAGATCCTCTGACAATACATTTTCCTGGGAGGTGGAGAGCAGTGATGGAAGTGGAGATGAGTGTCAGATCTGCAGCATGAATCTGAAATCATCTCCACTGTTTTTCTCAGCATCAAGTGCACAGTTATTGTGCAGCAGCTCCCCTGGTGGACTGATGGAGAACTGCACTTCATTCCAATGGGGAAGTGTTCTGCTTCTTTTAATATTGGGGGGGCGTCTCTTAACTTTGTCCATATCCTCTTGCCGTAGTTGCTAATGTCATCCTTCCTGTCAGCTGATATATGTCTTTTTCTGTACATTTTCATGAGGGAGCAGCTGTTTGTATCAGCTATATATATTTATACACTAAAGTCAGTTGATCATCAAACCAGCAAATTTTGCTGAATCATTGATCAGATTTCTCCTCATCTGTCCTAACGCTGTTTCTTTGAATGATTTGTGTTTGTGATTATTTCCTCGTATTCAGACAAGATGGTTTCTTTCTCAAGCCATCATTTTTCTTTTTTTTTCTGTTTTGTAATTTATATTCAATTTGTTCTTTTTCAAATGTTTAATTTTTAACATATTTTATTTCTCATTGTTTTCATGGTGCTGAAATTCTCCCATGATTCAGTGCTGTTAGTAGAAGAGTTCAGCAGAAAGAGGAAGTGGACTTTTTCTGCCGTTTTTGTAGATACATGGGTTGGATTTAGATGTTCTAAGGATCTGGGGAAAAAGACTTGCAAACAAAAAGGAAACCAGAAAGTCAAAAAAGAAATCAGTCATTAGGAACTCAGAACAAAATGTGAATACTGTTGTTTTCTGCTGATTGAATGTTTATCTTCCATTATTCCATATTCTTTTATCCAACATGAGTGAATATTTTTGTTTTTCATTAACTTTTATATATTCTTTTTATTACTTTTTAATACATTACTGTTTTAATAGATGTGAGTTTATGACATTCCAAATAAAAAATGAGTGAATTGATTAGACAGATTATTGATGTATTAGATATATGTATGGGTCAGTGAAAAAACACAGTCATTGGATCTTGCTTGTGTCTCTGTAACACGGAAATACATTTGAACAAGAGCTTTGGATCATAAGATTATCTTTATGAATTAAATATTTTTCAGACTTGATTTCTGTTCTCCAAAAACTCAAATTGATGAACACAGTTGTATTCAGTACTCCAACAAGGTCATGTAACAATATTGTTCATGGTATAGACATGGTCGCAGACATGACTCACTGGTTTGTTTTAAAGTTGATTTAAGCAAATCTTTAGCTCTGTGCACATTGACATATTCCAAAGGACGTGACATGGTGGAGAGGGGGGGGGTGTCAAACGAACATTTCAGTTGTTGAAACACAATGTAAGACTGTTTTAGAGCTGTCAATCAAAAGAACATGCCCCAATTTTGATCTAAAACATATTACGTAGATCATAGCGTTTTTTTTGTCTCCATTGTAAAGCTTGATAATTTTACTTAATTAGAGACGGATTAAACTCAGATTAAACTCACAGAAAGAAGGCCCCCGAACAGAATCACCAATGGGGGACCTTTCTGTGTGGAGTTTCCATGTTCTCCCCATGCATGTGTGGATTTTCTTCTTCCTCCCACCGTCCAAAAACATGCTTCATAAGTTAATTGGTCACTCTAAATTGTCCCCAGGTGTGTGTGATTGTGGCCCCTGTGACAAAATAGTATAGAAGATGAATGAATGAACTGATTAAATTCATAACAGTTTCCTAATGATTAACTGATAAACTTACCTGGCTTTAATCGGTTTAAGTGGAAAATATTATCCCTTGATTTCAAAATAAATAAATGATTTTTTACTCTAATGTTACAACAAAATGTAGTTTCTTGTTTTCTTGAAATTTACAGAGTAAAAATACTCTGATCCTTGTTATGTGAGAAAGTTTCACTGTAATCATTCTCCATCTTCTGGCTGTATCTTTGAGTTTCAAATCTCATTTTGGATTTATCAGAACCATCAAGGTCTCCATTAACAGAATAACCCCACTCCATCTTATGTTTTTAGACAGTTTGTCATCTGCATGTTGAATGTTTGCTTTGTGAATGCACTGGAACTTTGTAAAAGACAAGTTTTTTTAGCTGCAGATAGAAAATAAGATGCACATCTATCTTTAAAACCCAAAACAGACCAGACCAAAGCAGATGACTGTAGAGTTAAAAGAAAGACAGCAACGTTGTAGCAGAGAACAAGTGATGAGTAACAGACTGCAAAGACAGGAAAACAGGAGCATGAAATGAGGCTGATTATCTACAGAAGCAGCATGAAAACCTGTCAAAATCTCTGCTTTACTGTTTCCTGCTGTTAACCCTATAAACACCAGTGTCCACTAGATTTGTAAGAGTTGCAGAAGCAAATCATGGCAATAAAGCAGAATTTCTACATCAGCTGCAGATACACACGTGGACAAAATTGTTGGTACCCCTCAGTTAAAGAAGGAAACAGCAGAGTGACTACTTGTCTCCCTTTAAATAGGCAGACTGATTATGAGTTTGGTAACACCTGTGATGTCAATTAAAGGACACACCTGAGTTAATCATGTCAGTCTGGTCAAATAGTTTTCAATCTTTTATAGAGGTACCATCATTTTTGTCCAGGCCTGTTTCATTAGTTTGTTTTTTTTAAATAAGTATGTTAATCAGCAATTCAAAAGTGATGGCTGATTTTGATTATTTAATTTTAACAAATTTTTATTTATCGTTACTTTTGTAAGTTTCAAGTGATTTCAGTGAGAATTATGGGTTTTTTCCTTCTTTAACTGAGGGGTACCAACAATTTTGTCCACGTGTGTATGAATACAATATGAGAACTTTACCATCTCTGTGTTCTCTGATCTCATCTCTCAAGAAGAACTTAAGAACTCAAAGCCAGAATGAAGTTTGAAGATTGCTGCACAAAAACTGATGAAGAAAACCACAGAGAAGCAGTTTGTTTTCTTCAGTTTTCTTCACAGCTTCTGATAGATCAAACAGCAGAAACCCACACTGTGGGAGAGACTCAACGCTTCTAACTGATGTTCACATCCACTTTATTTTCACAGTAAAGATTTGGACAAAACACTGAAAGCTAAAAAGGACAACAGTTCAAGTCTACTACAGACATGTATCATATGTACACAAGACAAACACACTAATCTGTTTATCAGCTTATACTTTGCTATGATTTTGGAAAAATCCTTTCCTCTTTATACAGCGTTTTGCTCACATGACTTAACTGAAGCCACTTGAAACAAGCAACAAAACTTTCAAAGGTAGAACACTTGACTCTTCAAGTCAAGTTTCTATAGCTAAATTTCAAGACAATGCCACATGAATGAAAGAAAACCTTCATCGACAGGACTCAACAATATAAACTGCAGTTACCACTTTTTGTATAGAATAATTAAATTCATTTGTACTTTATTAATCCTGAGGGAAATTAATTGTTTTTCAGTAAGGAACACACATTTATCCATATGGCTAAGGTGAACATAATGTTCACTGATAACATTAAATACAAAATAAAATGGTTAGACTTAAAAATGCATTCTCAGTGTTGCCATGACAACACACAGACATATGCAATTGCACTTCATCGATATGCACACTGACTCAGCATAAAATACAACCAGAATGGTCAACTAAAAAACTGTACACAAGGAATGATGATACAAAATTCTGCTGATAACATCAACAAACAAATATTTAACTTTTATTTTTTACATTTTGCCCCCCCCAAAAAAAAAAAAAACTAATAAAAAATGCCAGGACAAAAAGTAAAAGTACCTTTAAAGCAGTGAAGTCAGAAGATTGAACACGTCTCTATTTATAGGTACATGTGAAATAATTCAATTACAAAAAAGTTTAATATTTTTTGTCAGTTGTTTAAAAAAAGTAAAAGTCAGTACATAGAATCATTACACATAGATCAAAACATTGAATATATTTTTTACCTTGTATGTTGATGTGTGTGGCCTATAGATGAAGAAAATAACAATTTGTGTCTTAGAAATGTAAAGTAAGAATGTTGGATCCAATATTTACTTGGAGCTCCTTTAATTGAATTAATGCATCAAAGCGCTGTGGTTTGGAGGCTATCAGCCTGTGTCGCTGTGTACATGCTTTGAAAGGTGACTTAGGGTCATCTTCACTGTTAGATTTGGAATCTAATCTTCCTGTTGATGACACTTCATAGACTTTTTATCAGGTTCAGGTCAGCAAACTTTAATGGCTGATAAAAACATAGAAGCATCATGGTCATTAAAGCACCATTAAACTTCTTTAGCAGTGCGGAAAAGATGTTAAGTCCTACTGGAATATAAAATCACTCTCCACATAACTTATCAGCAAAAGCCAGTGTGAAGTGCTTGAGAATCTATTGTACTGAATCAGAGTGAGAAAACATTTGAAGGTTTGTATTGGCAAGTGTTTGTCATTAACAAGCAGAGATGGGTGGGACTGCTAGAGTTTTAAACATTGCATTTTATTTTTGACAAGAAAAGGCTTCTCTCTTCAGTGACTTCTCAAGTGACTAGCTTCTTTATATATATATATATATATATATATATAAAACCTTTATCATATTAATGATAAGAAATCAGTTCTTCTCCTGTGTGGGTACTGATGTGTCCTTTAAGAGTGGACTTTTTCCTAAAACTTTTACCACATTCTTGACAAGAAAAGGGCTTTTCTCCTGTATGAGTTCTCATGTGTGTTTGGAGATCAGGTTTTTCACGAAAAGTTTTATTGCATTCATTACAAGAAAAAGGCTTCTCTCCTGTATGACTTCTCATGTGTATTTTGAGATGACACGATTGGCTAAATCTTTTATCACATTCTTTACAAGAAAAGGGTTTCTCTCCTGTATGAGTTCGCATGTGTCTTTTGAGATCACATTTATTTTAAAACTTGTATTACATTCTTTACAAGAAAAAGGCCTCTCTCCTGTATGAGTTCTCATGTGTATTTTGAAATCGAATAATCGATTAAACCGTTTATCACATTCATTACAACAAAAAGGCTTCTCTCCTGTATGAGTTTTCATGTGACATTTTAGATAACAAGTGTGACTAAATCTTTTATCACATTCTTTACAAGAAAAAGGCTTCTCCCTGTGTGAGTTGTTATGTGTATTTTGAAATCATATAAACGCCTAAAACTTTTTTCACATTCTAAACAAGAATAAGGCTTCTCTCCTGTATGCGTTTTCATGTGTTTTTTGAGATAACAACTTTGACTAAATCTTTTATCACATTCTTTACAAGAAAAAGGCTTATCTTCGGTATGCGTTGTCATGTGTCTTCTGAAATTACATGACTGACTAAAACTTTTATCACATTCATTGCAAGAAAAAGGCTTCTCTCCTGTATGAGTTCTCTCATGCATTTCAAACTTAGACCTGCAACTAAAGGTCTTACCACATTCTTCACAGACAAAAGGTATTTTATTAGCCTTAATTCTCATGTGGAGAATATCAGCAGATCTTGAGCTTTTACCAAGCTGTGTATAGAAAACTGTCTTTTCTTTTGGAGATTTTTTCTTAATTAAAGGTTCATTCTTGAAGTTTGCTCTAACATCTGAGACACACTGACTTTCTGACATGCAAGAACTGTCCTGGATTTTGGACATGACCTCTGTCCCATCTCTTCCTCTGATGTCTATTCTGTCGGTCTGTCTCTCCATCTGTAGTTGATTGCTCATGTTGGCTTTCTTCATTCTGATTATCAGTTACATTTAAGCTCTGCCAATTGTTTGGATCTGCTTCATTGTGTTCATTTTCCTCATCAGTAGTACTCTCTATCAAGGTATCAGTCTCCTGTTTTACATCAAGTGTCTCTTCGTCCTGACTGATACAGAGTTTCCTCTTGTTCCACTTTTATCTGCAAAAGTTCTGTTTCATCCTGTTCTTCTTTAATCTGTGGAGGTTCTAGTTCCTCTTGTTCCATTTGGATTTCTTCGGCTGGTTGCAGAGATCCTCCTCTTCGGTCACATAATACTGGGGGAGAACTGCAGGGACAAACCAAAAAGAAGCCCTTTGTTTTGAAAGGACTTTGCAGGTGGTCAACTACCAGTAAAAATCTAAATAACTTTAGTTTGGAAGCTCTGCAGTTATAAAGTTAGGCTTAGTTTTAAATAAAAATTAAGTATGTAAGACTTATCTTTCAGTCTTTAGTGGGTTTAACACGCGATCAAAAAACCTCTGAATTTTTTTTACGTTTTTCCATTCTCAAAGTATTGCTGATTGCAGTTACAGTAGACAAGTAACATGAAGACGCTAAAATAACACACAGTAACACCTCAATAAAAATGTTTCTGCAACAACTTAAAAACTCACTGATTAAAGCTTGGAGAAGGACAAGGACCCTGACAAAAACTGTCTGCAAACATTACAGAGAACTTTATAAACTATTAAAACCAGAAGGACGGCAGTTTAGACAGCAGAAAAAGGAATACCAACCTTGAACAATTTACAGATTGTGGACCTTTTTAGTTTACAACATAGTCATATCTGCTAGGCGGTCACGTCTTCTACTTCTCATCTACGTCTTCTTCTTTTTAAATATATTTTTTTAAATGACTTTTTATTTAAATTTTAATGGAAGCGTATTGCAATTATTGAAAAAAGATCACCCTTTTTTATTGAATGCAATATGCTTCCATAGAGATTAAAACTAGAGATAAACAATAAAATAATTAGGCTACTAGGCTACTATTAGGCTAGTTTTTTTTTTTTTGGTAAAAAATGCGATGCATAGAAAAACATGCATATATTGAAAACGTGCATCTTTTTGCTTTATTGTGTATGTTACAGATTTGTGTGTTGTAGTTGTGGGGCTGTCATTTCAAAAAGCAACAATGACATTGAGCAACAAGTGTTTGTGTTTGGGTAGGCTGAGATCAGTGAGACTAATTGATGGAAATTACCATCACACCTGAATGCAGCAATAGCAAGCTCTTAATGAAAGCGCATAAGTGAGGAAATTCCATGCAGCTCTTGAACTCACCAACTGCTACGGCAAGTGTAAGGATTAAATGTGTGCAATAAAGTCAAAATTAAATGTTTAAACCAACTCTGCGATGGATGTCTGTAGTAGCCAAGTGGAGATGGAAAGCAGACGCCTAAAAGTCATGGTTGTGAGTTTGAGCCTCATGTCAGAGATTATGAGCAATGTCACACCATCCAAAGCGGCTAGTGAAATAATTTTTCAACCTGCCAAATGAAGTTTTACCCGCACTTGGCAGGTGGGCGGGTGCAAATTTAGATCCCTGTATATATATTTTAAAAAATCAATAATTGAAGATGGCTAAAGTAATTACCTTCTTATCATATCACTCCACTTTGTTTCCTGATGTTTTTTGAATTAAGGATTCCTGATGGTTATCAATAAAATGTAATTCATGAAAATGATTTCCTGCATTATCCAATTTTTACAGATATTTTTCTAATGACAAATAATCAGCAAAATCTAAATCAAATTTAGACAGTTGATTCTGTAGATGTTATGATTTTTTTAAAATATTGTTTATTTAAGTAATGGCGTCAAATTATCCCGTTAATTGCGATTAATTAATTACAGACATTTTAGCAAATATAAAATATAACATTCGAACTTCAGTCCAGTTTTTAAGTTTAAATTGTTGGTCCAATTTTTGGTCTTTTTTACAAAAGCGGACCATTTAAAATGTAGGTGCATCGTGTCGTCATGAAAACATCTTCGGCGCCCACTGACCGCGCTCTAGTTCGCTTCTTTTCCACAAAAGTGATCGTCATGAGAACTAAAAGAAAAAAAAAACATTTCAGAGGGAAATTTCCCCCTTAGTACTTGTTTTTGTCTAGATGATGAATCAGAAGTTTGTTCTAAAGAAAGTCTAAACCAGGGGTGTCAAGCTATTTGCGGCTCCCAATACTATATTTTATGGCACCCACTTTATTTAGTGCGGCCTGCGAGTTTTGCATGATTGGCACTTTTACAAAGTTGGGTGTGGAGCTGACAAACCGACCAACTAAAGAATGGTATATGGCTCTTGGGGGCGTGTCCTTTACCAGGCGTTGTTGCACTCTGTGGGATGTCAGATCACTCTGAGGATGCGCATGACGTCACTTCCTTTGAAGCATATTATGGTCAGAGTATATCTTTGAATGTTTACAGCAATAATAATTTCTTTAAATGTTTATATAATGAAAAAAGCTTACTTTTATGTTTAAAAAATGAAAGTAAAAGCAAATATTAAGGATCAGGATTTTCCCTGATGTGCCTGAATAAGACTTGCAATGGCTGAGAGCAGCAAGAAAGAAAGCAAGAAAGCTGAGGTTTCCTGATGGCGGCTCTTCCATGGTATCCAGCTTTAGGAGCTCACGACGAATGGTTTATGCATATATATATATATATATATATATATATTATTACACACACACACACACTACACATATTACATGGGAGGACGTTGTCTTACTTGGTTTGATATAAAATAATATAATTATTAAAAAAGCTCTAATAAACAGCAATTTAATATTATTAATCTATAATATTAGCTTAATTTCATATTCACAAATGTGTATTCTCATCTGAAATATCCCTATTCAGTCTTTATTAAATGAAATTAAAAACTATATTGTTTCTGTGGGATTCTCTACACATGAAAGCGAATAAGACTCATTTCAAAATAAAAGTCAATACCGGAAAGGCTTTATTTTCACATTATAGCTGCATCAATTGACCCAAAAATAAAATTACAACTCAATCCTCTAAATGGCTTTTTGAATTAACAGAAATGTTTTTTATTTTACCAATGTAACTGCCTTACTTATAAAATAATACTTATAAAATAATTCTATACTCATAAAAAAATGGAAAAAGAGTGTCGAGAATTAGTATGCAAATGGAGAAAGACTAAACTGCAGGTTGATTATGACATCTATAAAGAGAAACTTCACTTTTATAATTTTCAAGTGAGCTGTTGGAGAAATTGTACATAAATTTATTCTACTCTTTACTATATCTTGTGATCATGACGTGCGAGGACAGAAGGCTTAGCTTGATAAACATGTCGTGGTGATTAAAAAAGGACATGCAGATAGTTTTCAACTGGAACATTTAATCGCATCCTTTCCCTTAACAGTTGAGACCTTGTGTAACTAGGGCATTCCTAACTGAATAAAGGCTCGGAGAGCGGAGCGTTTTCAGGGTGGGTTTGGAGATTGTAACTGAGCAGTCTGCCGGCACTCTCCTTGCAAGTAAAATTTACTCATTTCTCTGTGTCTTCTTTGTGCAGGTTGTGTGATACAAATGTTGTTTGCTAAACCTAACATTTAAATGGTCCTTCGAGCCGGATTCCAAAACAACCTGACGATCCCAGCGGGTGAGTGAGGTCCAGGCAAGCCTGCGGCCGCAGCATTCAGGCCCTTTTCCTGGACTGGTCACTCCCTTGCTGGCTGGGATCCGAAGGTTGACGGAAAGCCAAGGACGCAGAGAAATTGTGAGTAGAAGTTTTATTTAAAAAAGGAATGAATGAAGAAATAAACAGTTAAATTCCGCAGGAGGGTAGACTCCCCTAGTTGAAAAAGACTAGTTAAATTCTACGAAGGACGGCGGAGTCCTCTGTGTTAAAGAAAAGTGTGAAATAAAAGAGTGAATGGACATATGAATGGAAACAAACAGTTAAATTCCGTAGGAGGGTAGACTCTCCTAGTTGAAATAGACTAGTTAAATTCTACAAAGGACGGCTGAGTCCTCTGTGTTGAGAAGAAGTGTGAAGTAAACTGAGAGAAAGTGTGGGTGTATGAATGGAAATATAAATACCACTAGGTAATTATATTTCATACCAAAACCAACAAGAAAGTAAATGGTGAGCCTTTGTGGATGCTTTAGGCAAGAAAGCTCTGCCTGAAAAGGTAGAAGCTTGAGCTTTGCCACTAAAGGTTATTGATCACCATCTTGTTGAAGAAAAAGACCCAGTGTTAGAACACCCTAGGTGTTGAAAAACCACTGGGCTCAAATTTAGATTAAAAATGGGAAAGGGACAAAGCAAAGAAAACCAAAAACTTATAGTGGAGTTACGATGTAAAGACTGGAAAGCAGAACATAAAATAGATGAAAATGCGATAAAACATTTAGGCTTTTGGATAAAACAACATGGGTTTAATGGCAGGGCTGTCAACAACAAATATTAGAGAATTAAAGCAAAAAATAAGAACAAAATGTGGTCAGGATGAGGACAAACTAAAGAAAGCGGGTTTTCCTCAAACTATAGTCTGGATGAAAAATAGCAGGACAGCGCGAAGAAGGAGAAAAAAAGAGCAAATTATACAGAAGTAGGCAGATGTAAACAAAAACTTGATGAACCATTTGAAGAGTATAGAGTAAGAATGGAGAAAGTGTTTAGAGCAAACAGCGGTTTGGCTCCTGACGAAGATGAAAAATGGTCCTTATAAACAACAACTAAAAAAACGCTCTTCACTCAGGGTCCCTGCCGGAAATAAATGGATGGGTAAATCGGCATTACATAGGAATGAGTGGAGGGGGACTTGCTGATTACATAAATCATGCCCTCCATGCAGAGAAAGTGATTAAAGCAAAAAGGGGAAGAAAGAGATTTTCTTCCAAGACAAAGAGGAAGAAACCATATACTATCAACATTGCCAAAACAACTTGCAAAATGCAAATGTGCAGCCCACACCACAGGAACTGACTCAGTTTCAAAAGGAAACGCATTCGCAGACAAAACAGCTGAAGAAGCTGCACTGAAAGAATTAAAAATATTAACGATCACTACTAATACTAACGAAATAAATAACAAAATATTACAAAAGATGCAACAGCAAGCACCTAAGCAGGAAATAGACCGATGGGAAAAGAAAGGAGCAAAATTATCAGCCGGAATCTATAAATGACCAGAAAACAAACCAATCCTACCAAAAAATCTATATAAATGGGTAGCCATATTGAGCCATGGTAAATCACATGTCTCAACAGGAGGGATGGTAGGATTAATAAACCAAATATAAAAATGTTTGTAGATCATGTCTAATATGTGCAAAAACTTAAACGATCAAGGCAACTTAAAGACCAAAAAGAGGACAGTTTCCTAAACCTGATTATCCATTTCAGCATATACATATGGATTTCATAGAGTTAAACCCAAGTGAAGGAAAAAAGTTCTGTCTAGTAATAGTAGATTCATTCTCAAAGTGGATAGAACTTTTCCCTACTAAACATCCAGATGCGCCAACAGTAGCTAAAGCATTATGCAAAGATATAATTCCACGATATGGAATCCCCGAAAAAATATACAGTGATAATGGTTCACATTTTGTAAATCAAATAATGACAAAAATAGGTCAAGCCTTCCATATAAAGCTAAAACATCATTGTGCCTATCACCCACAAAGTGCTGGGCTGGTAGAGAGAATGAACGGAACAATAAAAAACAGACTGAGAAAATGTATGGAAGAAACTAAAAGACCATGGAGGCAATGCTTAGAACTAGTAAAACTATACATAAACATCACAAGTTCTAATGGCTTAACACCATATGAAACCATTTTTGGAAGGCCTTACAGACTGCCTTATTTTCAAAATAACTGGGAAACTGATGAGGAAAGTACTTTAGCAGACTATATGAGAAAAATGCTAGAACAACAGCAGAAAAACAAAAAAATCACCTAATGATGATAAACTCTCTGTATCTCCACAAGAGAACCAATTAGTTTGTGCCAGGAGATTGGGTCCTGATTAAGAACATAAAGAAGAAACATTGGCACTCCCTAGTGGGAAGGGCCATACCAGGTACTGTTAACCAGAGTAACTGCTGTAAAAATTGCAGAACGGAGCACCTGGGTACACTTGACACACTGTAAAAAGGTAATAGAACACCAGTAAAAAATAGAATGCAACTGCAGCATTAAAACTACTCAAATTACCTCCAGAGGAAGTCCGACTACAAAGGGGGCTGTAATTATAGTTTACAGCCATCTCAAACCAGGTGAAGATTGTCCACAACTCTGGTAAAGGTAAATAGGAGGAGTTTTAATCTGCAGGCAAAATGACAGCTTTCACAAGATGGAAAATAATGACAGTAGGCATACTGGTAACAATAGTTTTAATTGGATTGCTCCCACTATGGCAGACAGAAAATAAAGTACAAAAAAAGGAGAGTGGGGGTCAGGTTTTTCATTTGTTCTCTATACACAAAATCCAGAAGTGTCCAAAATCCAATTTGGGCAGCTTGCAAAACCCCTGTAATACAACAGATAGCGACAAAGGCACGACAAATGAATTATATTTCTGTTACCAGAGTAACCGAACCCAAGAAGTGTTCACCTTTGATCGGAGCCTACAGATAGGAGGCTATGTAATGGATGACTGGAAAGGATATGACTGGTACTTAGATTGTAGTGGTATGAGACAATCAGGTCATTGGTGGGGTAACGTTTTTGCAACAACAGGTTTTTGGGACAAAACGTCATTTGGCTTCTCAACAGCTGCTGGGAGATGAAAAAAACAAAAAAAAACAAATCACCCTAGTGAAAACAGCAGGAAGCTTAACAATGAACATAAATACGACCAGTGTTCCCCTTGAAGAGCCACAAACTTATGGAAACACTTTGAATGCACACTGTCATGGGCTCCTACTGTGCGTATGGAGACCACACGCTCAAGACCCATGCATACCACTCTTGCTGTGCCCAAACATTACTGCTTTAAAAAGCGCAGCTGGAAGTGAGCTACCTGATATTACACACCAGGACCTAAATCAACTTCACCAGTTGAACCAAAAATCTACCTACATCCTGAAGTAGATGATTGGTTTAAAATTACTACAGGAATATCTCGTTTTGTTAACAATTGGCTTTTAATGGCAGAACAGGCTGCTAACGCAGTCAAAGCAGACTGTGTAGTATGCATGGGAGCCAGACCCTTGTTACAGGTTGTACCTTCAGCTCTGGGATTAACGTGTCTAGTGGATGTAATGAATAGCACTGTACCTTCAAAAAATTGCTCGTTCTGGGATAATATTTATCCTTTGACCGGGACAGAAAAGCGAAAGCCCTGTATTTTCAAATAAAGTAGCTGCAGGAAATTTTACCTGTATTAATAGAACTGGTCCTGGTGACAAAATAGGAAAACTAAATAGCACTCAATGTCACTATGTCCAAATGGTAAACATCACTTTCAGACCCAAGTCCCGAAGCGACATCTGGTGGTGGTGTAGAGATGATAAATTGTTTGACAGGTTACCTTACAATACAACAGGACTTTGTGCTTCAGTGACTTTGATTTTACCTGTGTCAATTACTCCCCTATCTGCATCTGAGTTAATAACTACAGTGGAAAGTGTCCTCCCTGATACCTGGAAGAGCAGAGCAAAACGATCAATGACGGGGTGGAGCAAGGAAGATCTTACTTACATAGACAGCATTGGGGTGCCAAGAGGAGTTCCTGATGAATACAAATTAGTAAATCAAATAGCAGCAGGATTTGAATCATCTATTTGTTGGTGGTGCACTATAAACAAAAATGTGGACAGAATCAATTACATCCATTACGACGTGCAAAGATTAGGTAATAAAACAGAAGAAGGGTTCTCAGCTATCCATGAACAACTGTCAGCTACCTCACTGATGGCTTTCCAAAATAGAATTGCTGTGGACATGCTCCTTGCAGAGAAAGGGGGGGTTTGCTCTATATTTGGTGATCTATGCTGCACATTTATTCCGAACAACACCGCAGCTGATGGAAGTCTTACCAAAGCATTGGAAGGCCTCAGATCACTTAACAGCAAAATGAAAGACCATTCTGGAGTTGACACAACTATGTGGGACGGTTTTGGGAACATTTTTGTCAAATACAGACAAATAGCATTTTCGGTTCTGATGTCCATTGCTGTCTTTTCAGCCATTCTCACCTTGTGTGGATGTTGTTGTATTCCCTGCATTAGAGTTTTGTGCACCAGAATAATTACTACTGCCATACAACCTGTGAAAACTGAAATGTATGCTCTTCTCTCTCCAAATGGCAAACCACAAGAAGATGAGGAGGTGGAGAAGGAGAGTGATGAGATTTCATTAAACCTTCCAGATTTGTTCTCTTATCCTGGAAATTACGACGGATAACCTCTGAGTGTACCTTTTGTGTTATGAAATGACTTCTTGACTGAAAATCCCAATGGAAGTGGTCAATTAAGGATAAAAATATAGCACAATAGAAAAAACAGGAGGGAAATGTTGGAGAAATTGTACATAAATTTATTCTACTCCTTACTATATTTTGTGATCATGACGTGCGAGGACAGAAGGCTTAGCTTGATAAACATGTCGTGGTGATTAAAAAAGGAACATGCAGATAGTTTCAACTGGAACATTTAATCGCACCCTTTCCCTTAACAGTTGAGACCTTGTGTAACTAGGGCATTCCTAACTGAATAAAGGCTCGGAGAGCGGAGACTGTTTTCAGAGTGGGTTTGGCGATTGTAACTGAGCAGTCTCCGGGCACTCTCCTTGCAATTAAAATGTATTCATTTCTCTGTGTCTTCTTTGTGCAGGTTGTGTGATAGAAATGTTGGTTGTTTAAAACCTAACATGAGCAATGCAAGTAACTCCTATTTCTCTGACATCATTGCAAAAAACTATCATAATTCTCTGTCCTTGTTTGCTAGTCGACAGGCTAACAAACCGCCTGTGTCAGTGGCATCAGAACTTTACTCCACTAAAGCTTGTAAGGACTTTGCTAAATTCTTTACAGAGAAAATCAAAAACATAAGGCAAACTATTGTTTCATCAACTACAAGTCCAGAATATGAACTTTATCCACTGGAAACCAATATTAACACCATGGCTCAGTTTAAAACCCATAAACAGTAAAGACCTGCAGGACATTCTAAGTCAACTGAACTCCTCCTCCTGCTGCTGACTGGATATTCTATTCAAAAGTTTTTTTCAAACAAGTTTCTAAGATCCTGGAGTCTGCCCTGCTCCAGATTGTGCACTTGTCTTTAACATCTGGTGTTTTCCAAGAACCACTGAAAACAGCTTTAAATCAAACCCCTCCTAAAAAAAGGACAGTTTGGACAAAACACAATAAGCAACTACAGACCGATATCAAACCTGCCACTTTTTAGATAAGATAATTGAAAAAGCTTTTTTTTCATTGGTTAAATTAAGTTTAATAACAAACAACTGCTATGATGTCTTCCAGTCAGGCTTCAGACAGCACCACAGCACTGAGACGGCTCTGACCAAAGTGACTAGTGATAAACGTTTGAATACAGACAGTAGAAATATGTCAGTGCTAGTTTTATTGGATCTCAGTGCTGCATTTGATACCATTGACCACACTATAATACTCAGATGCCTGGAAAACTGGGTGGGTCTCACTGAGTCAGCCTAAACTGGTCCAAAACGTACTTTGAAAACAGGAAATATTTTGTGTCAGTTGGAATCTTCACATCAGAGCTGACAGAAATTAAATGTGGAGTTCCCCAAGGCTCCATCCTAGGGCCACTTCTATATCATATCTACATGCTCCCACTGGCCCAGGTTATAAAGAACAACATTAGTTACCATAGCCATGCAGATAATACACAGATATAAATTACAATGACATCAGGAAACCGAGGCCCTGTACAGGCTCTTGGTAAATACATTGAAGACAATAATGACTGGATGTGTCACAAACTTACTTCAATTAAACAAAAACAAAACTGAGGTTATTGTCTTTGGGGCTAAAGAGAAACGATTGGAAGTCACTACAGAGCTTCAATCTATTAATCTTAACACTACCAACCAGGACAGAAACGTGTGGGTAGTGATGGACACAGATCTAAATGTCGATAAACGGATTAAGGCAGTGACAAAATCAGCCTACTATCATCTCAAAAATATTTCAAGGATTAAAGATCTGATGTCCAAGCAGGACCTGGAAAAACTAGTTCATGCTTTCATATTTAGTCGACTTGACTATAGTAACAGTATTTTCACAGAACTACCATAAAAATCAATCAGGAAACTACAAGCTTATTCAGAACTCAGCTGCTCGTGTTCTCACAGAATCTAAAAAAGTAGACCACATCAGCCCAGTTCTGAGGTCTTTACACTGGCTAACGGTTTACGGTTTATGCTACTGCTTTATAAAGCTTTGAATAGTTTATCACCAAAGTACATGGCTGACCTCCTGACCCAGTATGTACAAGCCAGACCTCTCTGCTCATCTGGACCCAGTCTTATTCAGTTCCTAGAGTCAATACTAAACTTGGAGAATCTGCATTCAGCTTCTATGCTCCACAGATCTGGAACAGACTTTCAGAAAGCCTTAGATCAGCTGAAAAACCTGGTGTATTTAAATCCAGGTTAAAGACCCACCTGTTCTCAGCTGCATTTGATTAATTTGTATTCAGAAGTTTAAATTCGCACTGTTTATCTCTATGCTTGTTTTAAATTCACTTCTTTTTAACTTTCTTTAAAGTTTTTTGTAATGATAACACCTTTGATTGTTTTATTTCTTTTATGTAAAGCACTTTGAATTGTCTTTGTACATGAAAAGTGCTATACAAATAACTTGCCTTGCCTCCAGGACTGGATGTATATGCCTGTGACGATTTTTGACAGTTTGTTCACAAGAGAAATTCATTTTCAAGACAAAGAAAAGTCATATTCAAAAAAGACATTTTAAACATAAAACAAAATTTTGTGTTCATATTTTTTGTAAAGTTGTGTACAGCATATAAATTTGTGCACAAATTTGTGGTCATAATTAACTTTCTTAATGACAGCTATCTTGTTCCATATAAGAACACCTCTATCTATTCCAAGGGTCTCCTGCCCTTTTCATTGTAAGCCGCTGCCCTGCTTATTTTGCAGCTAACCCTGCTTCAGTAATTGCTGCTCACCTGGATCAGGTGGTGTTAAGTCTATCAAAAACTGCCCCTCGCTCAATCCTTATCAATAACTGCTAATCAGCAGTTACTGAAGCAAGATTAAAGGCAAAACAAACAAGGCAGCAGCTTGGGAGGAATAGGGTTGGAGACGTCTGATCGATTCTAACACCACCACCCCCAAAAAAAAATTACCGACATTGATTGGGGGACATAAAAGCTGAACATTACAAACGTCCAGAGGAGAGCTGCAAGCTAACGAGCACCGTGTAAAACTTAAACCACATAAATATTAGAACAGCAAGAAAAAAACATGATACATATGAAATTGCAAATAATACTATCCTCTGTATAGTAAAAATGTGGTGAAAAAGCAAGCAATTGTAACAAAAAAGTTTTTTTGTCATTATCTGTCCATTTGTAAGTTGATACGTAGATCAACGTGGAAATTGGTAAAATGTGAAGAAGAGGCACTGACGTCATTGTGGTGCGCCCCTTAGAGCTGCTAAGTGAAACTGACAAATGAAACACTTTCACACGAGATGTGAAAACGAAAATGCCATCTTCACTGGCTTTGTCACTTTAATTATGTCACAGAATAAACGCTGTTGTAGTAGAAAATTAAAACGCAGTTTGGAGAATTGATTTTTCATATTATTTAAGAGACAAGTAAGGCAGTTGCAGTGTGAAAATGAAAAAGGATGTCTGTTATCCATTTTAATTGTCAAATTTGATATTTCTAATTGAATTTTAGTTTAAATTTACTGGAGAAACTTTTTGAATGTGAAATATCAAATGCCAGCTTTATTTTAAAATCATTTTAATTAAGTTACAGAATGAGTGCTGTTGAAGAAGGAAAAGCTGATTGGAAGGTTGAGTTTTCATTTTATTTTGAGTCAATTGATGCAGCTATATTGTGAAAATTAAAAATTATTTCCGGTGTTAAATTAATTTATTAATTTCCGATATTAAAATTTGCTTCCATAACTAAAGACCCATGAGCTGTCAAGAATTATTTTTTGATGTTATTTGGGCTTGAAGATTTATATTTTATTATTTCATTCTTTTTGTTTTTAATGTATATTGTTTTTTAATTGTTTTTATTATAATTTAGAAACTCTGTTTCTTGTATATCTTGTACATCCTTCTGGTTTTAATGTTTGAACATTAAAACAAAAAACAAAATTTCGTTAGAATTGAGGTAGGGAATTGTCTATGGGTGACCTCAAAGGCGCTTTGTTCATCTCAATGGTTACTGGACTGCCACCGCGTGACTACCTGCCGAATTTTGCTGGAAAACTTGCATTTAAGTCGCCGTGCGGTGGCATTTATCTAGAGATATATGATCGTAGTCTATCCGCTCCAAGATGGCGGACCTTAACGCTCCAACAAAAACAGTCATCGGTCCACTTCGAGAATGTTCTGGAGGATGAAGGCTTTATCTCCTTCGTTGAAGTGAACATACCTAAATCGTGCAGCTGAAGCTGCGGTTTCCAGACGATATCCAGCAGTCTGCGCTGACGACAGAGCTCCTCCTCGTACTGGACGATGGTTCCTTCACAGTGTCTGAAGATTTCTTCAGCAGCAGCAGCTAGTCGCTCGCTGATAAACTCTCTCAGAGACTGAAGTGAAGACATCGTTACTGCAGCTGCTCCGAGCTTCAGCTCCAACTCACACAAACACCAAAGTCCTCTGAACACAAGCAGCTCCGATCATCTGCTAGTCTCACAATCACAGCCACGTTGTCTTTAACGTTGTAAAAGTATTCATACCAGTTGAACTTCTTCACATTTTCCCACATTATGACCAGAAACATAGATATTTTTTATTGGAATTGAATGTGGGAGAGGCACTTACTTGTGAGGTGGAAAGAAAATTATACAAGAGTTCAAATTTATTTTGCAAATAAAAACTGAAAAGTGCAGTGTGCAAAAGTATTCAGCCCCCCTGAGTCAATACTTTATGGAACCCCATTTTGCTGAAATTACACCTGCAAGTCTTTTGGGGTGTGTTTCCACCAGATTTGCACATCTAGAAATCTTTGCCCATTCTTTCTTGCAAAACAATTCAAGCCGAGTCAGATTAGATGGAGAGCATTTGTGAACAGCAGGTTTCAGATCTTTCAAAGATTCTCTATTGGATTTAGGTCTGGACTTGGACTAGGCCATCCCAACACAAGAATGTTTCATTTTTAGCCATTTCATGGGAGCTTTAGCTTTATGTTTAGGGTCGTTGTCCTGTTGGAAGGTGTTCAACAAGTTTTTCTCCAATATTACTCTGTATTTGGCTCCATTCATCTTCTCATCTACTCTAACCAGATTCCCTGTCCTTGCTGAAGAGAAACAGCCCCAGAGCATGATGCTGCCACCACCATGTTTGACAGTGGGTATGGTGTGTTCAGAAGGATGTGCAGTGCCAGATTCTTGCCACACATACCGCTTTGCATTTAGGCCAAAAATTTTGGTCTGATCTGACCAAAAAACATTCTTCCTCGTGTTGGCTTTCCTATTGCCACTCTTCTATAAAGTCTAGATTTGTGCAGTGCATGACCGATTGTTGTCCTATTGACAACAAGCTGTAGATCTATGCAGTACATCCAGAGTCACCATGGGCCTCCTGGCTGCATATCTGTTCAGTGCTCTCCTTGTTTGGCCTGTTAGTTTAGGTGGACGACCATGTCTAGGTAGGTTTGCAGTTGTGCCATACTCTCCATATGTGGATAATAGACTGAACAGGTGGTTTGTGGGATGTTCAATGCTTGGAAAATATTTTTCTAGCCTAACCCTGCTCTAAATTTCTCCACAACTGTTTCCCCGACCTGTCCTGGTGTGTTCCTTACACTTCATGATGCTGTTTTCTCCCCAGTATTCTTTTGACAAACCAAAGAGACTGTCACAAAACAGCTGTCTTTGTATACTAAGATTAGTATTAGTCATTAAGTCAACATTTGATCAGTTCCGGGATAAATAACTCTTTTAATAAGCATTTCAAACTGACATGTGTCTATCGGTTTCTCTTAAACGCAAACAACAACCTACAAAGTAATTTCAACAGAAAAAAAAGATCAAATTTTGGTGTCTTTTTAATGCTAAGCTTGAGGTTTACACTGATGGCGTCATTTACATGTTCATTTGTCAGTCTAGTTCTGAACCTTGACTTAATGGCATTCATGTCAGAAAAGGCAGACTCACAAAGCTCTGTCGACCCAAATAATGCAGCCAATTTGAGAGTAACCTGGTGGAGATTAATTTTATTTTCAGGCTGCACTAAACTTCGGAAGTGCTGAGAATGCTGCTGAGATTTTAGCTAGCTGAACACCGATTTGGAGATTTATGACTTCTGTGTCCATCTCCACAGGATCAACCGAAAAACCGTTCAGCCATCGGTCCTGAAGACTCAATGATGTCAACATCCAGAAAAGGGTTCAAAACAACAAAAATTTATATAATTTTTCAATAAACACTGTCCAATAAAAAAAAAAATCCTAAGAACAGAAACACTATCAATCCCTGGTTAACTAAGGGGATATTGAATGCTTGTAGAAAAAAAAAATGCTCTCTACAAAACTTTTATCAAACTGAAAACAGAAAAAATCAGAAGACAGAGATAAAAAAAAATATAAAAATAAGTTAACTAATGCAATTAGGAATAGTAAAAAAAAAACCTCTATTATAACAGAATATTAAATAAAAACTCAAATAATATAAAAAGGAACCTGGGACGTTTTAAAATACGACACTACAAAAGCAACATATCCTGATTACTTACATTGTTCAAACAGGGAAAGACAAAATATGAATACAGTACTAAATTAATTCAATACATTCTTTGTGAATGTAGGCTCAGATCTATCAGCAGAAATACCAGATAAGGATGTTAAAAATTCAACAACAAAATAAAAAATCAATCCACACTCAATATTTCTCACAGCAACTACAGAACGTGAAATCATAAATACTGTCAATAAGTATAAAAATAAACAATCAACCGACTGCCACAACATAGACATGTCCTTGGTGAAACAGGTTATCCCCTTTTTTTAAAACCTTTAGCTCATATCTGTTATCTATCATTTAAAACAGGCTGCGTCCCAAATAAAATGAAAATAGCAAATGTAACACCAATCTATAAAAAAGGTGACAAAAACACGAATGTAATTATAGACCAATTTCATTATTGTTACAGTTTTTCAAGATTCTTGAGAAACTGTTCATTTCGCATTTAGAAAAATTTTATGGTAAACATTCAATAATCAATGAAGGAAAATATGGTTTTAGAGCCAAAAGAACTACTTCGATGGCTGTAATTTATCATTGAAGAAATTGCAAAAGCACTGGATGGAAAAAATATGCAGCTGGGATATTCAGAGATCTTAAGAAAGCATTAGATACAAAAAAAAAAAAAAAACTAATTAGAACAACATTGGATTAGAGGAATGGCAAGGAAATGGATACAAAGGTAATTAACTGGAATAATTCACTATGTCAACATAGATCAATAAGGGTCTACTAATCTTACTTTTACTTGTGGTGTTCCTCAAGGCTATGTTTTAGGACCTAAATTGTTAGCATGCACATTAATGACATATTTAATGTTAAAAATATTGATAAGTTTAAAGGAGATAACAAATGCATTTCAGATGCATGAACAACTTAACCCTCAAGGGAAACAAAAAACAAATGTCCTCAAAAGGTTGAAAGTAGTGATGTTTTTTTTTTTCCTCCTATAATGAGATTGTAATATGAGGTCACCCCCCACCCAAAGGATGACTGGAAAAACTGAACTAAAGGCTCAAGATGCATCAGGACAGTTCTGGACATACAAAGAATATGGGGTCACGGAAAGAATTGGAAACATTTTGTTAGTTGTACTTATTTTAAATACTAATCATAAATGGTTACTGTAGATAAAAAGGTGTTTGGTCCTATCTGACAACGTGGAAATGGTGCTAAGTCTAATGTTCCCATTGACTTTGAAAAGACTGCAAGATCAGCCGACAACTTCGACTATTCTGAGAGTAACCTCACTCAGATCTTCCTAAAATGTTTCTACAAGTTCTCCTTTATTAGTCAAAAGTAAAAATGTACACGTAAAAAAGTCACATCCTTGTTTTTCCAGCTCTTAGTGCAATTGACAAGACATTCTGGCCCCATCCAAAATATAGCCCAACTTACAATGTAGGAGGCTAGCAAAGCGACTATAGCCAATAGAACTCATCGATCGGTCCATTCTCACTTGGACCAGAATGTTCTGGAAGATGAAGGACTTCTCTCTTTTGTGGAAGTGAACATACCTATCTGCTCCAGCTGAAGCTGTGGTTTCCAGATGATATCCAGCAGTCTGCGCTGACGACAGAGCTCCTCCTCGTACTGGACGATGGTTCCTTCACAGTGTCTGAAGATTTCTTCAGCAGCAGCAGCTAGTCGCTCGCTGATAACTCTCTCAGAGACTGAAGTGAAGACATCGTTACTGCAGCTGCTCCGAGCTTCAGCTCAAACTCACACAAACACCAAAGTCCTCTGAACACAAGCTAACACTGCTAGCGCCTCGTGCCCATTGATGACGGTAGGCGTCATCACTCAGCAGATCTGCTATTGATGACTGCAAGCCCCCTTGTTGACTACAAAACAATGCATTGTGGGAAACGGTTTCCTGCTCGTTCTTGTAGTTAGGGTGAATCATTGAAGTGATCAGAAATTACTGGCGCTCAAGCAAGGAAACGTGTAACATTTTATGCAAATAGTGAATCATTGATTTAAAAAATAAACATGATGTCTATTTATACAAATGGTTATAGTAACTCAGATTACTTTATCATTAGAAATGTATTTTACTTGAAGCATTTAATTATATTTTTTCTACTGATGATCCTTTTGGAGGTAACATAATCACCTGTTAATAATATATAATAATAAACTTTGTTGTTGCCTTTAAAAGTGAACTTTTATTTCAATTGTATTTATTTCTCAGGAACAGTGCATATTAAAAGCATCACATGCAACAAGCTAGAACGAACCCATATTTTTCTTCTATTATCACTGGACAGTTTTCAAATGATCTAGCTACAAAGCTAAAGATATACAATAAAAACACAAATGTGAAACAATCGATTAAAATAAATTTTTATAAAAATACAGACATTACAAAACATTTAAATGAATGTAAAAAAACACAATAGTATAGATCACAGAAGGAGGGAGAGGCAAATTAAAATTCAACCAAATGTTAAAGGGTAACCAAACTGTAAATTTATTATTTTGGTGGGCTGTTAACCCTCATAAAAATGGCTTTAAAAGTGCTGACTATTGCTCCTTGACAAATTCTTGACAAGTTGAAATAAAAGTGTATAATTCTAGATAATAAAAGTATAAAACTGTCTGTGTGCTGCCCCTACAGGTTAAAACGAGGTAATACAGTTGAATTTTGTGATTGGTCAAACCATGTGAGTCCCACGGCATTTCAGAAGTTCTGCGTCATTATCTGCAGCTTCAGAAACAATAAGTAACTAACACTCCTGTTTCTCAGATACACTCCTCTGTATGTATTATCAAATTCCAGTCAAAAATTTGACTCAAAAACAACACACACACACACCATATTTACATATATAAATAACTTTGGGGGTTGCCCGAAGTAAAAATGCACAATAACCTCCATTTCTGCCTCTGTGATACAGGTATCATTGATTTTACACCTCAAAAAACCTACGTTGTGGGAAAGACTCCATGCTTCTTATGGATGTTCACGTCCACTTAATTCTTTACAATAAATATTGGGGACAGAACGAAGAAAACAAAAAAAGTACTGAAAAGCAATTCTAATCTCTTCTTTAAATAAAAAAAAAATGTGTAAATGAGATTAAAAAACACCACTCTGTTTTTTCTTTATTCGACTTTACTACATATTTGGCAAAATTGGTTACTTGCATACAAGAGTTAACAAAACATAAATTTCACTCACTCAAAAATTGCTGATCACATAAAAAATATAAGAATTAAAAATATATACAATACTAGTGCCGTCACAAAAAATCCTGGACTTTATGACATAAACATTGTCTCAGCAAAAACTTCAACCACAAGAATCAACTTAACTATACACAAAAATAAATATATAATACTACTAATAATAATATATGCTAATGGAAAAAATCTACAAACAACAGCTGAACATTTTATTTAAATAGAAGTCTAAAAAATTCTTAAAACAAATTGCCTAAAAGTGCAAAAACGTTTAAAGTGGTAAACACTGTTAAAGAGATGAAGATTTAACTGTTTGAATTACAACAATGCATCTGGTCAATTGATTCAAAAACTGAAATTCATTTGTATATAAACATTACACATAGATAGAAATGCATCAGCTTTATTTTTTAAGCTTTTAATGATTGTCGCCTACAGATCATGAAAACCTAAAACTTTTTGAAACTTAGAATATACCAAAACAACCAAAAAAATGTTTCCAGCAAATTTTTGAGAGATCAAAATAAGATTTTCTTGTTTCTCCTAGTTGAATAACCGCATCAATGTGTCGTGGCCTGGAGGCTGTCAGCTTGTGGCTATGTGTACATGTAATAAAAGCTTAGTTTGCTCTAGTTGATTTCAGGTCATCTTCATTGTTGGGTCTTGTGCCTGGGTTCAGATCAGGGAACTTTACTATCTGATCAAACACAATAACATCACCGTCATTAAAACAGCTTTATGTCCAGTTCTCAGCATAAATGAGTATACCCCACTTTTTTTCCTATATGAGTTATCACGTGTTTTTTGAGAGTAGAGGAACAATTAAAACCTTTATTACGTTCTTTTCACAAGAAAAAGGCTTCTGTTGTATGAGTTCTCATGTGTGCATTGAGATAAGATGCATATTTTTTTTATAATATTCTTTACAAGAAAAATTCTTCTTTCTTGTGTGGGTTCTCATGTGTTCTTTGAGACAATATAATCGTCTAAAACTTTTAGTACATTCTTTACAAGAAAAAGGGCTTTTCTCCTGTGTGAACCATCATGTGTCTTTTGAGATCAGATAATTGACTAAAACTTGTATCACATACTTTACAAGAAAATGGCCCGTTCTCCTGTGTGAGTTCTTATGTGAAGTCTGAGCTTAGACCAATAATTAAAACTTTTACCACATTCTTCACAGACATAAGATCTTTCATCAGGCTCAGTTCTCCTGTAGACATACTGATTGCAAACAATTCGTGAGCTTTTATGAGACTTCATATAAAAAAGTCTCTTGTCTTTTAAGGGTTGGTTGAGTTTACTCATCAAAGTTGTGGTTTTTGGTATTTTACTAACATCAAAGTCACATAGGCTTCCTGACATATGAGAGCTTTCCACATTTTGGACATGCTGGTTTCCATCTTCATACTGACCATCACCTCCATTAGAGCTTTGCTGATTGCTGAGATCTTCAACATTGTGCTCATTTTCCTCATAGGTAACAGTCTCCGTCAATGTATCAGTCTCTTGTTTCAATTCAAGCTGATCTTCCTCTTGACTGATCCAGAACCATTCTTGCTCCTCCTTCATTTGTGAAGGTTCTGGTTCCCCCCATTTTTCTTCAGTCTGTGGAGGTTCTGGTTCCTTTTTTATCTGTGGAGGCTCTGGTTCTTTGCATTGCTCTTCAGTCTGTGGAGGTACTTGTTCTTTCTGTTCCACTGTGGTGTTTTTCTCATGGTTGCAGAGATTCTCTTTTTCACTCACATAATGCTGAGGGAGGACTGCAAGGACACAAACACAAGAAGAAACTCTTTATATACGTTTAAAGGACAACAACAAAAATCTAAATCACACAAATAGCCTAGAATAACGTTTAGACATGTTTTCACTTGCCATATTCAGAAAGGCATGAAACGTGATTGCAGCTGCTTTCTGTTTTCATATTAAAATATTCTTACTTGTTCTAATTCTGTATTACTACAAAACAATATTAATAAACACCACAAAGTTATCTTCTCACAAAGATTTGTGTACTCTTACCGTGCAGTTTTAGAACTATTGTTACATTAATATTGCATTTTTGACTGAAGATATAGTAGAAGTGATCAACTTTGAAGTTGAACAAAGTAACATTAAATGCATGTTTAACATGCGCAATATCAGTCATTACATGTGACCTTTCTAGAAAACATTCAGGAAAGTTTTTCAAGTTTGAGGATTTAGAAAATCACTTTTGTGCAAAAATGCCAGGCCCGGACTAGTCTTTTGTTTATCCACTTGTTCTGTACTGTTACTGGGCTGTAACGAGTATCCGAGTACTTGCATACTTTTAATCTGCTCCCAAAAATTGGAGTACAAATATTTGCGATGTCCAAGATCGCTAACTTGCATTCCTCATAAAAAAATATTAGAGGATAGCAAAAATATAATTCAGGCACAATGTATGGATTGCTCTGAAATGTTGAAATTTAAATTTATAAACTGAAAAAATAGGCTAACTCTAACCCGTCCACTCCACTGCCCTAACTCCAACTGATGACTGGTGGACCAACCTGTAGGAACCCACAGAGAAATCACGTTTAATGCCGTTTTAATTTGATAAAACAAATGTACATCCATACCTTATCTGTGGCTAATGAAACAGCAAGTTCAAGTTGTTTGTTTTTAATGTGTCAATTTCTTCACAACTGCTGCTTCATAGAGAATCGTGTCTGGTTGTAAACTTAGCTGGTATACAAAGGTTTAAAAGGAGGCAAATTTTTCTGCACATCTATAACACTGATTATGTATAGAATTGTCCTGATGTTTTTGATTGATGAATATTTAGTGTTTCTGTTGTAACAGTATGTTGGTTTGGTAATTTGATCAGTACATTTTTTGTATCGTCAGTGAAAAAGAAAGCTTACTTTGATATTTTTATTAGTTTATCAACCAAACAAATGTTTCTAAAAGAGAAGAGCAAAAAATAAGCACTAGCTATTGATTTTCTATATCTGATTAAAGTAAATGATCTTTCAGACATAAATGATTTATTGTTTCCTTCTTTTATACTTGATCTGAAGAAACGACTTTTCTGATGAAAATAATTAATTTTTAGTGATTTTAATTTATTATTATTATTTTTGATTTATTCACACAACTGATTCTTTTGACGAAACTATTCTGCAAAAAAGGAAAAAAGAAAAAAAAAAAAAGAAAAAAATTTGATCATTTTTATTTTTTTGCATAAGCTCCAATCAAGTCTAAAATAGTGTTGTACTTACATGCAATGCAGTATGACTTATTGTTACTAAAGGATGTTTAATGACGAGTGTTACTGTCAGTACAGTATAAAAACCTGATTATTAGTTACAAAACGGATAATATCTTATGTAAAGTAAATGGTATGATCGAGTCGGGGTGGGATTTTATCAATTCGCTTCCTCCCACTTCCTTTCAAGCAGTCAATCTTCTGAAGTCTAGTTATCCTATGTTTGACATGACTACTGATGCACATTTTTGTTGTTGTTGATTGTGTCACACATGTCATATCTTGTCTGCTTTAAATAAACCATTTAAATCAATCAATCAATTAAATAAGAGCAAAAAATAAGCACTAGCTAAAATCCAAATAAGACTTTCACTGAAAGTCAGCAAAACAAAACTAAAAAAAGAAAGAAACTAAATAATACGCCATTATACTTTTAAGTTATCTGCTTTAATCAACAGGCTACAGCAGCCAACTGTATAAATGCCCTGCCATAGTCTTTACTCAGACATTACGTCGCCCATATGAGACGCAATAAAACGCCAATCTGGACCCTCGTCTTGGGACAACACCAGACGGCGTAATTTACGTGCTACTTTTTAAAACGTGCAAAAAAGCCAGAAGAAATGAAAAAGCTACGGTTAGTAACTACGGTTCTATGAATCTATGAATCCCGGATGACCGCCAAAGTTCCCGGTCTCTCGAGTTTCTTGCCTTCTCGCGAGAGGTGTTGGGACTGTGCTCCAAGTGCCACGTGACTTTAAAGCTTCGCGCGGGGTCACAGGAGACTGTTCAAATTCTTGAACTACACATGCGCAAGAAGGAACATTCAGTGATTGAAGCACCGCCTCTAGCGGTCATCCGGTATTCATAGAACCGTAGTTCCATACGTAACTTTCGTTATTGAAGACCGATACTTCGTTTTTTACGCGGCTTTTCCTGGCGATTTTGTGATCCCTTTCAGTTACTTGATCCACTTCACGGCTAAGCGAACAGAAGCTCACTTGACCGCTCCAAGATGGCGGACCGGAACACTTCTATGAAGCAGCTATCGGTCCACTTTCACTTGGGTCAGAATGTTCTGAAAGTTGAAAGCTTTATCTCCTTTGTTGAAGTGAACATACCTATAGGGTGCAGCTGAAGCTGTGGTTTCCAGACGATATCCAGCAGTCTGCGCTGACGACAGAGCTCCTGCTCGTACTGGACGATGGTTCCTTCACAGTGTCTGAAGATTTCTTCAGCAGCAGCAGCTAGTCGCTCGTTGATAAACTCTCTCAGAGATTGAAGTGAAGACATCGTTACTGCAGCTGCTCCGAGCTTCAGCTCAAACTCACACAAACACCAAAGTCCTCTGAACACAAGCAGCTCCGTTCGTCTGCTAGTCTCACAATCACAGCCACGTTGCCTTTACATTTAGCACATATTCACTCATTTACGACACTTTGGAAAACGCTGAGAGTTCAGACATGAACTACATATCATCCTTTCTGTCCAAAAACCTCACAAACGTCTGAACAAAACACCACCGTCCTTTGAAAAGAAGCTATCGCTGCTAGCGGCTCGTGCTGTTCTTCTTCTAGTGTTTTAATGGCGGGTGGCACCAACGTTAAGCTGCATTACCGCCACCTACTGGTATGGAGTGTGGGTCAGACTAGTACTCAACCTATCCTCACACTTTCGTAACCATTTTTACAGGGCCTTTGATAAGATTGAGCATAAATTCATGTTTCAAACACTGCAGCTCTTTGGTTTTAGTAACAAATTCATGAATGTAGTTAAAACCGTCTTTGTTTACGCCAGGGGACAAATCTCAAAGATTTAATATTAGAAAAGGTATAAAAACAAGGTTGTCCAAATGTACCCCTTCTTTTTATTGCAGCTACAGAAATGCTATCTTTGTTAATTAAACACGCTGAATTTAGTACCGAAATTTCAATAAGCCAACTAGTTGAGGAAACAACAACTTTCCTAAATAATCTACAGGACATCCCATAATACTTAAAACTATTGACATCTTTTCAAAAGCTTCAGGTCTCTGAACTAAAACAAATGTGAGATCTTAAGCTTTGTACATTATCTAATACATGTAATATTCCTAAAATTCCAAAGATACTTTGGAGTGCACATAAATAAAGAGAAAAAAGACCTTGAAAGACTCAATATTAGCATCAAACTGGAAAAATGTACCTCTCTTCTAAATCATTGGGCACAAGGAGACCTATCCATTTTTGGTAAGATTCTCCTCACCAAAAATTGAAAGCATGTCAAGATTAAAATTTCTGACTCATTCTATATGTGTCCCTAAAAAAGCAATTAAATCTATTAATTCATCCAATTTTAAATTCACACTGAAGAGAAAAAGTCCACTATATTAAACAAGGTAATTTAATTAAAATGTACAAAGTTAAAGGCAAACAAAGTATAGAAATCAAAAGCCTTAATGGTGCCTTAAAAATAATCGGGCTAAACTAATTTATTAAAAAACAAAATAGTATTTGGTTTACTTTTCCAAGTAATATATTTTCCAATGTAGGAGGAATCAAATTTTTGGTCAGTTGTGGTTTTAACGTTAAAAAGGTACCCATTCAACTCTCCTCTTTTCATCAGCAAGTTCTTCTTTATTGGAAACTCATTTATAAGCATATTTACAGTCCAGCTTTTCTCCTTTTTTTAAGTCAGAAATAGTCTTTCTTGAGCGGCAACATGCAGTCTGATCACCTCTGATTTGGGTTTTCAGTAATGCTTGTGAACATGAACTGTAGAATTTTGTTTGTGGATCTTCTGTAGAGAACATACATTTGATCTTATCTATTGTAACTGAAGTTTCACTGCTTAGTTCCAGTCGGTTGGTTGTCCACCACGGGAAGCACTCATCTTTTCTCACTCTTGCAGCAGATCATCAGAGCTGCAAAAAACCCCTTTGTCCTCTGAAGAATCTGCAGCCGTTTGAACACACCCTGTTACCTACTGCAGTTACTTACTGCAGAACCTTCTTCCAAACAAAAGCTGCCCCTCCTTCTACAGCAGAAAAAAGGTCCCAATGATCATCTGACAGATTTAGTTTGCAGTTTCTTCGCTGAAAGAAATCTCTTCCTCAAACTGCTTGTTCACATTCAGAATTGAATCTGCTCTAAAACTGCATTTGTGTGCAAGACATTTTTTTTCTATAAACTGCAAGTAGGCCACGCCTCTCGGCTGGTCTCTTTGCGGCTTATTTCTAGGAGATAGAAGAGACAAACCTACTGAATGCATCGCACATCGTCGTTGTGTCTGTGGCAATACAGGAAGAGGTTAAGTGCATCAGTGCTCTTGTCAAAAAACTCCAACATGCTGGTTGTGTTGTGACATCCTGTCAGTTTATTTAACAGCAAAGGAATCCAGATGATGAGGAAGACAAACAAGCACCAAAAGTCTCTGTAGAGTTGTGCTCAGACTTTCCTTCATCACCTACACTTCCTCATCATCACAATGACCTGCACACATTAAAGTCAGAAAGACACAAATGCTCCTCAACTAGGATTCTCCAAATGAAAATCTTCCTGTTCATTTTCCAGCTCAGTGGCTGTTTTCCAACACTTCTTGAAACTGAATCTCCTGAACTCAGATGACCTCTGCTTTTCCTCTGGAAGAATCTGCGTGAATAAAGAATACATTAATATACCAATCTCAGTTTTCTCAGTTTCTCTTGAGTCTTTGTAATGTTTCTGCATTAAAAATAATAGTGTAAAACCACATTATTTGAAGCTCTTTCAGAACTCCTCTTCACTGTTTGAATCTTGTATCTTTAGTTACATCTCTGATAGATCTGGAAGATCCATTTTTTTCAGTTCATCTGATAAAATCTCTTCCTCAAACTGCTCGTTCTGACTTGTTCACACTCAGACTTTTGCCTAGTCATGGTTAATTACACGCTCTTGTTCTGATCCAGTCCAGGTCCGTTTGTCTGCAGCTGCTTGTTTGCTTTGGTCAGAAACAGGAAAAGACTCTGCAGTTGTTCATGTCTCAGTTTGTGTGCAGATGGATTTACACACAGCAGAGACGCAAGTTGCTGAACTAAAAATCACACACACCTTTTGTGAGTCACTTGTTAACATGAACTCTCACACTAAAATATTTCTAATCATAAAAATGATAATTTGGCTTTTAAAAAAGAACATTTACTGTGTGTGTGTGGATCACCACCTTCACAAGGAGGCAGATCCCACCAGGAAAGACCCAGAACTCTCCTTAAAACCAAAACCAGAGGATTCCCCATGGGGAGGGGGATGTCAAAAAGAGGAATATCTGTGCGTAAATACTTAAGTTTCTGCTCCTAGGACCTGGCCTGGAAAGAAAAAGCTACTCGGCTTCACTTTCATTTTTTTGAAGAAACAAATTTGAACCAAGTCTTTGTTCTTGAGTCTGACTGATGATCAGTCTTATTTACATGAGCTGTTTCCATGAAGAAAAAGAACATGCACCTATAAATCTCTGAATAAGTGTGGCCACTGCTCAACTCTTTTCTTGGCCACACAAACTATGAGGAATAGATGGGGTTAGATTACCAACATTTCACCTTGGATGCACTTAAGGTGCATGTCTTACACAATACATCTTTGCTGCACGTATTATCTGAGGCCACCATGAATTTCCATCCTTTTTTTAATTGCTCGGCTGCACATTAATACATCAGCTTTTCCTGAAATAGTCCAGCCTCTCCCTTCACCTCCATCATCAGTTTCTGCTTCAGTGTCAATAGATAAAGATAAAGATAGTTCACACAAGTTTGGGAAGAGGAAACGGCTGAAATATGAGGAACAATCACCTTTAAAACAGAGTTAGAAGATAGAAGAAACAAGCCTGCATCAGAGAAACTTCAGAAAACATCAATATCTTATGGGTTTTTTTTCCTCCGTCTCACAGACACTGAACTCAACAAATCTTGTGCCCGGTGAGACATAAAAGTCTCCACTTTTCAAGCTGCAGGTAAAACTGCTGCCCCACCTCAATTATATATGGATTTATCCTGGTTCCGAACCACTGATCTGTTCTGCAGCTGCGTTCACACGGTCAGTGGAGACTCTTCTCTTCTTCAGACTTCTGTAGATATTGAAGTTTTGTTGTTTCTTGAACTTTTTGTTTGGAGAAGATCTTCTTCTTTCTCTGCAAACTCTCATCACTGCAGTTTAAAATACGTCATTTTAGTTTGAGTATTAATCAACCATTTTTGTGGTGTTTGTTGTGTTTTTTCTAATTATCTCCTGGAATCAAACTGGTTTTCATTATAAAAGTATCAAAGTACAGAGCATGCGGCCATTGAACACACCTTATAAGTTAAAGCAGGTTTAACTCTGATCAATCAGGAAATTGGATTTGGTAGGTATGTATGGTGCTGATGAATCTCACAAACTTAGTGTGTAGCATAGCTGGTTTGTCCGGAGAAACCCAGACACAGCGACAAGCCTGAGGACGTCTTTGTTCATTTTTCAAATTCAGGACCACCAAGCTTACACTCCTGACATTTTGGTAATTCATATCAGTCTTTGCTTTACTTTTAATTTACTATTTGCCTTTACAGACCCAAAATCTTTAATTTATTTTTTTCGTTCCTTATAATTGTGCATGGTCTTTTTTAGCATGTGCAATGAGTACTTTTGAATAACAAGTAATCTGTAATCCACTTTAGAGCGGAGTGGTTTAACATTGTGAATCAAAGTTAGAGCTTTGAGAGAAAGATGTTATGACTTTCTTTATTTTCTCCGTCATTGTGTCTGTTTTTCTTGATCTGCTTTATTTTTCCTGAATTATAGAAACAGGAAGTTTGTTGTTTCTTTGTCAAAGTGACTGAATGACTGAAATGTTGCTCCATCATGGAGTGTTTGCTGCTGCAGCTCCATGTCTCCATCTGGTGGAGGGAGAGCAGAAGTGCAGCAGCTGATGTTCAGCAGCTTCCTCTGCCTCCCACTGCTGTCTGACTGCATTCACCTGAACCTGAGAGGAAACACAAGAGAAGAGCCAATCAGTGGAGGAGCAGCTGATCTGTTTGTGAAGGAGGATCAGAGCTGATGATGTGTGTTTCCTCTGCAGATGAAGGTAGAAGGTGTGTGTGAGCTGATGTGGATCCAGTGAATCCAGCAGCATAGATCAGTGTGAGGACACACAGGAGGGAGCCCCTCCCTCTAAAAAAAGGAGAGATGATAACCATGAGAGCCAGAGCAAAGCTCAGAGGTGAGATGAACATCTCTAACTGTACAGGACTCTTCTCCATGTCAGAGCTCAGCACTCAAACCAGCAACCTTCATTCTTCACAGGAACCAACCTGGACCTGGATCTGAACCCAGCTGTGCGTCCAAAAGGAGTGACCGGTCAAAGGATCAAATAATTTCTTTTAAATCAGCAGCATCTTCATCTGCAGAGAGGTGAGCTGAATGTAAATGTTGAATCAGAGTCAAATGAGTGAAATGTTTTCATTCCAACATGTGTTTGATGTTAGCTCAGCTTTTTCACACACATTTCTATCTTCATGTGTGCAGCAGTGAGTGTTGGAGCTTTTCCACAAACAAAGCTTAAACATAGCTTCATGACATGTGATTTTTGCTCTGACAAGTTCATAGTCTTCACAGAGAGCTGTAAATTCTTGTTGGAGCTCTGTAATTTTCATTCAGCTGCTTCAGATCTAAACCTTCTCCTTCAGAGCTTCAGTCTTGACTTCATCTTCCTCCACTGTTTAAAAAAAAGTGAAGTATCTGAACTTCAGATACACTGTGCAGCATTAGCACATTCATGTTCAATGGCTGCATCTCACATAAACACGATAAATATATCAGGAAAATATTCACAGCGCCTCACTTCTTCCACATTTTATTATGTCAAACCCTTATTTCAAAATGGATTAAATCAGTTTTTCTTCCTGAAAAGTTATTTAAAAAACACCTCAATTTATTAAAAATAAAAATAAAAAAACGGAAATATAATATGTACAGACGTATTGACAGGTTTATTCTGTTTCTACTGATGAGCCTTGAGATGTTTCAGGTGCTTCATTGAAGCCAACCTGTGGTAAATCCAGTGGATTGGACATGATTTGGAAAGGTACGACCCGGTCTACATGAGGTCACAAGGTGGACAGTACATGTCAAAGCACAAACCAAGCCTGAAAGAAAAGGAGTTGTCTGTAGACCTCAGAGTCAGGATTGTCTTGAGGCACAAGGCTGGAGAAGGATCCAGAAACATTCCTGCTGCCTTGAAAGTTCCAAAGGGCACAGCACCTTTGGAGAGAAAATAGTATCATAGATTTGTGTGTGCGTAATTCTTGATTAGGAACTCATACGATGCATTTTGTGCATAAGTACAAAAATTATAAAGGGAAAAGTATTTTTTAAATGCTAATTTAGATATTTTAATATTACTTTTTGGGCATTTCTGTTTAGGAAAGTGTGTAAATGTCAAGCGTCACCAGATAATATTCACAATCTAAGTTCAAACCGGCTGATAAAAAAACTAATGAAACAGGCCTGGACAAAAATGATGGTACCTCTATAAAAGATTGAAAACTATTTGACCAGACTGACATGATTAACTCAGGTGTGTCCTTTAATTGACAATTGGATATCTGCCAATACAGCTTTAAGTTCTGCCAGTTCAGCTTTAGGTGCCATGTTCAGCTCTCTCTGTAGCAGAACATCTGCTATTTAATATAAAGAATATATAAAAAACGCCCCAAAAAACGTCAGGAATTGAGAGCCGAAGAAACCCCTTGTGTGCAGTCGTGTGACCCGGAACCGGAAGTCTGATGTATAACATCGCTTTGAAATTTTTGCTCAAATACAAATAAATGAAAAATGCTAGAACAAAAAATAATGGTATCTTTAAGCTGGTAAAAGTCAGAAGTTTTAATAGGTATAATTCAAAGCAACACATCTCTATTTACAGGAACGTGAAATAATTACATTACAAAAAAGTTTATTTTTTTCAGTCATTTTAAAAAGTAAAAGAATCATTACACATAGATCAAAACCTTTTAAATCTTTATTCCTTGTTGTTGAGTGGGGCCAATAGATGATGAAAATATAAAAATTATAGTCTTTGAAAATTAAAATATCAAAAATGGAGATTTTATTGTCCCAGCTCTGCTTCCTTGGGCTTTTGTTTGGAGTAAAGTCAGTCCGTCTGATTCTTGCATTAAGCAGACATAAAAGCAGCAGCTAGTAAAGAGGATCTTCTTACGCGAGGCAGAGAAAAGAAAAAAAGAAGCTTGTTGCGCAACATGCAAGTGCATGCAACATGTAAAGTGCCTCCAACCTTTACTTCTGTAACTGCTGTACACTTCTCCGTAACGTTTAGCAAACAGCATGCTGCTTGGTCTATATTCTATCCAATCAAACTACCATATTTATATAACGTTGTGTCTGCTACTGAGCCTCAAGCCCTAAACAGGCTTGTTTACCCTTAATTTTTAGAAATAAATCATTTTTTAATCTTTTTAAAATCTCTTTATCTAGTCAAACTTGTGAATTTCTGGTTGAGAATCTCCTGAAACTGTAAAATCATCTTTAATGTGTTGGAGAAATTGTACATAAATTTATTCTATTCCTTACTATATTTTGTAAGTATGCTTGTGTTTTCTGTGTTTTTGCCTTGTCTGTGCATGTGTCTGCAGGAGGACTTGATGATTCACTGAGCAGAAGTGCAGAGGTACTACATCCAGCTGTGACGTGCGAGGACAGAAGGCTTAGCTTGATAAACATGTCGTGGTGATTAAAAAAGGAACATGCAGATAGTTTCAACTGGAACATTTAATCGCACCCTTTCCCTTAACAGTTGAGACCTTGTGTAACTAGGGCATTCCTAACTAATAAAAGCTCGGAGAGTGGAGGGTGCTTTCAGAGTGGGTTTGGAGATTGTAACTGGAAAGCAGTCTCCGACCATTCTCCTTGCAAGCAAAATCAACTAATTTCTCAGTGTCTTCTTTGTGCAGATTGTGTGATACAAATGTTGGTTGTTTAAACCTAACATTTAAATGGTCCTTCGAGCCGGATTCCAAAACACCTGACGGTCCCAGCGGGTGAGTGAGGTCCAGGCAAGCCTGCGGCCGCAGTATTCAGACCCTTTTCCGGGACTGGTCCCTCCCTTGCTGGCTGGGATCCGAAGGTTGACGGAAAGCCAAGGACGCAGAGAAATTGTGAGTAGAAGTTTTATTTAAAAAGAAAAGAGAAAGAAAAACCCTGACAATTCTAGACACTATCAGGTAAAATGAAACAGTTAAATTCCGTAGGAGGGTAGACTCCCCTGGTTGAAAAAGACTAGTTAAATTCTACGAAGGACGGTGTTAAAGAAAAGTGTGAAGTAAAACTGAGAGAAAGTGTGGGTGTATGAATGGAAATATAAATACCACTAGATAATTATATTTCATACCAAAACCAACAAGGAGTAAATGGTGAGCCTCAGTAGATGCTTTAGGCAAGGAAGCTCCGCCTGAAAAGGTAGAAGCTTGGGTTTCACCACTGAAGGTTGTGAATCACCATCTTGTTGAAGAAAAGACCCAGTGTCAGAACACCCTAGGTGTTGAAAAACCACTGGGCCCAAATTTAGATTAAAAATGGGAAAGGGACAAAGCAAAGAAAACCAAAAACTTATAGAGGAGTTACGATGTAAAGACTGGAAAGCAGTCCATAAAATAGATGAAAATGCGATAAAACATTTAGGCTTTTGGATAAAACAACATGGGTTTAATGGCAGGCTGTCAACAACAAATATTAGAGAATTACAACAAAAAATAAGAACAAAATGTGGTCAGGATGAGGACAAACTAAAGAAAGCGGGTTTTCCTCAAACTATAGTCTGGATGAAAATAGCAGGACAGCGCGAAGAAAAAAAAAAAAAAAAAAAAAAAAAAGAGCAAATTATACAGAAGTAGGCAGATGTAAACAAAAACTTGATGAACCATTTGAGGAGTATAGAGTAAGAATGGAGAAAGTGTTTAGAGCAAACAGCGGTTTGGCTCCTGACGAAGACAAAAATGGTCCTTATAAACAACAACTAAAAAATGCTCTTCACTCAGGGTCCCTGCCGGAAATAAATGGATGAGTAAATCGGCATTACATAGGAATGAGTGGAGGGGGACTTGCTGATTACATAAATCATGTCCTCCATGCAGAGAAAGTGATTAAAAGCAAAAAGGGGAAGAAAGAGATTTTCTTCCAAGACAAAGAGGAAGAAACCATATACTATCAACATTGCCAAAACAACTTGCAATATGCAAATGTGCAGCCCACACCACAGGAACTGACTCAGTTTCAAAAGGAAACACATTCCCAGACAAAACAGCTAAAGAAGCTGCACTGAAAGAATTAAAAATATTAACGATCACTACTAATACTAACGAATTAAATAACAAAATATTAAAAAAGATGCAACAGCAAGCACCTAAGCAGGAAATAGACCAATGGGAAAAGAAAGGAGCAAAATTATCAGACGGAATCTATAAATGACCAGAAAACAAACCAATCCTACCAAAAAAATCTATATAAATGGGCAGCCATATTGAGCCATGGTAAATCACATGTCTCAACAGGAGGGATGGTAGGATTAATAAACCAAATATACACCACATATGGATTTAGTACTTATTCAAAACATTTTTGTAGATCATGTCTAATATGTGCAAAACATAACGCGCAAGGCAACTTACGACCAAAAAGAGGACAGTTTCCTAAACCTGATTATCCATTTCAGCATATACATATGGATTTCATAGAGTTAAACCCAAGTGAAGGAAAAAAAGTTCTGTCTAGTAATAGTAGATTCATTCTCAAAGTGGATAGAACTTTTCCCTACTAAACATCCAGATGCGCCAACAGTAGCTAAAGCATTATGCAAAGATATAATTCCACGATATGGAATCCCCGAAAAAATATACAGTGATAATGGTTCACATTTTGTACTGTTAACCACAGGAACTGCTGTAAAAATTGCAGAACAGAGCACCTGGGTACACTTGACACACTGTAAAAAGGTAATAGAACACCAGTAAAAATAGAATGCAACTGCAACATTAAAACTACTCAAATTACCTCCAGAGGAAGTCCGACTACAAAGGTGGCTGTATAATTATAGTTTACAGCCGTCTCAAACCCGGTGAAGATTGTCCACAACTCTGGTAAAGGTAAATAGGAGGAGTTTTAATCTGCAGGCAAAATGACAGCTTTCACAAGATGGAAAATAATGACAGTAGGCATACTGGTAACAATAGTTGTAATTGGATTAATATTAATAGAACTGGTCCTGGTGACAAAATAGGAAAACTAAATAGCACTCAATGTCACTATATCCAAATGGTAAACATCACTTTCAGACCAAAGTCCCGAAGCGACATCTGGTGGTGGTGTGGAGATGATAAATTGTTTGACAGGTTACCTTATAATACAACAGGACTTTGTGCTTCAGTGACTTTGATTTTACCTGTGTCAATTACTCCCCTATCTGCATCTGAGTTATTAACTACAGTGGAAAGTGTCCTCCCTGATACCTGGAAGAGCAGAGCAAAACGATCGGTGACGGGGTGGAGCACGGAAGATCTTACCTATATAGACAGCATTGGGGTGCCAAGAGGAGTTCCTGATGAGTACAAATTAGTAAATCAAATAGCAGCAGGATTTGAATCATCTATTTGTTGGTGGTGCACTATAAACAAAAATGTGGACAGAATCAATTACATCCATTACAACGTGCAAAGATTAGGTAATAAAACAGAAGAAGGGTTCTCAGCTATCCATGAACAACTGTCAGCTACCTCACTGATGGCTTTCCAAAATAGAATTGCTATGGACATGCTCCTTGCAGAGAAAGGGGGGGTTTGCTCTATATTTGGTGATCTATGCTGCACATTTATTCCGAACAACACCGCAGCTGATGGAAGTCTTACCAAAGCATTGGAAGGCCTCAGATCACTTAACAGCAAAATGAAAGACCATTCTGGAGTTTACACAACTATGTGGGACGGTTTTGGGAACATTTTTGGCAAATACAGACAATTAGCATTTTCGGTTCTGATGTCCATTGCTGTCTTTTCAGCCATTCTCACCTTGTGTGGATGTTGTTGTATTCCCTGCATTAGAGTTTTGTGCACCAGAATAATTACTACTGCCATACAACCTGTGAAAACTGAAATGTATGCTCTTCACTCTCCAAATGGCAAACCACAAGAAGATGAGGAGGTGGAGGAGGAGAGTGATGAGACTTCATTAAACTTTCCAGATTTGTTCCCTTATCCTGGAAATTACGACGGATAACCTCTGAGTGTACCTTTTGTGTTATGAAATAACTTCTTGACTGAAAATCCCAATGGAAGTGGTCAATTAAGGATAAAAATATAGCACAAATAGAATAAACAGGAGGGAAATGTTGGAGAAATTGTACATAAATTTATTCTATTCCTTACTATATTTTGTAAGTATGCTTGTGTTTTCTGTTTTTTGCCTTGTCTGTGCATGTGTCTGCAGGAGGACTTGATGATTCACTGAGCGGAAGTGCAGAGGTACTACATCCAGCTGTGATGTGCGAGGACAGAAGGCTTAGCTTGATAAACATGTCGTGGTGATTAAAAAAGGAACATGCAGATAGTTTCAACTGGAACATTTAATCGCACCCTTTCCCTTAACAGTTGAGACCTTGTGTAACTAGGGCATTCCTAACTAATAAAAGCTCGGAGAGTGGAGGCTGCTTTCAGAGTGGGTTTGGAGATTGTAACTGGAAAGCAGTCTCCGACCATTCTCCTTGCAAGCAAAATCAACTAATTTCTCAGTGTCTTCTTTGTGCAGATTGTGTGATACAAATGTTGGTTGTTTAAACCTAACATAATGTTTATCTGCTGACATTACACTAAACAGGCCTGTGTGATCTAGAAATCCTTTTTGGTAAAAAGTTTTCTTGAAGATATGTTTGTTAAAAATAAAATTGAACAACATAATATCTTGCTGCATAACAGTGTTGTGGATTAGATTAACAGTAGTAGAGAGAAAGGAAAATAATGGATCATCAAAGTAGACTTCAGTATAAGTAGAAGAAGTGGCAATTTTAACTTTTAATGTTTACTTTCAGTGTCCACAGTAAAAAACAAAATTATTCATGGAAAAAATGCTGATTTCTCTTAATATTTCAACATTATATTCATAAAAAAAATGTGATGAACTTTTTTTTTTTTTACAAACCATAAATGTAACATAATGTAGCGTCTGGCTGGACGGAGACGGGGATTTTTTTTTTTCTGCTGACATTTTAAACACTCTGGTCTCAACACGAACATACAGTGGCTTGTAAAAGTATTCATACCAGTTGAACTTCTTCACATTTTCCCACATTATGACCAGAAACATAGATATATTTTATTGGAATTGAATGTGGGAGAGGCACTTACTTGTGAGGTGGAAAGAAAATTATACAAGAGTTCAAATTTATTTTGCAAATAAAAACTGAAAAGTGCAGTGTGCAAAAGTATTCAGCCCCCCTGAGTCAATACTTTATGGAACCCCATTTTGCTGAAATTACACCTGCAAGTCTTTTGGGGTGTGTTTCCACCAGATTTGCACATCTAGAAATCTTTGCCCATTCTTTCTTGCAAAACAATTCAAGCCAAGTCATATTAGATGGAGAGCATTTGTGAACAGCAGGTTTCAGATCTTTCAAAGATTCTCTATTGGATTTAGGTCTGGACTTGGACTAGGCCATCCCAACACAAGAATGTTTCATTTTTAGCCATTTCATGGGAGCTTTAGCTTTATGTTTAGGGTCGTTGTCCTGTTGGAAGGTGTTCAACAAGTTTTTCTCCAATATTACTCTGTATTTGGCTCCATTCATCTTCTCATCTACTCTAACCAGATTCCATGTCCCTGCTGAAGAGAAACAGCCCCAGAGCATGATGCTGCCACTACCATGTTTGACAGTGGGTATGGTGTGTTCAGAAGGATGTGCAGTGCCAGATTCTTGCCACACATACCGCTTTGCATTTAGGCCAAAAATTTTGGTCTGATCTGACCAAAAAACATTCTTCCTCGTGTTGGCTTTCCTATTGCCACTCTTCTATAAAGTCTAGATTTGTGCAGTGCATGACCGATTGTTGTCCTATTGACAACAAGCTGTAGATCTATGCAGTACATCCAGAGTCACCATGGGCCTCCTGGCTGCATATCTGATCAGTGCTCTCCTTGTTTGGCCTGTTAGTTTAGGTGGACGACAATGTCTAGGTAGGTTTGCAGTTGTGCCATACTCTCCATATGTGGATAATAGACTGAACAGTGGTTTGTGGGATGTTCAATGCTTGGAAAATATTTTTCTAGCCTAACCCTGCTCTAAATTTCTCCACAACTGTTTCCCCGACCTGTCTGGTGTGTTCCTTACACTTCATGATGCTGTTTTCTCCCCAGTATTCTTTTGACAAACCAAAGAGACTGTCACAAAACAGCTGTCTTTGTATACTAAGATTAGTATTAGTCATTAAGTCAACATTTGATCAGTTCCGGGATAAATAACTCTTTTAATAAGCATTTCAAACTGACATGTGTCTATCGGTTTCTCTTAACGCAAACAACAACCTACAAAGTAATTTCAACAGAAAAAAAAGATCAAATTTTGGTGTCTTTTTAATGCTAAGCTTGAGGTTTACACTGATGGCGTCATTTACATGTTCATTTGTCAGTCTAGTTCTGAACCTTGACTTAATGGCATTCATGTCAGAAAAGGCAGACTCACAAAGCTCTGTCGACCCAAATAATGCAGCCAATTTGAGAGTAACCTGGTGGAGATTAATTTTATTTTCAGGCTGCACTAAACTTCGGAAGTGCTGAGAATGCTGCTGAGATTTTAGCTAGCTGAACACCGATTTGGAGATTTATGACTTCTGTGTCCATCTCCACAGGATCAACCGAAAACCGTTCAGCCATCGGTCCTGAAGACTCAATGATGTCAACATCCAGAAAAGGGTTCAAAACAACAAAAATTTATATAATTTTTCAATAAACACTGTCCAATAAAAAAAAAATCCTAAGAACAGAAACACTGTCAATCCCTGGTTAACTAAGGGGATATTGAATGCTTGTAGAAAAAAAAAATGCTCTCTACAAAACTTTTATCAAACTGAAAACAGAAAAAATCAGAAGACAGAGATAAAAAAAAATATAAAAATAAGTTAACTAATGCAATTAGGAATAGTAAAAAAAAACCTCTATCATAACAGAATATTAAATAAAAACTCAAATAATATAAAAAGGAACCTGGGACGTTTTAAATACGACACTACAAAAGCAACATATCCTGATTACTTACATTGTTCAAACAGGGAAAGACAAAATATGAATACAGTACTAAATTAATTCAATACATTCTTTGTGAATGTAGGCTCAGATCTATCAGCAGAAATACCAGATAAGGATGTTAAAAATTCAACAACAAAATAAAAATCAATCCACACTCAATATTTCTCACAGCAACTACAGAACGTGAAATCATAAATACTGTCAATAAGTATAAAAATAAACAATCAACCGACTGCCACAACATAGACATGTCCTTGGTGAAACAGGTTATCACCTTTTTTTAAAACCTTTAGCTCATATCTGTTATCTATCATTTAAAACAGGCTGCGTCCCAAATAAAATGAAAATAGCAAATGTAACACCAATCTATAAAAAAGGTGACAAAAACACGAATGTAATTATAGACCAATTTCATTATTGTTACAGTTTTTCAAGATTCTTGAGAAACTGTTCATTTCGCATTTAGAAAGATTTTATGGTGAACATTCAATAATCAATGAAGGAAAATACGGTTTTAGAGCCAAAAGAACTACTTCGATGGCTGTAATTTATCATTGAAGAAATTGCAAAAGCACTGGATGGAAAAAATATGCAGCTGGGATATTCAGAGATCTTAAGAAAGCATTAGATACAAAAAAAAAAAAGAAAAATTAGAACAACATTGGATTAGAGGAATGGCAAGGAAATGGATACAAAGGTAATTAACTGGAATAATTCACTATGTCAACATTGATCAATAAGGGTCTACTAATCTTACTTTTACTTGTGGTGTTTCCTCAAGGCTATGTTTTAGGACCTAAATTGTTTAGCATGCACATTGATGACATATTTAATGTTAAAAATATTGATAAGTTTAAAGGAGATAACAAATGCATTTCAGATGCATGAACAACTTAACCCTCAAGGGAAACAAAAAACAAAATGTCTCAAAAGGTTGAAAGTAGTGATGTTTTTTTTTTCTCCTATAATGAGATTGTAATATGAGGTCACCCCCCCACCCAAAGGATGACTGGAAAAACTGAACTAAAGGCTCAAGATGCATCAGGACAGTTCTGGACATACAAAGAATATGGGGTCACGGAAAGAATTGGAAACATTTTGTTAGTTGTACTTATTTTAAATACTAATCATAAATGGTTACTGTAGATAAAAAGGTGTTTGGTCCTATCTGACAACGTGGAAATGGTGCTAAGTCTAATGTTCCCATTGACTTTGAAAAGACTGCAAGATCAGCCGACAACTTCGACTATTCTGAGAGTAAACTCACTCAGATCTTCCTAAAATGTTTCTACAAGTTCTCCTTTATTAGTCGAAAGTAAAAATGTACACGTAAAAAAGTCACATCCTTGTTTTTCCAGCTCTTAGTGCAATTGAACAGACCTTCTGGCCCCATCCAAAATATAGCCCAACTTACAATGTAGGAGGCTAGCAAAGCGACTATAGCCAATAGAACTCATCGATCGGTCCATTCTCACTTGGACCAGAATGTTCTGGAAGATGAAGGACTTCTCTCTTTGTGGAAGTGAACATACCTATCTGCTCCAGCTGAAGCTGTGGTTTCCAGACGATATCCAGCAGTCTGCGCTGACGACAGAGCTCCTCCTCGTACTGGACGATGGTTCCTTCACAGTGTCTGAAGATTTCTTCAGCAGCAGCAGCTAGTCGCTCGCTGATAAACTCTCTCAGAGACTGAACTGAAGACATCATTACTGCAGCTGCTCCGAGCTTCAGCTCAAACTCACACAAACACCAAAGTCCTCTGAACACAAGCAGCTCCGTTCGTCTGCTAGTCTCACAATCACAGCCACGTTGTCTTTACATTCAACACGTATTCAATCATTTACGACACTTTGGGAAACGCTGAGAGTTCAGAGACGAACCACGTATCGTCCTTTCTCTCCAAAAATCTCACAAACGTCCGAACAAAACACGACCGTCATCTGAACATAAGCTAACGCTGCTCATGAACATTGTTGCATAATAGTAGGCGTGTTTGAAATCACCCATGCCGACGCAGCCAACGAGTCATGTAGGCCAGAGATGTCCCTTTAGCTTGCCTTAGACGCATAGTTGGACGCCATATTGGAATGGTATAGATGCCTGTTTACTGCTGTGACAATTGTACAAACAGAACTTGAAAAACAAGAACGATACTTTTCACAAATAAGTTATTACTGTCAGCTGATAATGTCAAAACACTTTAGGGAGACCTAAGTGATTTTACTCTCAGTAGTGAACATTTAGACTGATCTTGTAGCAAATTCATAGTTGATGGTAGCTTTAGACTTTACAATATTTCACAACAAATATCCTATGTTTTTTTTTTTTTAAGGATGATCATGGTTTTTGCAGTGGGGGGTCCACCAAATCTATCCTTTTTAATATGAACTATTTTATGTTTCTAACACCGTCCTGTTATGTATGGATATTATTTTATCAAGCAATTCCATAATAAATGGATAATTTATATAGATTGAATTCAATACAATTGCAGGTATTGTAAAAACAAAGTCTCCTCCCAATGTAATAACAGCTGCAACAAACATCAATGCACAATTGAAAACTCATTAAAGCATTTTTATTTAAAGCATTTTTTATTTACAGCAAATCAAATCCAACGTATTTAAAGATGAACTCCATCCATGAAAGAACTCCAGGAGATCAGCGGGAGATTTCCCTGCAAAATTCATCCTACCGTATATGACCATCAGCTCTGTTGTGAGCCAGCAGATCATAGTGCGCTCCGTAGCTCTGTGCTAAGCTGGAGAGAGCTGCGTGCAGGAAGTTCTGATCAAAGGCTGCTGGTATTCCAGAACCAACAAGTCCTTGAACATGCATTGTTGAGGCTGATGTGTATGTAGCATAAGTCCTTAACCTTTGAAACACCTTTATATGTTTATAACCTTGCTTCATTGAGCCTGAAATCTTCACACATAAGTCCGACCCCCATCTCTGTTCCTTCCTTGCTCGCCTTGAAGAAGTGGTTGAAACAGTCGGGTCAAGTGTCCCAAAAAGAACGCAAAAAGAACAATGAACAAATCTCCATAGAAAATGGAACTTGTTCATTAAGATCTACAAGAAAAGCTGCTTTGTTCCAGAAAGTGCTGTCTGGTAAAGAGTTTCAGTGATGAAACTGGCAGATGTCAGAAAAATGTAAAGTAGTTAGTGTGACAAAAAAAAAGAGATGATTGTTACTGAATTGAACTTATGAAGACCAATGTAAGAAAATTTTATCTCTGTGTTCTCTCATCTCATCTCATTTCCCTAAGAAAAACTCAAAGAATGAAGTTTGAGGATTGTTGTTGAGCTCTGCTGGTCCTCGGTGCTGCACCATAACTGATGAAGAAGAGTAGCAGTTTGTTTTCTTCACAGCTGCTGATAGAGCTGTGATATCACCTCAGTCCTGAGTTGCTGATGATTTGAGGATTATAACATTGGAACCTACAGAGAATCGACAAACGGCAGAAACCAAAACTGTTGGAAAGACTCCACACTTCTGATGTTCACACCCACTGTATTTTTCACAGTAAAGATTTGGACAAAACACTGAAAGCTAAAAAAGAAAACAGTTCTAGTCTATCATAAAACTTGAATCATATGTACACAGGACAGAAACACCAATCTGTTTCTTTATTAGTGTCTACCTTACTACAATTTTAGAAACATCTTTTCTTTACACTGGTTATAATTATTACTATTTTGCTCACGACTTTCAGAACTTTTATCAACAAATGACTCAGCATAATGTAAATTGCAGTTACCGCTTTTTGTTTAGAATAATAAACATACAAATGTGTGTACGGCTAAGTTGACAACATTGAGCAGAAAATAAGAATTAAAGATCTATAGAATGCATTTGTTGTCATGGTAACGCACAGAATTAGACAACACACACATTGTCTCAGGATAAAATATAACAATGCTTAACTAAAAATCTGTAAGCAAGAAATGCTAATACAAAATTCTGCTAATAACATCAAGCAACAAAATTGAACATTGTTTTTAAATGTTTGCTCAAACAAATAGAAATAAATGAAACAACAATAAATATAAAAAAAATAATAATGGTACCTTTAGGCTGGTAAAAGTCACAAATTTTAATAGTTATAATTCAATACAACACATCTCTATTTATATATAAACTATAAAACTATAAAAGAGCCAAAATTATGCTATTCAAAGCCTTTCAGAGACAGGGACATCAGAACTGTTGCAAAGATGGATGTGCATATAAAATGAATGTGTTTTTGCTGACCACCCCAAGCTCAGCGTAGAAAGTGAGAGCAGAGAAGAATGCTCAGAGATGTGTGAAGAGGAAATACTGCTTTAGGGGTGTTTTTTTGTGAGGAATTAACATTCTAATACACGTCAAAGCGAAAACAAAAAAGCTGATTTTGCATGATATAGGCCTTTTAAATGTTTTTTTTTTTACTTTTTCACAATTTCACTTAACATAAACCCTTTTTGACTTTTACTGCTCACAACTTCTGAGTTTTCCTGTTTTCTGAAACTAGAGTGATCTAATCTTTATTACATTTTTGACAAGAAAAATAGCTTCTCTTTCAAGTGAATTTCTATTCACTTCATATTATTGACAAAAAAAAAAATCTTTTTTTTTATTTTTACAAAGACGTACCACATTCTTGACAAGAAAAGGGCTTTTGTCCTGTATGAGTTCTCATGTGTGCTTTGAGATCAGATTTTTCACGATAACTTTTATTACATTCATTACAAGAATAAGGCTTCTCTCCTGTGTGACTTCTCATATGTATTTTGAGATGGTATGTTTGACTAAATGTTTTATCGCATTCTTTACAGAGAAAAGGCTTTTCTCCTGTATGAGTTCGCATGTGTCTTTTGAGATTACTTTTATAAATAAAACTTGCATCACATTCTTTACAAGAAAAAGGTTTCTCTCCTGTGTGAGTTTTCATGTGACTTTTGAGATAATATGCTTGATTAAATCTTTTATCACATTCTTTACATGAAAAAGGCTTCTCCCCCGTATGAGTTATTATATGTAATTTGAGTTCTGATAATCGCCAAAATCTTTTATCACATTCTTGACAAGAAAAGGGCTTCTCTCCTGTATGAGTTCTCATGTGTCTTTTGAGATTAAATATATTAATAAAACTTGCATTACATTCTTCACAAGAAAAAGGCTTCTCTCCTGTATGAGTTCTCTCATGAACTCTAAGTTTAGACCTACAACTGAAGCTTTTACTACATTCTTCACAGACAAAAGGTCTTCTATCAGCCTCACTTCTCATGTGAAGATTATAAGCAAGTCTTGAGCTTTTACCAGACTGCGTGTAGAAATGTTTCTTCTCTTTTGGAGATTGTTTCTTCACTAAAGTTTCATCCTTGAAGTTTTTTCTAGCATCAGAGTCACACTGACTTTCTGACATGTGAGAGCTCTCCACACTTTGGTCATGACTTCTGTCTCTTCTCTTTCTCTGAGCTCCATTCTGTGGCTCTGTTTCTCCATCTGTAGTTGATTCTTCATGTTGGCTTCCTTCATTCTGATTATCAGGTACATTTAAGCTCTGCTGATTGTTTAGATCTGTCTCAATGGGCTCATTTTCCTCATAAGTAGAACTCTCTATCAAGGTATCAGTCTCCTGTTTGACATCAAGCTGCTCTTCATCCTGACTGATGCAGAGTTCCTCTTGTTCCTCTTTTATCTGCAAACGTTCTTGTTCCTCCTGTTCCTCTTTAATCTGAGAAGGTTCTGGTTCTTCTTGTTCGTCTTTAGTCTGTGGAGATTCTGGTTCCTCTTGTTCCATTTTGGATTTCTTCGGGTGGTTGCAGAGGTCCTCCTCTTCAGTAACATAATGCTGGGGGAGGACTGCAGGGACACAAATCAAGGAGAAGCCCTTTTATTGTTTTGAAAGGACTTTGGATGTGGTCAGCTAACAGTAAAAATGGAAATAACTTCAGTTTGGAGGCTCTGCAGTTTTAAATTTAGCTTGGTTTTTATTCAAGCACCTTAGCTCTGCTCATTGCGAAGTATTGTTCATTCCATGGCAATCCTGAGCATTCATCCTCTTGTTCCTACAGTCGCTACCTTTTCTCTTTAACCACTCCTGCCTTGACCCTTACCTGTCCCTGACCAACGCCTGCTCTGTCCTCGTCAAATCCATGTCGGTCCTGACCCACGCCTGCCCAACCACCGCATCCCGACTAACACTTGCCCTGTGTTCCCCGAATAAAACACTGCAGATGGATCCAACTGCTTCTGACTCATTGTTACAAAAACAGCTTGCAGGACAAGGACCCTGACAGCACAAAAAGGAATACCAACCTTGAACAATTTACACAATGTGGACCTTTTTAGTTTACAACATAGCCATATCTGCAACTTAATTCATCTGTGACAAGGACACTGATTTTGACCAAGTAAAAATGAAAATAAAATTATATATATATTAATTGTTGAAGATGATTGAAGCAATTTGTTTTTGAAAATATCACTCCACTTTATTTTCCAATTTGTTATTTAAATGAATCATTCCTGATGATTATCAAACATGTAATTTATAAAAAAATTTTCCAGAATTATCCTATTTTTAAATACATATTTTTTCTAATGTCAAATTATCTGCACACAATATTTTGATACTTGATCTGTATATGTTATGATGATTTCTGAAATAATGTTATGATTTATTGGTAGTTATGGATTTGGTAGTGACCTGAATCTATGTGGCTAAAGCATAAATAACGGATTAGAAGTTTAGAACAGGATGATGATCACAGAAACAGACAGAAAGAAAAAGTTGCGTAAAGCAAAACGGGTGGGATTACATTAGTTTGCTTCTTTTCAAGCAATCTATTGAACTTTTTTTGACAAACTTAACTTTTCATGGGCCTCAAAAGTAACCGGATTAGCCGGTGAAAATACACTTTATGAGTGAAGTGGTCACAGCCCATTTTTTGATGATGAATAAGTTTCATTTAGTGCTTTGCTGCAATTAATCCGTGTAAGATATAATAATAAGTTCTGTGTCCACTTTGATTTGTGCTCTTTTTGGTGAATCGTTTCCATGCTCTTCTACTGTCCGCATGCAAAGAATACAAGCGAGAGCATGCAACAGAAGACCCCCCCCCCCCCCCCCCACGCACACATATACATCTGTTGTTTTATGGCTGTGTAGCCTTTGGTTGATGAAGCAGTGGCACAAGGAGGATTGTTATCAGGATCCAGTCAGTTCAGTAAAAGGTTTGATTTGGAAATGGCGGTGTTGTCAGACACCAACTAAACTATGATCCTGATGCTGTGCTAATGGGGTGGCGAAGCACAGACTGTTTTAATTTTATTGTAAGACACTATTTTTAAGGAGTGGACTTTGAGAAGTGGTAGAAAAATACAATATAAATACACAATAAATACATGTTGCAGAGCTGGTGTTATGCACAATGTTGTACTACTGTTCTTAGAGGTCGGACAGCGATGAGACTGTGGTTCTGTTGCTTAGCTCCGCATGCTTGCACTGTTATGTTGCATTAAAACCGGATGCACTTTGCGCCGCAGGGGCGCCGAGTTTCAATGAAGTCAATGTACAGACTGCAATCTGAGGACCTGAAGCACAATTTGGGCGTCAGGCAGAGCGTGTTAGAGCGGCAGCAGCACGATTTGGGAGGCAGTCTCAGTTTTGGGCATGTAACGTTTTCAGTGACTCGATATATAATACGACTGTTGGTCGTTTTTGTACTGAACATCCATCCACTTTCTTAACCCACTGGAGCTGCAGGATTGCAGGAGACTGTCCGGGGTACTGTTGGGCAAAGGCAGGATTCACCCTGGACAGGTCGCCAGCCTGTCTAGAGCTGAAGCGATTTAGCCCGGGGGCCCAGGGGCCAGCAAGCTAGCAAAGTCCACCACCCAGGGGTGAGCTTTGCACGCCCTTAGGCAGCGCAGCTTGCTTCACTGGCCTGCAGGCAGTTGGCTGCCTGGCAGATGGAAAGCTACCGCAGGTTCAGTTGTAACAGGCACAATTGCTCCAGCTTCATGGGTTTCTGATGTTTTTCTCATTTTCAGCGTATTAATAAAAAGATCCTCAAGTTTAATTTTTTATTTTTTCCTTCTCAGGTTACCACAGGGCAGCAAGTCGTCAAACTGGGCCACGTACAAAAGAAAGTAACGGTGAAGTGGCTTTCCTCCAGGCACAGTTCCCGCTGCAGGAGTGAAAAACATTGCACTGGGAGAGACTTTGAATAATCTGGTGAGACCAGACATGGCGATGAGGAAGGACAATGGAGGAAAACTTTATAAACTCTGTTCAAACCAGAAGGACGGCTGTTAATCAGACAGCAGAACGCAGGAATACCGTCTTGGCCAAAGGCTTTAATCAAATCACTTGACATGGTTCCCTAAAGTGTGACTCATGACAATAGAATCTACTAATAAAACAATCTGCACTTATTGATTCTTTATATCTGATTTAAGTAAATGACCTTTCTGACATAAATGACTTATTGTTGCCTCTTTTTATACTTTTATACTTTTTATACGAGCCGGAGCAGGGAGAGTTGGGTCCACCCATTTTACTTGCTGTCACACATTTTTGCTTTTGAATACATTTTAATAAATTTGAATAAATAAATGCTCAGAAATGCAGTTTTATATGTTCTCTATCATGAGAAAAAAGCTACAAGAACACAAATTTAATTGGAGTCTCTTTAAGCAGCAAATTTTACATGTAATCTATCAGTATTGTGTTTTGGATAAAGAGCTTTATGTTTACCACCTTGTAAGATAATCATTTTCAAATCTTAATGCCGATATTGACAGCAATTAAAAAGGAAAGTGACCATGAAAAACTGCTGAGTTAAACGCAATGTGATCAAAAAGGTGGGAGCACTAAACTTTTGTGCTAGTGCACCTAAGAAAAAAGTTAGGCACAACGGTGCAACCAGTGCAAACATTTAGTCTAGGGCTCTAGACTAAATGTTTGCACTGGTTTAAATGTTTGCACTGCCACCTGCCCCTTTTGCCTCAAATTAAAAAGTGTTCTAGTCCGTTCAGTTTTTTTTTACGTTTAATTTAGCAATAATAAATTCCTGTTGATACAAAATACAAAACTGTTGGTACAAAAATCCCACAATATTCTATCGTACTATTTTTTTTTTTTTTTGTTATCCGGGAGTTCTGATCTGCCGCTTCTGTCTTGCGACTCCTCTCAGACTGGATGATTAACATAAACCTGAAGTGAGTGACAGAAGACAGGACACGACCAAAAACACCACTGAAAAACCAAACCAAACCTCAAAGCCCTCACAACAACGGTATCATAACAACATTAAATATTAATTTCATCTTTCTGGGGATACAAGTAGAAAATATGTGTTTAAAATGTAACCATCAGTATTAAACTTGATTCATATGGATTATGTCTGCAGCACAATGCCAAATAAAGAAAGCCCCCAGGGCTTTATTGCTTTAGATGTCTTCCAAATCTATGATATTATGAATGAACTCATGTTGACAATAATTTGTTTACATAAAAATGACAATTGTATCACTTTCACCTACAAAGGTCTTATAGCTGAGTAGTTATCCATTAGTACTTTATCTTAAACATTTTGATTAATTTTCATAGTGTTTAAAGAACAAAAAAAATGTTTGGTGCCCTTTTCCAAAGTTAAGCCCCTGCCCCTCTAAAATCCTGTGCACGTCCCTGTTTGGCCGTCTTTTCGCTCTAAGATGGCGGACCCGAATCCTCCAACATAAGCAGTCATCGGTCCACTTTCACTTGGACAGGAATGTTCTGGAAAATGAAGGTTTAATCTCCTCTGAAGTGAACATACCTATCTGGTGCAGCTGAAGCTGCGGTTTCCAGATGATATCCAGCAGTCTGCGCTGACGACAGAGCTCCTCCTCGTACTGGACGATGGTTCCTTCACAGTGTCTGAAGATTTCTTCAGCAGCAGCAGCTAGTCGCTCGCTGATAAACTCTCTCAGAGACTGAAGTGAAGACATCGTTACTGCAGCTGCTCCGAGCTTCAGCTCAAACTCACACAAACACCAAAGTCCTCTGAACACAAGCTAACGCTGCTAGCGCCTCGTGCCCATTGATGACAGTAGGCAGATCTGCTATTGCTGACTGCAAGCCCCCTTAATGACTACAAAACAATGCATTGTGGGAAACGGTGTCCAGATCGTTCTTGTAGTTAGGGTGAATCATTGAAGTGATCAGAAATTACTGGCGCGCAAGGAAGGAAACGTGTAACATTTTATGCAAATAGTGAATCATTAATTTAAAAAAAATAAACAAGATGTCTATTTATACACATGGTTTTGGTAAATCAGATTACTTTATCATTAGAAATTATTTTACTTGAAGCATTTAATTATATTTTTCTACTGATGATCCTTTTGGAGGCAAAATAATCATCTGTGATAATATACTTTTTTGTTGCCTTTAAAAGTGAACTTTTATTTCAATTGTATTTATTTCTCAGGAACAGTGCATATTAAAAGCATCACATGCAACAAGCTAGAATGAACCCATATTTTTCTTCTATTATCACTGGACAGTTTTCAAATGATCTAGCTACAAAGCTAAAGATATACAATAAAAACACAAATGTGAAACAATCAATTAAAATACATTTTTATAAAAAAATACATAAATTACAGAACATTTAAATAAATGTAAAATACACAATAGCATTAATTATAGTAAGGGGGAGAGGCATATTAAAATGTAACCTAATATTATAGGGTAACCAAACTGTAAATTTATTATTTTGGTGGGCTGTAAACCTGCATAAATAGGGCTTTAAAAGTGCTGACTAATGGTCCTTGACAAATTCTTGACAAGTTGAAATAAACGTGTATAATTCTAAATAATAAAAGTCTAAAACTGTCTGTGTGAGGTAATGCAGTTGAATTTTGTGATTGGTCAAACCATGAGTCCCACGTCATTTCTACATTCTACGTCATTATCTGCAGCTTCAGTAACAATAGGTCACTAACACTCCTGTTTTCCAGATACACTCCTCTGTCTGTATTATCAAATTTCAGTCAAAAATTTGACTAAAAAAAAACAACACAAAAACACACACATATTTACATATATAAATAACTTTGGGGGTTGCCCGAAGTAAAAATGCACAATAACCTCCATTTCTGCCTCTGTGATACAGGTATCATTGATTTTACACCTCAAAAAACCTACATTGTGGGAAAGACTCCATGCTTCTTTTGGATGTTCACGTCCACTTAATTCTTTGCAATAAATATTGGGAAGAAAACTAAAAAAACGAAGAAAACTAAAAAGTACTAAAAAGCAATTCTAATCTCTTCTTCAAATAAAAAAAAAAATGTGTAAATGAGATTAAAAAACACCACTCTGTTTTTTCTTTATTCGACTTTACTACATATTTGGCAAAATTGGTTACTTGCATACAAGAGTTAACAAAACATAAATTGCACTCACTCAAAAATTGCTGATCACATAAAAAATATAAGAATTAAAAATATATACAATACTAGTGCCGTCACAAAAAATCCTGGACTTTATGACATAAACATTGTCTCAGCAAAAACTTCAACCACAAGATGCAACTTAACTATACACAAAAATAAATATATAATACTACTAATAATAATATATGCTAATGGAAAAAATCTACAAATAACAGCTGAACATTTCATTTAAATAGAAGTCTAAAAAATTCTTAAACAAAATTGCCTAAAAGTGCAAATACCTTTAAAGTGGTAAACACTGTTAAAGAGATGAAGATTTAACTGTTTGAATTACAACAATGCATCTGGTCAATCGATTCAAAAACTGAAATTCATTTGTATATAAACATTACACATAGATAGAAATGTATCAGCTTTATTTTTTAAGCTTTTAATGATTGTCGCCTACAGATCATGAAACCCTAAAACTTTTTGAAACTTAGAATATACCAAAACAATCAAAAAAATGTTTCCAGCAAATTTTTGAGAGATCAAAATAAGATTTTCTTGTTTCTCCTAGTTGAATAACTGCATCAATGTGTCGTGGCCTGGAGGCTGTCAGCTTGTGGCTATGTGTACATGTAATAAAAGCTTAGTTTGCTCTAGTTGATTTCAGGTCATCTTCATTGTTGGGTCTTGTGCCTGGGTTCAGATCAGGGAACTTTACTATCTGATCAAACACAATAACATCACCGTCATTAAAACAGCTTTATGTCCAGTTCTCAGCATAAATGAGTATACCCCACTTTTTTCCTATATGAGTTATCACGTGTTTTTTGAGAGTAGAGGAACAATTAAAACTTTTATCACGTTCTTTTCACAAGAAAAAGGCTTCTGTTGTATGAGTTCTCATGTGTGCATTGAGATAAGATGCATAATTTTTTTTATCACATTCTTTACAAGAAAAATTCTTCTTTCTTGTGTGGGTTCTCATGTGTTTTTTGAGATGATACAATCGTCTAAAACTTTTAGTACATTCTTTACAAGAAAAGGGCTTCTCTCCTGTGTGAATCATCATGTGTCTTTTGAGATCAGATAATCGACTAAGACTTGTATCACATTCTTTACAAGAAAAGGGCTTTTCTCCTGTGTGAACCATCATGTGTCTCGTGAGACTAGATAATTGACTAAAACTTGTATCACATACTTTACAAGAAAATGGCCGTTCTCCTGTGTGAGTTCTTATGTGAAGTCTGAGCTTAGACCAATAATTAAAACTTTTACCACATTCTTCACAGACATAAGATCTTTCATCAGGCTCAGTTCTCCTGTAGACATACTGATTGCAAACAATTCGTGAGCTTTTATGAGACTTCATATAAAAAAGTCTCTTGTCTTTTGAGGGTTGGTTGAGTTTCTTAATCAAAGTTGTGGTTTTTGGTATTTTACTAACATCAAAGTCACATAGGCTTCCTGACATATGAGAGCTTTCCACATTTTGGACATGCTGGTTTCCATCTTCATACTGACCATCACCTCCATTAGAGCTTTGCTGATTGCTGAGATCTTCAACATTGTGCTCATTTTCCTCATAAGTAAAAGTCTCCGTCAATGTATCAGTCTCTTGTTTCAATTCAAGCTGATCTTCCTCTTGACTGATCCAGAACCATTCTTGCTCCTCCTTCATTTGTGAAGGTTCTGGTTGCCCCCATTTTTCTTCAGTCTGTGGAGGTTCTGGTTCCTTTTTTATCTGTGGAGGCTCTGGTTCTTTGCATTGCTCTTCAGTCTGTGGAGGTACTTGTTCTTTCTGTTCCACTGTGGTGTTTTTCTCATGGTTGCAGAGATTCTCTTTTTCATTCACATAATGCTGAGGGAGGACTGCAAGGACACAAACACAAGAAGAAACTCTTTTATACGTTTAAAGGACAACAACAAAAATCTAAATCGCACAAATAGCCTAGAATAACGTTTAGACATGTTTTCACTTGCCATATTCAGAAAAGCATGAAAGTGATTGCGGCTGCTTTCTGTTTTCATATTAAAATATTCTTACTTGTTCTAATTCTGTATTACTACAAAACAATATTAATGAACACCACAAAGTTATCTTCTCACAAAGATTTTCAAGTTTGAGGATTTAGAAAATCACTTTGGTGCAAAATGCCAGGCCTGGAATAGTCTTGTTTATCCACTTTATCCACTTTTAGACAAAAAGGTGGACCTGTCTGTAGAAACCCATTGAGAAATCACGTTTAATACAGTTTTCATTTGCTAAAACAAATGTACATCCATACCTTATCTGTGGATAATGAAACAGCAAGTTCAAGTTTTGTTTTTAATGTGTCAATTTATTCACAACTGCTGCTTCATACAGAATCCTGTCTGGATCTGAAAACCTAGCTGGTATACAAAGGTTTAAGAAGAGGCTAATATTTCTGCACATCTATAACACTGATAATGTATAGAATTGTCCTGATGTTTTTGATTAATGAATATTTAGTGTTTCTGTTGTAACAGTATGTTGGTTTGATCATTTGATCACTATGTTTTTTTTTTTTTTTATCGTCAGTGACAAAGAAAGCTTACTTTGATATTTTTATTAGTTTATCAACCAAACAAATGTTTCTAAAAGAGAAGAAGAGCAAAAAATAAGCACAAGCTAAAATAAAAAATAATATTTTCGCTAAAAGTCAGCAAAAGAAAACTAATAAAAAAAAAGAAACGAACAGAAGCTCACTTGACCGCTCCAAGATGGCGGGACGGAACACTTCAATTAGCAGCTATTGGCCCACTTTCACTTGGATCAGAATGTTCTGGATGATGAAGGCTTATCTCATTTGTTGAAGTGAACATACCTATATCTTGCAGCTGAAGCTGCGGTTTCCAGACGATATCCAGCAGTCTGCGCTGACGACAGAGCTCCTCCTCGTACTGGACGATGGTTCCTTCACAGTGTCTGAAGATTTCTTCAGCAGCAGCAGCTAGTCGCTCGCTGATAAACTCTCTTAGAGACTGAAGTGAAGACATCGTTACTGCAGCTGCTCCGAGCTTCAGCTCAAACTCACACAAACACCAAAGTCCTCTGAACACAAGCAGCTCCGTTCGTCTGCTAGTCTCACAATCACAGCCACGTTGTGTTTACATTTAACGCGTATTTACTCAGTTACGACACTTTGAAAAACGCTGAGAGTTCAGACACGAACCACGTTCCGTCCTTTCTGTCCAGAATCATCACAAACGTCCGGACAAAACACCAGCGTCCTCTGAACACAAGCTAATGTTGCTAGCGTCGTGCGCTTTCCTTCTTCTTGTGTTGTTTTTTAGCTTTTGGCAAATAACGTTAACGCTCAGTAGCGCCCCCAGCTGGTCTGGAGTTCAGATGAACACGTTTTACTCCACGTCAGTCATATATTCTCTGTAGCTCCGTTTTAAAAAAAAAAATCAACCAAATATTTATTACTCGTTTCTTTCGTAGTAGTATCGAAAATTGTCCATTTAATTGTCTGTTTTCTAAGTTGTTTCTGAAATGCTTTTCTACCCTAAGAAACGTGATTGAACGTGATGGTAATTAAGAAGTACAAAATAATGATCATGGTAAACCATAAACCACAACATTTATTTGTTCAAAGTTTGTTACTGAACATCTATATTTTTTTCAAAATGCTGCCATGCTGCCACAAAACACGGTTTAATTCAGAAAACACATGAAGCCTAAACAAACAAACAACCAAACAAAAATAATGTTCAAACTACAGATTTGGTCAAACAACGTGAGACCACATATGATGTCATTATAATTAACACTAATATTTAGATTTGATTACAAAATGAAAGACTATCGACCTCTGAGTATTTAAACATGTTTTTGAACATTTTCTTATGTACAGTTCCATCAAGATAATTACGAATAAGCAAAACTTCAAGAAACAAACTAACAAAAAGTGTAAACTGCTTTTAATGAGAGTAATTATGAGTGTGTTTAAAATGTAATGTATAGTCTATAACAAAAAGTGTGATATTAGTGAATTTGAAATAAAAAAAACAATAATGAAGTTTTCCCAATTTAAATAATAATTTCATTATTCATTCAGTCATTCATTTTCTATACCCGTTTTGTCTTTTTGGGCGACGGCAGGAGACACGCCTGGACAGCTTACCAGTCTGTCGCAGGGCTTGATTTCATTAATATTTGAAAAAGTATAAAAATGGGATTAAACATGATGAAAGAAGCAAAAAGTAAAAGATCACCGGGATGCAAATATTTTTTATGATTTTTGCACAAATTTTATAGGTAATCTCCTGTTCTTCTATAAGAGTCAAATAAAAAAACATCACAAATCACATGACCACACAATCCAGAGTTTCTCTGTCTTTGTTAAAACAAGTCTTTATAGCTTTTAACCCCCTTGGTTTTCCTTTTTAAATGTAGGACTTAAACCTACCAATTTTAATGAATAACTGATTTAGAATCAAAGCAAAAGGAACTCTTAAGTACAGGCATCACAAATCATCTGTGGTTATGTTATATTGTGAACTTTAAAAGTTCACTTGTGAAGCTCCAAGTGCGAGAAAAGACGCGTTTGAGCCTTTTCTCAAAAGAACGAGCTAGAAAAATGTTTGTTATTGAGTTTGGTGTTTTTATTTGGCACGGTTTGGTTCAGTTTTCATAAATACATTGCTTGTGGAAGTCCAGAGGAAGTTGACACTCATCCAGACCATCAAAGATGAAGATGACCTGGAAGTCTTCAAAGCTGCAGATTCCTGCTTCTTTGGTTTCAGGGAAGAAGTGATGAACAAGTTCCACCAAGCTGAACTTCTCCTCTTTCAGCACATTCAGCTCTCTGAAAGTGAATGGAAATATGAAGTGGAGGTTCTGGTTGGCTTTGCCTTCAGCCCAGTCCAGAGTGAACTTCTGTGTTAAGACTGTTTTCCCGATGCCAGCCACTCCCTTTGTCATCACGGTTCTGATTGGTTCTTGTCTTCCAGCTGGGAGTTGAAAGAGCTCTTCTTGTCTGATGCTTGTTTCTGCTCTGTCTGCGTTCCTGGATTCCAAACATCATCACAGAGTTAAACAATTAGCTTCAAAATGAGCCAACGCTGACTCTGCTGTTTAAAATAAACATTAATGATACAGTTTTACTTTTTAGCAGAAATGTGTTGTTTTTTGTGTGACTTACACAACATTTTGCACCACTTACAAAGGTAAGTTGTTGGTATTCACTAAATGTTCATTCTATGTTTTGCGATTTGTACCTAGATTGTTTTGTGCTTATGTTTATTATGAAATGATCTAGAAATGCTACGCCCCCAGCTAGTCAAAGTATATCCTGTCCATTCATTTTATAGCAGAGGAAGCTGCTGAACATCAGCTGCTGCACTTCTGCTCTCCCTCCACTAGATGGAGACATGGAGCTGCAGCAGCAAACACTCCATGATGGAGCAACATTTCAGTCATTCAGTCACTTTGACAAAGAAACAACAAACTTCCTGTTTCTACAATTCAGGAAACATGAAGCAGATCAAGAGAAACAGACAGAAAAAAACAAGAAACATTTTAACTCCAGAGCTTCATAACGGTTTGTGTTTCTGACAGAAACTACTTATTCTGTCTGTTTGCCGAAAAGTTTTGACAGGAAGCAGCAGTCAGCTGATCTGTCCTACTTTGATGCTGAAGACCACAGAATGACTCCAAGAAATGTTTAGAAACATTAAAACTTCATAAACAATAATTCTCCATGTTGTTGATGAAAAATCAAATATTGATTAGGCTTTTTTAAACAGCAGAGTGATGAGAGTGTTCAGCAGGGGCCCTCAAAGTTTGGCCCGCGGTTGGAGTTTTTGTGGCCCTCAATAAATCACAATTGATGGTTATTAAACCAGTAACTGGTAACCAGTCAAATGTCAATATTATTTTCACCACTAGAGTATAGGTTCAATATGAGGCCATGAAGATTCAAAACCACAACTGCATGTTGGCACATAAATCAAGTTTCATCATGCTGCAAAATAAATCTGCCCAAAATATGTAGGTTTGCAAATGTGTAAAAAAGGAACTACATGCCCGTAAAAAAAAGATTTGCATGTGTGAAATAATTTCTACGTTTCTTTTTGGGGAATTTTTTTTGTGGACGGGAAGCAAAAAAAAAAATGGGTGTGAGCTCCTGAAGTATGTATTACTTGATTAACAAAATATTTCAAAGGATGTTTTTTTTTTGTCACAGACAATTAGAAATCTCTTTTTGTAGTCATTAAATTACCAAACCAACATATTGTTACAACAAAAAACTGTTGATTCCTGTTTAAGAATTGTGAAAAATCCATGGGTAAACAAATCTTCCCTGATAACCTGATGTCTACGTCCAGCACCATGTGGAATGTTCCTTGATATTTTTAAATCAACTCCAGTGGTCGCGGTTTCTTTTTTTAATACACCAACGTCTTTTTGAAAACAACTGTTAAACCAAGGGTTTCCAATGAAAAAAAAAATCTCAAGAGAAGTGTAAATTGCCAGCATTACTAGAAGTGTTAGGAAGAGTGTTTGATGTTAGTTAAAGAAACTAAAAATTAAAGAAAAAAAGAAACTGCAACAGTTGGAGATGAACCAGGGCTAAAGACATAGAAATTACTTTCAGACGAATCAACAGTTCCTAGTATAACAGAATGTTGGTTTGGTCATTTTTGTCTGTGACAAAAAAACCTCTTTTAATATTTTAAATATTTTATTAATGATGGAATGCATACTTGTGAAAACAAAAAAAGAAATGGAAAAGCAAAAAGAAACAGTAACTACACAGTCAAACTAATACTGCTGCTATAGAAAAAGATAGAAAACGTGAAAAAAACACTGTTAAATGCTGAGGATTTGGACTCAATTCCTGCATTAGACTAAGCACTAACCTCTAGAAAGTACTTCAAAAGATACCCAGACCATAGCTCTTTTATTCAAGCACAGCGGCTTTTTGATGCACTTGTGTGTCCCAAATAAATGCCACCAAAAAAACGGAACACTGTACAGTCCTCTAGGTCATGTTAACACTGAAATCCCCCTTAAAGCGTGGCGGGACGGCAGGAAGCCAACTGCTTTTTGATTTGAAAAGGTTGATTTGTGGCCATCCAATCGTAAAGACGTGTAAAGACAGACAGAATTCGCAACCCTCAACTTTTGCTTTGCATCTGCAAAAAAGGTTTTTCGAAAAAGAAACGTTGAAATTATTTCACAAAAGGTCCTTTTTTACACATTTGCAAACCTACATTTTTTTTGGGCAGGTTTATTTTTGAGGTATAATGAAACTTGATTCATGCGCAAACATGTAGTTGTGGTTGCGAAATCTTTATGGACTTATATTGAGCCCATACTAGAGTGCAGACAACATTTTCTATGTCACCGCCTCTGCGGAGAAAGGAAGGACCGTGACAACGACAGTAGGAATTGAGTCACAGCGGGAGGATGAGCGAGATTTGGAGAGAGAGCCAGAGCAGGATCCTTTGAGGAAAAAATGTTGTGCTGGCGAGGAGAAAAGGCGCTTTTTAAGCTAAGTGGTGACTTTGTCGTACCTCATGGGTTGGATAAAGTCATGTGCCTGATTTGCAAGCTCAAAAAACGGAAGTAGTTTTTTTTATTTCTTTTACTATATTAAACCACATTTATCACTTAATAAAGTAAAAGAAATAAAAAAAACGTACCTTTGTTTGCCGGTCTGCCATAACTCACTCAGCAATTGGCAGGATCTGGCAATGCTGATGCTCTGACATGACGTTAGACTCCGAGTCATTTGGTAGCCAATGAGCTACCGCCAATTTGGCATGCCACTAATTTGATGTGTTTGACAGGTTTTAGAATCGCAAAAAATAAAAGCGCAATTTGAAATGACAGTTTCAAACACAAAAAAATTAAAGCGCAACTTAAAAAGACGATTTCAGAATGACGAGAAAAGAAATCGGCTAAAATGATGGGTTTTGGTTCTCAATTTCAGCATTTTGATTTGCAGATCTGAAGTTTTGACGAGCAATATTTTATGCGCTTTTTTGACACCATAGTAAAAGATCTTCTCCAAACATTCAGAAACAGTCAAGTTAGTCAAGACAAAGTTCTAGAAACAAAGTTCAATTTCTTCAAAGATCTGAAGAAGAGTCTCTACTCACTGTATGAATGCAGCAGCAGCACAGAGCCGTGACTCTGAACCAGAAAGAATCCACCTGTGATGGAGGTGGGGCAGCACGGGGGGAGTTTACCTGCAGCTTAAAGCTGAAGTTGACCTTTTCATGTCAGATTTTCCTCCTGACACAAACTGTGTCCTTTCCTGAAATCAAACCCAAAACCTGCCTGTTGTCTTCAGAGTGAACAGCCACTGCAAACTTAATCAAAGGATCAGGATTTGATGGAGTGTTTTTCTAACGCTCAAGAACACGAAGGACATTTTTAAAAATGGGCGGGGCTTCTTGTTTGAGGTGAAAAATCCTGGAGCTGCAGAACATTTGTGTTTCCTAAATTCCAGACAAAGAACTGGTTAGAGAAGAGGCAGCTAAGACAAGGGCTTCAAGCTGAAAGATTGTTGATCTCAACGACGGTAGAAAGCTGGAGAAAGGTGAGGTCATGTGACCATCTGCTTTGTAAGGAGATACATGAAGTTCATTTAAAGTGTTCTGAAAAGGTTTAGCTGTTGAGAGCTGTTGGAGCACGCTGACTGTACTCGATCCGAGAGTTTAAAGAAAGTTCTCTTTCTGTGCAGAAGACAGCTGTGAACCGCTCCTGAAGATCTATTTGTGGAAAAAACAAAGCAACTGAAAGAATGTGGATCTTCCAGATTTGTCGGAACGACCAGGAAATACTCTGAAAGCTGTCAAGCTGAAAGATTCAACAGATTCAACCGGTGAAGACAGCAAAAGGAGCAAAAAATAGACACTAGTTTCACACATACATCAATGCAAGAAGTTTAGAAAAACTTAAGGAAAACACAAAAATGTGAAAGAAACCAGAAGATCAAAGGATCAGCAGACCCAAACTATGGGAAAAGACTCCACACTTCTAACTGATGTTCACGTCCACTTTATTCTTCACAGTAAAGATTGAGACGTAACACAAAAAAAAAAAAAAAAAAACCAAAGAGAACAGATAAACAGTTTAAAACTACTATAAAACATGAGTCACATGAACACAAGACAGAAACAGTAGTCTGTTATCCATCTCTTCCTCACTACATTTTTGGGAAAAATTTCTTCTCACAAAAAAAAAAAAACTTGCTCAACTGATTTAGCAAAATATAAACTGCGCTCGCCATTGTTTGGTTTAAAACAATAATGAAATGATCACTGATCATATAAAATTAAACAACACAAATTGAAACAAAAAAATCAACCAACACAAATGGAATATTGCGTTTGAACTGCTAACAAAATTTTGTTAAGAAAAACAAATTAACAAAAAAAAAAAAAAAAAGATAAAGTAACTATTTAGTGAAAAAGCTAAACATTTAAGTCAGTCTACTAAAAAGTGAAACTCTGAGTGGGGTGAAGGCCTTGACCCTCTCAGCACTCTAGGTATGGAGAAGGATCTTGCCCAGATTGGGGACAAGCGCTCTGAGCTGGAGGCGCTCGCCGTGATTGGGGACGAGAGCTCATGGAAGAGCTCCATGCATCGACTGTATAAGAAGCGCTGTCAGGAAAGGTGCTGAGTGCTGGAAGATGGTAAAAAAAAAGTGCTGTTTTAAAGATAAACATTTAGACACTTTTAAAATCTTAAATGTTAAAACAAAAAGAATCTGATGGAGATAAGCGGCTTAACTCTGAGCTTTGCGCCAATCTAAAAGGCTCAGAAAAACCTTCAGCATTTAGAGGTATTGATAAAAACAAGAGAATCCAACATTCAATTTTTTCATATAATCATTTTCTCAGTTTTTTTTTTTACATGGTAAATAAAATAAAATCAACAAATAAAAATAAATAAAAATATTTTGTTCTTTTTGTAATTATTCTGTAAAAAAATCCAGGTTCTTTACAAAGAAAAGCTTAACTTTGTCACAATACTTTCCCTTTCCTATGTAAATATCCACTGTCTTAATGTCACGCATGGGTTCTTTGCTGAGTTTTTCTTGTTTTTTCAAAAATCCAGTATTATGGTTTAACAAGCAAAATATGTCTTGAGTCCTCGTGTTTTCAAATAAGACATTTAACTAAAACTTTTATCATATTCTTGACAAGAAAAAGGCTCCTCCCCTGTGTGAGTCCTCATGTGTCTTTTGAGATTAAATACATGACTAAAACTTTTATTACAATATTCACAAGAAAAAGGCTTCTCTCCTGTATGAGTCCTCATGTGTTTTTTGAGATTCGATTTTTCATTAAAGCTTTTATCACATGCTATACAAGAAAAGGGCTTCTCTCCTGTGTGAGTCCGTATGTGTGTTTTGAGATTAGATATTTTACTAAAACTTGTTTCACATTCTTTACAGGAAAACGGCTTCTCTCCTGTATGAGTTCTCATGTGTGATTTGAGACTTGATATATGACTGAAACTTGTATCACATTCTTTACAAGTATAAGGCTTCTCTCTAGTGTGAGTTCTTATGTGTTCTTTAAGACTTGATTTATTACTAAAAGCTTTACCACATTCTTCACAAGAAAAGGGCTTTTCTCCTGTGTGAGTTCTCATGTGAAGTCTGAAATGAGACCAGTAATCGAAACTTTTGCCGCATTCTTCACAAACATGAGGCCTTTCATCAGGTTTAGTTCTCTTGTGGAGAGAAGCATTATGATCATTTTTTATATTTTCACCCAAATTTACATAGGAATCTCTCTTTTCTTTTGGGAATTGTTTGCGTTTTTTTCCAACATCAGTGTCACATGGACTTTCTGACAGGTGACAGTTGTCCACATTTTGGACATGACTTATGTTTCTTCTCTTCCTTTGATCTCTGTTCTGTGGGTCTATCTCGTCATCTGTAGTCGATGTTGATTCTTCATCTTTGTTTTCTTCTTCATCCTGATTACACTGACTGATTATAATTACGTTAAAGTTATGCTGATTGTGTAGATCTGCTTCACTGGGCTCATTTTCCTCATAAGTAGGAGTCTCCATCAAGGTATCAGTGTCCTGCTTCAGATCAAGCTGTTCTTCATCATAACTGATGCAGAGCCCTTCTTGCTCCTCTTTAATCTGTGGAGGTTCTGGTTCTTCTTGTTCTTCTTGTTCTTCTTTAATCTGTAGACGTTCTTCTTCCTGTTCCTCTTTAATTAATGGAGGTTGTGGTTCATCCTGCTCTTCATTAATCTGTGGAGATTCCCATTCCTTCTGTTCCACTCTGAAGATCCTTTGCTGGTTGCAGGGATTTGCTTCTTCAGTCACACAATGCTGGGGGAGAACTGCAGGAACATAAGAATAAGTCTGACACTTAGAGGACAGAAGACGACAGACATACACTCACTAGCTGCATTTCCATTGACTATGAAATAGAGCAAACTGGATTTGCAAAACTAAGTTTGCCTAATGGGAAAAAAAAACTCACATTTATGCAAAAAAAAAAAGTTTGTGGTTATTTGCATTTTAATGACTTAGTGGAAACAGTGTAATTTTGAAATTGTGTTTTTTTTCAACATTTACAGAATTTTGATAAAGTTTTGCGCGTATATGTAATGGAATCGCAAATACTGTCCACTTTATTAGGTACACCAGCCCAACTGCTTGTTAATGCAAATTTCTAATAAGCCAATCACATGGCATCAACTTAATGCATTTAAGCATTTATACATGGTCAAGACGATCAGCTGCAGATCAGAGTATGAGAATGGGTTTAAGTGACTCTGAATGTGACATGGTTATTGGTCGGAGTATTTCAGAATCTGTTGATCTACTGGGATTTTCGCAGTTTCACACACAACCATCTGTAGGGTTTACAGAGAATGGTCCAAGAGAAACTACAGTGAGAGGCAGTCCTGCATGGAAATGCCTTGTTGAAGCCAGAGAATGGCCACAATGGCTTGATCTGACAAAACTCACAGTTCAAATCATTTTTCAGATCAGTAAAAAAGATAAAACAAAAGAACAAAATAACAAGATAAAAGTCTACAATTCATTACTTGAAAATCTTCAAAACATATATTGAATAAAACATGAAGAGTACTTCAAACAAATACACACACAAATATATGTCGCAACATTTGCTCATTGAGGCCTTGTTATGAAAACTAAACATTTACAACATCTTGAATGCAAGATATTCCCATTTATTTAAAAAAATACTCAAGAGGCAGATAACTTCACTGTCTCCCCTGCTGCTACCCCTCTCACTGGCCACAGTGCTGAGACAGCAAGTCGTCAAACAGGGTCAAAGAAACAGGATGTGGTGCTGAAAGCAGCTACGATTCAGACACAGCTGAATGTCCTGTTTTTCTTTTTCTTTTACTGATCCGAACCGTGAGTTTTGTGATCCGTTGCACCCCTAGTGCCAAACTGTGGGCAGTGATCAGCAGTGATTTGTTGCATCCCTATAGAGGCAACAGTAACTCAAATAGCCACTAATTACAACCAATGTATGCAGAAGACCATGTCCGAACACACAACACATCCGACCTTGAGGCAGATGGGCTACAGTAGTAAATAACCACACTGGGTTTCAGCTAAGAACAGTAAAATGAGGCTTCAATTAACACAAGCTCATCAAAATTGAACAACAGGAGACTGAAAAAAAACACTGCCTGGTCTGATGAGTCTGAATTTCAAAATTTGGCGTCAACAACATGAAAAGCCTGGATCCATCCTGCCTCAGAGGTTTAGGCTGGTGGTAGTGGTGTAATGGCGTAGAGATATTTTCTTGGCACACTTTGGGTCCCTTATTATTAATTGGGCATCACTACAGCAACACAGCCAAGTATATCTGTACAAATGAAGCAGATAAACTGAGATGGAAGGATATGCAGCAAGTTAAGGTGATCGAGGAAAAGGATGAGGAGGAGTTGGCAGTTTGCTCAAGTGTAGGACTGGATTGTTACTAAAGGGGTGATCTGATTCGAAAAACTGAAATCAGTATAACAGATCAAACCACAATATTTACCATTTAAAATATCATGTTTAAATGGTTGCATTATGTAAGTCTTTATACTGGGTATCTTAAAAATGACCAAAAAAGTATTTAATCACCATCATTTATATCTTTATTTAGAGCAAGAGATCAGAACGTGCAAAACATAACAGAGAAAAACAAAGATTTTGAAAGAAAGAAATGTTATTTGTCGCAACTTTTACAGACTTTTTTTCATCTTTAGTGGAAAATCTTTCACATTTAAAATCATTTTAAACTTAACAGATGCGCTGAAGGAACATGATGCAATTGTTTTTTTTCTTTTTTATAACTAAGAAAAGACATTTATTACAACGGATCATGGATGATAATGATAACGTTAATAATAATGCATGAACGGGTCAAAACAGCACTTTGAGGTCGTTTATAGTGAGGAATGAACAGTATAATACAATTAAAAGCTCAAAAAGTGGGTTTTTCATGGTATGGCCCCTTTAAAAAAGTAAGAGAAGCGGGGGAGGTCAGAATTTACTACTTCAGATTTCTACAGTGTCCACTGCTGCAATAAAACCCATCCCACTGGTTAATGACGAAGCAGTGGCTTTCTCCTGCAGTGTGGGGCACCTCCTGCTCCTCAACTTTATAATACATCTCTATGCTCCTCACTGGTTGTTTTCATAAACCTGTACATGGAGACGTGCACTGCTAAGCGCACACTTTCTCTGCTGAGCATGGGTGATCACATGCCCAACATGCACGTCCATCTTTGCAAAAAGTTTGGATGTTTGTTTGCATACACAGACACGATCAGGCACGCTGAGCCTGGTTCTAGGATGACATCGTAAAATGGGCGGGACTGAGAAAAAGGCGGTGCCTCAGAGATCAGAGTCGTTTTACTTCCAAGTATGAAAAGAGTCCACAAAAATAACTAGTTCATTAAATAATTTGGTTTTAGTGTCCCAGAGGTAAAATATGATCATAAATATGGATATAGTTTATTCTGAAAGGCTCAAGAAAATCATGTTATGGCCCTTTCAAAATAAAATTTGTTTTTTTCTTTATCTACAATGTCTCATAATGCACTTTGTTTATGTGAGCATGTCTTGAGTTCAGAGATGTCATTAATGTTTTGTTTTTATAAATAGGCCTCAATAAGCAAATGTTTTGATTTAATTCAAGAAGTACTTTATATATGCTTTAAAAAAAACATGGGTTTTGAACCTTTAAAAAAATTAATTGTAGACTTTTATTTTTTTGGTTTTAAAGTTTTTTTGGTCATTTTACCGTTTCAAAAAAATGATCCGAACTGTGGATTTTGTGATCCGTTACACCCTTATCATCTATGATGAAAAATACAGGCATTTCTCATCTTTTTAAGTGGAAGAACTTGCACAATTGATGGTTGACTTTTTTGCCTCGCTCCAGATTGTTTTTGTGCTCGGTCGCACATGAATACGTACATGTAAGTAACATTTGCCTTTTAAGAAAGAGGATAAATACAACAAAATAAAATAATAATACTTAGGTCGTCCACTAAATGAATAAACCTGAACACCTGTAAACCTCAGCAGAACCTCTGTACTTCTCTATCAACATCCCCAAAGCGAGTATTTCATCTGTAGTGCTTTTTCTTGGCATAAAACTATACAACTGCACGCAAATGTTCACGTCTGCTTCTAGTCTACCTTCAACTACTCTTTCCCATAAATTCATTGTATGGCTCAGCAGCTTTATTTCTCTGTTGTTGCCACAACTCTGCACATCTCTAGCTAGCTAGTTAGCTGGCTTCACTCTGAGCAACACTCCTGCACTTCCTCATTCCATCACCAAGTCGCCTTATTATGTTTATGATGACACATCAAATACACACCTACCGCTCTCCCTGGTCATATCAGCTGTAGTTATCTAGACATCTGAGAGTAGCCTCCTGACTAGGAATGGGTATCGCCATTCGTTATTTTCGTTAAATCGTTGTATCGATATTCGTTTTATTGTTATTTTATCGATACTACTCCTCTTATCAATACTGTTTATTTATCCGGTATTCTTAATCGGTATTCTTATTTATACTTTTCGGTGTGAAAAGAAGGATGGAGAAGACAAATAACTAGCTATGTACTTGAAAACATTTTATTCCAGTATAAATTAAAACAAAATATATTAATTTGACGTGATTTGAAAAACTAAAATCAAATTATCAATAAATACTAATGTGTCTTTGTATTAATAACATAGACTTTAAGGTGTTTTTGTTTTACGAATAAAAATATATAAAATAATGTACTACAGCTGTACACTACATTGCTACAGTGTAAACAGACCTTTACTTCTAGCATGGTGCATCTTCAGGGTGCCTGCAGATAACTGTGTGGCCACAGTTCTGGTCATCATTGGAAGGAGGGATGTTTGGACACCAACAGATCTCACAGACGGACTGATCAAAGGTGCAGCATCTTGTGACGTCCCCTTTACAAAAGAAAACCAAAGATGATCAGGGAGACTCACTTTTCTCATCTAGTATCAGCAAAAACAGATGGAGGGAAAGCAGTACGTCTAAGTTTGAACAACAAAAAGTCACATTTAGGTTAATTTATTTATACAACTTTGCTTCTTGGCAAGAAATATATCGTTACGGTGCTACATACTCCGTTGTTACACTGTACACAGTCCTAACGTAAAATAATATCAAGAAAATGCGCAAAAGTAGATTTATCGGAGTTGTTATTGTGTTGCCAGAAAGAAAAAAATGCCCCTTCATGTAGTTTTACTCATAAAACGTTTATGTTGTAATCGTGCATCCACACAGTATGAATACGGTGAACAAAATACTACAAGAGAGTCTAAACGCGAGACGCAACGTGTGTGGAAATGTAGCATTAGCTCCGTCTGCTGCATATTTCCAGCTAGCTGTGTGATTTACTTACGGGTCTGGCCTCTTCGTCAGGTTTGATTGTAGGAATGGCGCCGGCTCTGAGGATCAGTCTCCGGGACAATCCACTCTGATACAGGCCCAGGTTGACAAAACAGTCGTCTGTGAAGTGGTGGTCACAGACGAACAGCTGCTGGCTGGTCTGTGGCGAGCTCCCGAAGATAAACTCCAGCCATTTCTGGTGAGCGCGCTCGTCTTTGGGAAGGCTGAACAAACTCCGAAATTTCTGGCAGCCTGAATAACATTTTCGCCACTTCAAAGACATTGTCTTACGCAAAAAAAGCGGTTTCCTGTGCAGATAAGGAACAAGAGGAACCACTGCTGCTCGGACTCAATGCTAATATGAGAGCGCGAGGAGGTGTTCGGTGTTAAACTGTTAGCTTGGGTGGTGCTGGCAGCGCAGACTTTCCTGGTATCCGTACCCAAATGCCCTGCGCATGTGCAAATAAGACGTCACTTCCGCTAAAGCATTTTTCGGGATTTGTGTTCAATAAAGTTTAATGAGGAAAAAAAGAAGAAAAGTTACTTATCAGATTTCACATGTCAGATTATCTCTTAAAACCTTCATGACAATAATAACTTCTTAAAATGTTTACAACAATTGCCAATGGTACAGATTTTTTGAAAAAACAAAAAATATAACTATTAACAGTATTTGTCCCAAAAAGTGTTTGCAGTAGCCTGGAGGTATGTCATCTGAATGAAATGCTCTCAGTTCTTCTCTCTTCCTGTCGTTAACATGTCCTGTAAAAAATTTAAAAAGCATTAAACAAAGAGAAGAGAAGGTTTAAAGTCGTATGGCTGTCATGAAATTAAGAAAAACGACTAATTAACTGAAAATACAGTAAATAAAGTATTAGGAAACAATGACTTCATTCCACTACGAAATAATGTCTCCTTCTGCTCTGATCGGCTGCAGAGCCTCCTAGAGAAGCAGCGATGCTTCTTCTGTCCAGAAGACAAATCTCTGTCCGTGCTTTAGAGAGAAATGTCAGTGTGAATGGACTCGTACACTGCTGCTGTCTTTAGCGTGTTCATTCGGGTCATTGTGACTGAAGAAAACAGCTTTCCTGGTGTCTGCCTGTGCCAAATGTGCACCAGTTTTAACACCAGTTTTGAAAACTGTGACTAAGATGTTGCTGCAGTACCAGTCATACCAGTCAGTATGGCTGTAATTATGGTTTCTTGTGTGGTTTGTTAAACTGCAACTCCCATGTTTGCCACTGGGGGGCAGCACATTCACACACAGATGTGCTCCTGAAGAAGTCTGAACAGAACATTTCAGGTGAACTCTTTAGTCCAGAACATGAGAAAATGTGGTCAGAGTTCTGCTCTCTGATCCATCAAACTCAAATCCTTCATTCAGACGCTCTCTGACTGAGATCATATTTGCACAGCAACTTTCAGGATTCTTCTCTTCCACACGTCTTTCCCTCTGAACTCCTGCAGCACAAACTCTCTTCTGAATGAACAGCTGATGAAGGTCAGAGGGTGGAGCTTCATCAGGATGAAGGTGAAGCTTTGATGTCAGTCTATTTGACTTCTTCTGCAGACTTGAAGCTACTCCCCTGGAGTCTGAGATCAGCAGAGAACGAAGGATGATCTGCTGCTCATCATGTTGCTGTTGTGTTTGGATCCACTTATGAGAAGATTCCCCCTGGGGGGAGAAGCTGCAGCTGAGATTGTGCTGTGATCTGAGAACCTCCAACAGACACACAGCTGATGAAACTGCCTTTTCTGCAGAGATGCAGAAAGTTCATCTCATCCGTTGGAATTTAATCCATGTCCTTCAGGAATGTGGTTCTGCTGCAGAACATTCTTCCAAACAGAAGCTCCTCCTCCAACGGCAGAGAGGAAGTCCCAACGATCATCTGACAGATGATCTAACTGTTCAGTTCTGTTTGTCTTTGGTCTGGACAGGAATTTACTTGAGCAGGATTTACCAGCAAACAAACAAAGAAATACATCATCTAAACTGTACTGTAAACTTAATGACGCCGCATTGTGTTGATGTTTCTTGTCCTAACACTCTGCTGTTGTGTCTTCTCAGCTTCAACAGAAAAAAACCACATTTCTGATTGGATCTGAGGATAAAGTGAAGGTTTTTGTAAAGCTGAGTTTAAAGCTGCAGCTCTGAGTCAGCTGTTTCTGCTCAGCGCAAATAGATGAGTTCATGTCAGCGTGACACACCAAAAGGAAAAGTCCAAAAATGTTCATGAATAATTATGAAATGTTCTTTAAAGTTCATATTTAGGTGGCTGGGAAGCAAAATTAATATGGCTGGGTGGAGGACTGGAGTGCAGGAAACCTGGGTTAGAATCCCAGGGGGCGCAAAGAGCTTCATCTAGTGTGGGCCATTTGGCAAGACCCTTCAACTATGTAACCACAAGAGGCCACAAGTCTGGGTCTCCCTGTGTCTGTCCCCAGCCTGGAATAAAAAAAAACAGGGTTGTATGAGGATACGACATAAATGCCACTGATGGAATGTTGCAAAAGGAAAAGAAACATTCCAAAAGTTCATAGTTCAAAGTCCAGAATAAAGCAGTAACACACACTGTCACGTAATTTTCTGTAAAAGAATAGATACTCTTTCAGGAAATACAGGTGTCTGATTACAGGAAGGAAACAAAATAAACAAACACACATATACACAGGGAGGCGGAGCTTTGTTCAGGTGTTCATGAACCATGAAATGAGGAAATTGCGAGTTTTCCTTCATATCAGATTAGACAGAGCAGGAGGAGATATGAGAGTGGCTCCAAGTTTCTTCTTCTTCTTCTTTTTCTTCACGGTGAGTCTTTATGTTTACTGTTGTCTTCTTCACTCATGATGAAGGCAGTGACGTGTCTGTGGAAGAAGAGCAGCAGAGGGAGAGCTCAGACTGAAGTTTGTCTTGAACTTCTTCTGTTCAAAATAAAAAATGTTCTACCAAAAATAACCTGCTAAAGGTCACTGAAGGTCATTGAGGCGCTGGGGGGGAGTGGGATGTTTGTGTGATTTTACTTTATTTTTATTTCTTCAATGTAAACTGGTAATGTTCCTTAAGTATACGTGATGTTTAACTGAAATGTTATTGTTGTTTATTTACTGTAAAAACTAAATGAAATTATCTGAACATCTGAAATCAAGACCACATAGAATTAATTGAAACTGTTATCATGACTTGTTATTAAAACAAAGTATTTTAGAGAACAAAACACTGACATTTTATGCAGTGAGAGCAGAAGTGCAGCAGCTGATGTTCAGCAGCTTCCTCTGCCTCCCACTGCTGTCTGACTGCATTCACCTGAACCTGAGAGGAAACACAAGAGAAGAGCCAATCAGTGGAGGAGCAGCTGATCTGTTTGTGAAGGAGGATCAGAGCTGATAATGTGTGTTTCCTCTGCAGATGAACGTAGAAGGTGTGTGTGAGCTGTTGTGGATCCAGTGAATCCAGCAGCATGGATCAGTGTGAGGACACACAGGAGGGAGTCCCTCCCTCTAAAGAATGGAGATTTGGAAAACTGAAGGGCCAGAGCAAAGTTCAGAGGTGAGATGAACATCTCTAACTGTCCAGGACTCTTCTCCATGTCAGAGCTCAGCACTCAAACCAGCAACCTTATTCTTCACAGGAACCAACCTGGACCTGGATATGAACCCAGCTGTGTGTCCAAAAGGAGTGACCGATCAAAGGATTTTGGTCTTAACTTCAAAGACAGCAGTTCAGTAGTGGAACAGTAAGTGTTTTTCAATCATATGTTCTAGAGTCAAAAATGGACAATATTTGATCATTTGGAGGTAAAAGGATCTCTTGGTGATTGAACTCACAGATATACCAACAGCTGCAGTAATCCTCTTTTATCCCCATATTGGTACAGTTTCTCTGTTTATTTCATTTTTCTTCTGCTATGTATTAACAGAAACGTGATTACAATTAAAAATAACTGCAGACAGGATCACACAGAAAAAAGAAAATTGTGTTCTAAAAAACTTCCCCTGCAGATCATTCTGTTGATGATTTGAGCTTGATAAGTAAAATAAAGCAAATAATTTGATTAACCTCCAGAACAAAAGTAATAAGGTTTTGTCAAAACAAGTGTTTTTTTCCCCTTTAGAATGCTAAAGAGACTGGAAAGAAGATATAAAGATGAACCCAGCTGTGTACCCTACAGGAATGACAGGTCAAAGACGTTACCTCCTAACTTCAATGACATCAGTTCAGGAGATGAACAGTAAGTGTTTGTTAGAGTTAAAGGAGGCTGGATAATAGTTCAGATCATCAATAGTTTTCAGATGAATGACTTCTGGTTCAGTTCTTGATCTCTCTGATAACATGTTAACATAAGATATAACATAGGAAAGCATGTTTAGTGCTGACTCTGACTGACAACAGCTCCAGTCTAATGAGAATCACTGCACACGGCTACACACGTGGACAAAATTGTTGGTACCCCTCAGTTAAAGAAGGAAAAACCCACAATTCTCACTGAAATCACTTGAAACTTACAAAAGTAACAATAAATAAAAATTTCTTGAAAATTAAATAATCAAAATCAGCCTTCACTTTTGAATTGCTGATTAACATAGTTATTAAAAAAAACTAATGAAACAGGTCTGGACAAAAATGATGGTACCCATAACTGAATATTTTGTTGCACAACCTTTTGAGGCAATCACTGCAATGAAGCGATTTCTGTATTTGTCAATGAGCGTTCTGCAGCTGTCAACAGGTATTTTGGCCCACTCCTCATGAGCAAACTGCTCCAGTTGTCTCAGGTTTGATGGGTGTCTTCTCCAAATGGCATGTTTCAGCTCCTTCCACAGATGTTCAATGGGATTCAGATCTGGGCTCATGGAAGGCCACTTTAGAATAGTCCAATGCTTTTCTCTCAGCCATTCTTGGGTGTTTTTGGCTGTGTGTTTTGGATCGTTGTCCTGTTGGAAGACCCATGACCTGTGACTGAGACCAAGCTTTCTGACACAAGGCAGCACATTTCTCTCCAGAATGCCTTGATAGTCTACAGATTTCATTGTACTTTGCACACATTCAAGACACCCTGTGCCAGATGCAGCAAAGCAGCCCCAAAACATGACTGAGCCTCCTCCATGTTTCACCGTAGGGACAGTGTTCTTTTCTTCGTATGCTTGGTTTTTGAGTCTATGAACATAGAGTTGATGTGCCTTACCAAAAAGCTCCAGTTTGGTCTCATCTGTCCAAAGGACATTCTCCCAGAAGCTTTGGGGCTTGTCAACATGCATTTTTGCAAATTCCAGTCTGGCTTTTTTATGATTGTTTTTCAGCAGTGGTGTCCTCCTTGGTCGTCTCCCATGAAGTCCACTTTGGCTCAAACAACGACGAATGGTGCAATATGACACTGATGTACCTTGGCCTTGGAGTTCACCTTTAATTTCTTTGGAGGTTGTTCTGGGCTCTTTGGATACAATTCGAACGATCCGTCTCTTCAATTTGTCATCAATTTTCCTCTTGCGGCCACGTCCAGAGAGGTTGGCTACTGTCCCGTGGGTCTTGAACTTCTGAATAATATGAGCCACTGTTGTCACAGGAAGTTCAAGCTGTTTAGAGATGGTCTTATAGCCTTTACCTTTAAGATGTTTATCTATCATTTCTTTTCGGATGTCCTGGGACAATTCTCTCCTTCGCTTTCTGTTGTCCATGTTCAGTGTGGTACACACCTTTTCACCAAACAGCAGAGTGACTACTTGTCTCCCTTTAAATAGGCAGACTGACTGATTATGAGTTTGGTAACACCTGTGATGTCAATTAAAGGACACACCTGAGTTAATCATGTCAGTCTGGTCAAATAGTTTTCAATCTTTTATAGAGGTACCATCATTTTTGTCCAGGCCTGTTTCATTAGTTTGTTTTTTTAAAATAATTATGTTAATCAGCAATTCAAAAGTGATGGCTGATTTGATTATTTAATTTTCAAAAATTTTTTATTTATTGTTACTTTTGTAAGTTTCAAGTGATTTCAGTGAGAATTGTGGGGTTTTCCTTCTTTAACTGAGGGGTACCAACAATTTTGTCCACGTGTGTATGATTCAGATCTGAAGTGTCCATTTAATGTCATACATGTTACCTTCAAAGTAAACATGAACAACAGAAACGACGGAATCTTGATGCATAAAGTTTGATTCTATTCAGACTTCAAATAGAAAGTTTGTTTCTTATCAACAATCATGAAGTTCTTCAGTTTCTTCTACTTCTATCAGCTTCTAAAGATGAACTTTTTCTCTAAATCCAGATGATGGAACCAAACATTAGAAACAGTCTTAATCCAGTTCACTGGAACTCTGATTCATCTGTGAATCAGAATGAATGTTTGAGTAGAATTATTACTGTTCTGAAAACTACAGCATTCATTATGTATTTATGATCTGAGATGATCAAAATCCAAAAGAATTCATCAAACACCATCAAGACAGAAACTCACTTCTAACAAAACAAATGTTTTTCTATCAGGATCCATCAGAGACTCAGAACTGGATCTGAACCCAGCTGGGTGTCCTTCAGGAGTGTCTGGTCAAAGAATCAAATTATTGATTTAAAATCAGCAGCATCTTCATCAGCAGAAAGGTGAGCTGTATGTTAATCCGAATCCCTGATTGGTAACAGTTCCTCACTACTGTGATTCAGCATAAAAATGTTCAACTGGTTGGACATTTAGCGTTCTCAATATGTGCTCGATTTGTACATAGAGCTCTCGACTGACTTAGAGGGCCTATAACCCCCAGAAAAAACAAATTTTTGAGCTTTTAAGTAAATTATACTGTTCATTCCACTCTATAAAGAACCCCAAAGGGGTATTTTGGTCCATATAAGCATTTCTGAGTAATCCTCCAAAAACCACTGCTCTTAGCCACAGCCCCTCCCATACCCACAAAAACAAGCAGGTTCTCACCATGTGATGTAGACCAGTGAGAACCAGTAAGAACCGGTGAGAACAACCCCTACCAGGAAAAGTCTTCGCTGCAAGCCCCGCCCCCCAGTCTAAAACAAACACAGACCCACTTTCGCCATGGAGCTAGCGATGGTCAGAAAAACGACTCATAGAAGAAGTGGTTCGTCTTGATCTGCAGAGAAAACAATGGCTAGCCGTTTTGCAATGCAATAAGAAAACGTTTTGTAGGCTCCGAGAGATTTCGCTGTTTGTTCAGCTTTCCCAAAAAAGAGCCTCCTCATTAGAAATGGTTGGAGTTTATCTTCGGAAGCTCGTGACAGACTGACCAGCAACTTTCATAAATTATTGTTCTTTTGTATGCCAAAGTTAATATATGATCATATTCATGGATGTTGTTTACTATAAAAAGCTTTAGAAAAACATGGTATAGGCCCTTCAAAAACTTGGGTAGAAATGCGCAATCTCATGCGTCCCAGCCACAAAAGCCCGGGATTCTGGTGTGCACGCGTTCTACACACCAAACGCAATTCACGCGATGGAGGCAGACAGTTTCAACTAGAGAGTACATACAAGACTGCGGACAGCCTAAAGAGGTGAACTGGCTTAAATAGCTTGGTAACTGATGTGCAAAGAGGATCAGCTGTGCAGGCAGGGAGCAGATGCAGTGCATGCAGGCAGATGAGGAAGAGAGGGGTAAGAGCAGTAGGAACTCGGGAGAGGGCTCCCTCTGGTGGTCAGAGTTAGATATGGGAGACTGAGACCTGACACAGGGACTTAGCTTCAGGCTTGTGATGTTTTCAGTGAGAAAACATCCAATATGGTGGATTGATCGATAATTCTCCCGAACTTCTATTCATTTTCTTAACTCGCTGCATCCCTTTCTCAGCAGCGCGGTTTCCAGATCCCGTCCAGGTTACTGTTGGGCGAAGGCGGGCTCACTCTAGAGTCTGTCACATGACCTATGGAGCTGTAGTGGACACGGCCACCATGCCGGCTCCTGGAAGAGGAGCTGGTGGCCAAACAGAGGGCAGCTGCTGGATGAGAAAGCAGTCTGCTCAGGCCTCCTGAACTTTAAGATGTTTCTCTTATTTTCATTGAGACAACAATAAAAAAAAAGGTCCCCTCATTTTATTCTTGTTTTTTATTTTTGCCCTCTCATGTTAATGCATGCAACAGTAAGCATGTGAACTCGGTCAGAGACTGATGGAAACAGAAGTGTCCATCAATCAGACACAGCAGCAAACATGGAGATGTGATCACCAATGTTTTTGTAGAGCTCTTCAAAATAAATAAACCTGATCTCTAAACATCATCTGTGTCTCCCATGTATTGTAAATTAGATAAACAGACGCAGTTCCGTGTAGCAATCAGGCTAAAAACATTAGATGCTAGCTCCATGTAGCAATAAAGCTAAAAGCATTAGCTGCTAGCTCCATGTAGAAATAATGCTAAAAACATTAGATGCTAGCTCCATGTAGCAATAAAGCTAAAATCATTAGCTGCTAGATCCATGTAGAAATAATGCTAAAAACATTAGCAGCTAGCTCCATGAAGAAATAATGCTAAAAACATTAGCTGCTAGATCCATGTAGAAATAATGCTAAAAACATTAGCTGCTAGCTCCATGTAGAAATAATGCTAAAAACATTAGCAGCTAGCTCCATGAAGAAATAATGCTAAAAACATTAGCTGCTAGATCCATGTAGAAATAATGCTAAAAACATTAGCTGCTAGCTCCATGTAGAAATAATGCTAAAAACATTAGCTGCTAGCTCCTCTCACACGCGAACAAGGCGGTGAGCTTAGGGAACAAATTTTTGACCATGGGCAAGCAGTGAATTCTCTGCATTGTGAAAAAGGGGCGGACTCCGCAAATTGGCCACGCAATTTGCGTTCAGTGTGAATGCACCTTTAGTCTAATGCTAGTCCCCCGCCCCACGCCAGACATGACCCAGGGCCCCCACAAGGAAGACCTGCCCGACTCTCCAGGCAACCACCCGCCCACCCCGCGGGAGGTTCAGGAGAGCGCAATGCAGGGGCCAGTTCACTGGAACTCTTTGTCTGTGAATCAGAATGAATGTTTGAGTAGAATTATTGCTGTTCTGAAAACTACAGCATTCATGATGTGTTTTTGATCTGAGATGATCCAAATCCCAAAAAATTCATCAAACACCATCAAGACAGAAACTCACTTCTAACAAATGTTTTTCTATCAGCATCCATCAGAGACTCAGAACTGGATCTAAACCCAGATGTGTGACCTTCAAGAGCGACCAGTCAAAGTATCAAATAATTGATTTTAAATCAGCAGCATCTTTATCTGCAGAAAGGTGAGCTGTATGTAAATGTTGAATCAGAGTGAAAGGAGTGAAATGTTTTCTTTCCAACATGTGTTTGATGTCAGTTCAGCTCTTTCTCAGACATTTCTATCTTTCTGTTTATGTGCAGCACTGTGTGTTGGAGTTTTTATACAAAAATAACACTCACAATGAAAGAATGGAAAGGAATATTTAATGTTTTACATTCATAGGTTTGCAGTTATACTACTGTAGGTCTTTGTGAGCCCTTCCTTTTTTTTTAAATTAACAGTGCTCCATGGCCCTTCGCAACAAAAAATAAAAAAACCTGTACGAAATGCTTTGAATGTGTTAAAACATTTCCAAAGACAAGCAGTGACAATTTTGTTTACATTTCTTCACGGTCTTGATATACACCAGCGTTTTCACTTTGAAAACTGTAAAACTTGCTGAGTTTGCACAACACTGGCTGGTTTATTTAGTTGGATGGATCTGTGTGCTTTGTCTCAAAAACCTTATTGACACATCACTCTGTACTTTCTATGGAAATGGACAGTGTTGTTGATATGAAGCACTGGTTTTCTGTTCTAAATCTGAACATTCAGCTGTTGAATGAGAATTAGATCATACTTTTTGACATCAGTCTCACAAGAGATGCAATGTAAACGAACTAGATTTATTTAACACCAGAATGTTTATTTATTAAATCAAACCAGAGAAAAAAGTTACTGTAAATATACTTATGTGTTGTTTAATTGGATTGCTTCACATTGAAGAGAATGGAAACTAGTAATTTGTATAACCTTCTAGCTGTGACTTGGTGAACTGACCTGACTCCAGTTAGTTTTGTTTAAAAACACTACGAGCACAAACAGAATGGATCTGATTGTTCTGATTCTTCACAGAATGGACCAGCAGAGCTCAGAGACTCCCAGTGGTCAGTCTGTCCAGCAGCATCAAACACAGCTGGACTCCATCTTTCTGGTCTGTACATGAACAACAACTACTTTTCCATCATTCTGTCCACAGTCATCTCCATGCTGCACTTTGGAGACCAGTGGATTGTCAGTGTGTCCAACATGGAGCTGATGTTTGGCTCCATGACTTCACTCTGATTGGCTCATTCATCTAGAATTCTGTTGCAGCTGCTGGAGGACAACATTGTTACTTTTGTGAAGAAGGAGCTGAAGAAGATCCAGAAGATTCTGAGTCACAGGGAGGAGGAGGAGGAGCTGGAGGATGAAGATGAAGAGCAGAGGAGCAGCAGAGAGTCACTGATGAAGATCACAGTGAACTTCCTGAGGAGAATGAAGCAGGAGGAGCTGGCTGATCGACTGCAGAACAGTAAGAGGATTTCTCTGAAGGTTTCAGCTGCTGATAAATGAAGATTTACTGATGTCTGAACACATGGAACCACAGGGATTCAAACCCTCATCATTCAGGGCTGCAGAGAGTTGATTTACTCTGTTCTTCATTCAGGATCTTCTGCTGCAGTTTGTCAACATCAAGCCCAATCTGGGCTGAAGAAGAAGTTCCAGTGTGTGTTTGAGGGAATCTCTAAAGCAGGAAACCCAACCCTTCTGAATGAGATCTACACAGAGCTCTACATCACAGAGGGAGGAACTGGAGATCTGAATGAAGAACATGAGGTCAGACAGATTGAAGCAGCATCCAGGAAAGCAGACAGAGCAGAAACAAGCATCAGACAAGAAGAACTCTTTCAACTCCCAGCTGGAAGACAAGAACCAATCAGAACCGTGATGACAAAGGGAGTGGCTGGCATCGGGAAAACAGTCTTAACACAGAAGTTCACTCTGGACTGGGCTGAAGGCAAAGCCAACCAGAACCTCCACTTCATATTTCCATTCACTTTCAGAGAGCTGAATGTGCTGAAAGAGGAGAAGTTCAGCTTGGTGGAACTTGTTCATCACTTCTTCCCTGAAACCAAAGAAGCAGGAATCTGCAGCTTTGAAGACTTCCAGGTCATCTTCATCTTTGATGGTCTGGATGAGTGTCGACTTCCTCTGGACTTCCACAAGACTCAGATCCTAAATGACCCTAGAAAGTCCACCTCAGTGGGAGATCTGCTGACAAACCTCATCAGGGGGAACCTGCTTCCCTCTGCTCGCCTCTGGATAACCACACGACGTGCAGCAGCCAATCAGATCCCTGCTGAGTGTGTTGACATGGTGACAGAGGTCAGAGGGTTCAATGATCCACAGAAGGAGGAATACTTCAAGAAGAGATTCAGAGATAAAGAGCAGGCCAGCAGGATCATCTCCCACATCAAGAGATCCAGAAGCCTCCACATCATGTGCTGCATCCCAGTCTTCTGCTGGATCACTGCTACAGTTCTGGAGGATCTGCTGAAGAGCAGAGAGGGAGGAGAGCTGCCCAAGAGCCTGACTGAGATGTACATCCACTTCCTGGTGGTTCAGGCCAAAGTCAAGAAGGTCAAGTATGATGGAGGAGCTGAGACAGATCCTCACTGGAGTCCAGAGAGCAGGAAGATGATGAAGTCTCTGGGAAAACTGGCTTTTGAGCAGCTGCAGAAAGGAAACCTGATCTTCTATGAATCTGACCTGACAGAGTGTGGCATCGATATCAGAGCAGCCTCAGTGTACTCAGGAGTGTTCACACAGATCTTTAGAGAGGAGAGAGGCCTGTACCAGGACAAGGTCTTCTGCTTCATCCATCTGAGTGTTCAGGAGTTTCTGGCTGCTCTTCATGTTTACCGGAAATCCATCTCCTCTGGAGTCAACCTTATGGAAAAACAACAGAAAAAAATCAAGTTTTTCAAAGTTAAACAAACTTCAACTGTTCAGTTCTACCAGAGTGCTGTGAACAAGGCCTTACAGAGTCCAAATGGACACCTGGACTTGTTCCTCCGTTTCCTCCTGGGTCTTTCACTGCAGACCAATCAGAGTCTCCTACGAGGTCTGCTAAAACAGACAGGAAGTAGCTCACAGACCAATCAGGAAACAGTCCAATTCATCAAGAAGAAGATCAGTGAGGATCTGTCTGCAGAGAAAAGCATCAACCTGTTCCACTGTCTGAATGAACTGAATGATGGTTCTCTAGTGGAGGAGATCCAACAGTTCCTGAGGTCAGGACGTCTCTCCACAGATAAACTGTCTCCTGCTCAGTGGTCAGCTCTGGTCTTCATCTTACTGTCATCAGAAGAAGATCTGGAAGTGTTTGACCTGAAGAAATACTCTGCTTCAGAGGAGGCTCTTCTGAGGCTGCTGCCAGTGATCAAAACCTCCAACAAAGCTCTGTAAGAACTCTCATGAAAATCACGTTTAGTGAAAAAATTAATTTGAGTGAAGAAATATAAAATTTATTAATCACTGTCTTACTTTGATTTTCTTCAGACTGAGTTACTGTAATCTGTCAGAGAGAAGCTGTACAGTTCTGTCTTCAGTTCTCAGCTCTCAGTCCTCCAGTCTCAGAGATCTGGACCTGAGTAACAACAACCTGCAGGATTCAGGAGTGAAGATTCTGTCTGATGGACTGAAGAGTTCACACTGTAAACTGGAGACTCTCAGGTCAGTATTTCTGATTTAGAAGAACATGAACTTTCACTTTAAACCTAATTCTATTTTCTGGATTTAGGTTGGAGGGGTGCAATTTGTCAAAGATCAGCTGTGGAGCTCTGGTGTCAGCGCTGATGTCCAACCCGTCCCATCTGACAGAACTTGACCTGGGCCAGAACTGGCCTCTGCAGGATTCTGGAGTTTCTGTTCTGTGTGATTTTCTAAAGAGTCCTCACTGCAAACTGCACACTCTGAGGTCAGTTCTCTGCTCTTGTTAGTAATCTATGTTTTAAAACCAACTGATGTTTCTTGACTCTCAGCCAACAGGCCATTTTGGAGGAGAGGAAAACAAAAACAAGAGGCACTACATTTGTCCCTTTTCTCCATCTTAATCATCATCTTAACAGCAGGACTGCAGTCTGGTGTTCTTCAGTGTTCTGCTAATGAACACTACACCATGAGACATGAAGCTTCAAAGCAGTATACTGCAGTAAAGCAATTCTAAGCAGAATCAAAACATTTCAATAAAAATTAAGGAAAACTAAACTACAGGGACAATATCACACTCATAAAAATTCCTTGTTAGCAACTTTTTGTAGACCGCATGACTGCAGCAGAACAAATTAGCAATAAACAAAAACAGAGTGGGGCTCTATACACGGAAGACAAGATGAAGGAAAACACACTTGATTTACTCCAAACCACTCACACTTTTCTGTCTTCTTTCAGGTTGCAGAACTGCAGTTTGACAAAGATCAGCTGTGCTGCTCTGGTCTCAGCGCTGAAGTCCAACCCGTCCCACCTGAAAGAACTGGACATGAGAAACAACAACCTCCAGGATTCAGATGTTCAGGCAGCTCCAGGATCTGGTGGAGAGTCCAAACTTCAAACTGCAGACTCTGAGGTCAGTAGAGGGTTGGAGTCAGTCCAGCTGCTTCCAGATGTGTTTTACTAAAGTTAGTCTGAGAGCAAAGATGCACAGTTTCCCGTGAAGCTGCAGCTTCTCATTCGTCTCTATGTCTCTGCATTCCTTCCCTCACAGGTGGGAGGCACCTAAGGTGTGGAAAAGCTGATCAAGCAGAGGAGAAGCATCAGCAGATGGTCTTCAGAGACATTGTGACTTGACTGTTTTTCTTGGAGGTTGAGAGAAGAATTTTGGAGGAATCAGAGGAATTGGAGATGAATGCCAGAGCTGCAGCATGAACTGATCTGAAATCAGCTTCACTGTCGCTCCTCTGGTGGACTGATTGAAAACTGCATTTTATTTTCTCATTCTAACTTGGAGTGTTTGGAATCCCTGTGCTTCTCTTATTTCTGGTATTGAGAGCTTCTCTTAACTTTGTCCACATGCCCTTGCTGTAGTTCCTAATGTCATCCCTTCCGTCAGCTGACAACTGTGTTTCTCTGAGCATTTCATAGACAATATATAGAGAGAACTGAACTGATTGTCCCCTCCCCATTCACGTTTCAAATAGGAAGTACCGCTTGTTCCAGAAGGCCAAAATCCCATAAAGCTTCAATTGAAAAATAAACAGCTATTACTCAGTCATCATGTTTTTTTAGAATAACCATTCTTGCTCTGGTATCTCTTTTTAGCATGTTCTTGCTAAACCTTTTTTTTCCTTATATGTTTTCTTCTGGAGTTATTTAAGTTATAAACTGACCAATAAGATGCCTCAGTAAAAGCATGTGGTGCCCACTAGCCCCATCTCCAACGTTTGAAACATTTGACAGATTCACCAGAGCCGCTTTAAGTGGAAGGGGGTTGTAAATTTTCAACAAGCTCACTCTTGATTAGCAAGAATGGTTGCCATAGAAATGATGACTTAGACTGACTTGGACCAATCACTGCTTACTAACATTGTCTGGTTCCAAAATGTCGAAGACCCAGAAAAATGGCGGCTGAATTGACTTAATTTAGCTGGAATCGGAGGTAAAGCATTTTTAATTTTGATTGAATTTTTAAATGAACTAATCAACAAACAAGTGAATAATTAATTATATAGAACATTTCTGTATTAGATTTATGTGTGGTTTAAGTTAGGTCAAACACACAGCCTAAGTTGTTGGAACGGAACACAAGGAAGTTTTAGAGCTGTCAATCAAAAGCCTGTATCCTGGTTTTGACCTCAAGTGCAAAATAAAATCTCAGTTTTTTTCTCTGCTGTAAAGTTTTGTCATTTTATACAAATACAGACTGATTTAAATTTTTAAAAGGGAACCTTGTGATAAACCTAGTGGTTAACTGACCTGGCTCCAGTTAGTTTAGACTAAACAATTTTAAAAGGTGTTCATAGAAGGCTTTACTCTTGGTTCAAAGTCAACTTTAATTGGTCTTTTACATAAGTGTTGCACCAAAATACAATTTAAAAAACAAAAAAATACAAGGTTTCAAGGAAGAAATTGTGGTCAAGCAGTGATGTGGATTTTTTTCTCTTACTAGCCATCCATTCATTTTCCTAACCCACTCTAGCCTTTTCACACTTGGTCAATTCCCAACAAATATAAAATTTCAATATTTCTGAACTTTCTCTTTGTCGGATGATAAACTAAAGAGGCGGGGCTGACTGCATGCAGGTTTGTATTCATAAGGAGACACCTGTGTTAAAAGCAGGTTTTTAAAAATCTGAACGTTTTCTTGTGTTTGCACATTTTCAGATTTGCACAAATGTCATGCTCTACAGTCCACACAAGTTTATAAATAAAGTCTCTGGTTCCCTTTCCTAAGAGGAGCTACATTACAACTACAGCACAGACTCCACACAAAAGAAAGAAGAGTCTGAAAAGTCTGCAAAATGTGCACTGAGAAATGTTAGAATAATGGAAACCTGGAGCGGTGGTGTTCAACATAATCACTCGTCGTCTTTGAGAAGACAGTGATTAGAATGTGGATTGTAGCATGAAAAGAGTCTAATATGGAGGATATTCCACCCTAACAATGATGTGAAAATGATCAATCTATCAACTTTAGGTAAATCATATCATTGAATTAATTCTCCAGTCAGAATAACACAAGAGGAGAACCTGCAGAGAACCAACAAATGGCAGAAACCAACTTTGGGGAAAGACTCCACACTTCTGACTGTCGTTAACACCCACTTTATTTTAAAAAATTGGGACAGAACGCTGAAAACTAAAAAAGAACAAAAAATCAGTTCTAGCCTCTATTATAAAATATGAAACACTAGTCAATTTCTTTATCTGCCTCTTTTTTTTTTTTACTAAATTCTTGGGAAAATCTTTTCCTCTCAAAAGACTTATTTGCTCACATGAATCAATAAAAAATATAAACAAAAGTCACAATTTTTCATTCAAAACAATGACATTTTAACTGCGCACAGAAAAAAGTAAGAAATAAAGATCTATATAAAATATTTATAGTGTTGTCATGGTAACACACAGACTTTTGACAACATAAAAACATTGTCTCCTCATAAACTACAACCACGTCTGCTGAAAAATAAAATCAGCATCTCCACAGTTTGTCAGCAGAGGGTCAGTTCGAGATACTTTAGAATCTATTGAATTCTACTGACTCAGACTGAGAGACAATTTAAAGACTAAGAAAAACTTTTTGGCAAACTCCATTCGGGCTTTCATGTGTCTTGCCCTGGGGAGAGCTTTATTATCAGAGCAGGGAGGGACCCCAGGAATTTTCAACATTACATTTTTTTTTTAAATATTCACATTTTCTGAGACATACAACCTAAAGGTTTTTTTTTAACCCCACTTAATTAAAAAAATTTAGCTTTTTCACAATATTTCCCCTTCTTATGTAAACACTTCAGACCTTTGGTGTGAGTTATCTTGTTTTCAAGTTTAGAGATTTTACTTAAATCACTTTTTTGTTTTACATTTTTTGACAAGAAAAAGGCTTCTCTCCTGTGTGAGTTCTCATGTGTATTGCGAGACTAGATTTTTCACTAAAACCTTGATCACATTTTATACAAGAAAAAGGCTTTTCTCCTGTGTGACTCTTATGTGTGATTTGAGATAAGCTATTCGACTAAAACTTTTATCACATCATTTACAAGAAAAAGGTTTCTCTCCTGTATGGGCTCTCACGTGTCTTTTAAGACTAGATTTTTCACTAAAACTTTTATTACATTCTATGCAGGAAAAAGGTTTATCTCCTGTGTGAGTTCTCATGTGAGTTTTGAGTCTAGATTTATCACTAAACGTTTTATCACATTCCTTGCAAGAAAAAGGCTTCTCTCTTGTATGAGCTCTCATGTGTATTTTGAGACTAGATTCATTACTAAAACTTTTATCACATTCTTTACACGGAAAAGGCCTCTCTCCTGTGTGAATTTTCATGTGATTTCTGAACTGAAACCAGTAACCAAAACTTTGACCACATTCTCTACAGACAAAGTATTTCATCACACTCCGTTCTCAAGTGGACAGAACCCCTTTGATCAATTCTTGTTATTTTAACCCTCTTTATATAGGACCGTCTCTTTTTTTTGGGGGATTGGCTGTGTTTATTCGTTAAAATTGCTTTCTTGGTTTTTGTTTAACATCAGAGTCCCACTGACTTTCTGTCATGTGAGAGCTGTCCACATTTTGGTCATGACGTCTGTCTCTTCTCTTTCTCTGATCTTTGTTCTGTGGGTCCTTCTTTTCTTCTGTAGTTGATGTTGTTTCTTCATAATGGTTTCCTTCTTCATCCTGACTTTTACGTTACATTAAAGTTATGCTGATTGTGTAAATCTGCTTCACTGAGCTCATTTTTCCCTTAAGTAAGAGTCTCCATTAAGGTATTAGTCTCCTGCTTCAGATCAAGTTGCCCTTCATCTTGATGGATTAAGAATCCTTCTTGCTCCTCTTTAATCTGTGGAGGTTCTGGTTCCTGCTCCTCTTTAATCTGTGGAGGTTCTGGTTCCTGCTCCTCTTTAATCTGTGGAGGTTTTGGTTCCTGCTCTTCTTTAATCTGTGGAGGTTCTGGTTCCTGCTCTTCTTTAATCTGAAGAGGTTCTGGTTCCTGCTCTTCTTTAATCTGTGGCGGTTCTAGTTCCTGCTCTTCTTTAATCTGTGGAGGTTCTAGTTCCTGCTCTTCTTTAATCTGAAGAGGTTCTGGTTCCTGCTCTTCTTTAATCTGTGGAGGTTCTGGTTCCTGCTCTTCTTTAATCTGTGGAGGTTCTAGTTCCTGCTCTTCTTTAATCTGAGGAGGTTCTGGTTCCTGCTCTTCTTTAATCTGTGGAGGTTCTGGTTCCTGCTCCTCTTTAATCTGAAGAGTTTCTGGTTCCTGCTCCTCTTTAATCTGAAGAGGTTCTGGTTCCTGCTCTTCTTTAATCTGAAGAGGTTCTGGTTCCTGCTCTTCTTTAATCTGTGGAGGTTCTGGTTCCTGCTCCTCTTTAATCTGAAGAGTTTCTGGTTCCTGCTCCTCTTTAATCTGAAGAGGTTCTGGTTCCTGCTCTTCTTTAATCTGTGGAGGTTCTGGATCCTGCTCCTTTTTAATCTGTGGAGGTTCTGGTTGCTGCTCCTCTTTAATCTGAAGAGGTTCTGGTTCCTGCTCTTCTTTAATCTGTGGAGGTTCTGGATCCTGCTCCTCTTTAATATGAAGAAGTTCTGGTTCCTGCTCTTCTTTAATCTGTGGAGGTTCTGGTTCCTGCTCCTTTTTAATCTGTGGAGGTTCTGGATCCTGCTCCTCTTTAATCTGAAGAGGTTCTGGTTCCTGCTCCTCTCTAATCTGTGGAGGTTTTAGTTCCGTCTTTTCCACTCTGGAGTTCCTGTACAGAGTTCCAAGATCCTCTTTTTTGCTCAAGTAAACCTGGGAGAGGACGACAAGAACACAAACACAAGAAGGAACCTTTTTATGTTTTAAATGACTGTGTATTGTCAAGCAATATTTTAAAAAAATGTATCACCTCTATCAGAAGCCCTACAATCTTAAATTTTATTTTAAAAAAGTAACTAATTTTTTACTCATTTAAAAGTAAGATAGTAAGAAATTATGTTGATCACTCAGTGGATCAAACACCTACCGTATTTTCTGAATTTAACAGCCTTAATTTTTTTCAAAAAGTGACAGTACGCCTCCTAATCCAGAACACCTTACATATGGATTAATTCAGTTTGTTCTTACTGATACTGAAGTCATTCACTCTTTCAAAATGTCGGCCTGTTTTTAACAAGTTGTAAGTAGGGTTGTCAAATGATTGTGTTAATTGAGATAATTTACAGATATCTTGGCAGGTCTTTTTTTAATCACATCAATCTAATTTTCTTGACGGTTTCTTCCATGCACTTCGTTCATGTCTGATAATGCACACCTTGAAGAGCATTATCCTGCTTATACCATATACATGCATGTGTTATTAAAAGTGTCAAAGGTCCTCTGGAATTTCTAAAAAGCCTTTATTAGTGTTTTTGTGTATGTCCGTAGAAGAGAGTGCCGTCTTTATGTTAACGGGTTCAAATTCCAGATCAGCTCTGCGAGTGCAGCTGCATGTCATCTAATTAACCACCCACACTGCAGAGTCTGAGATGGACAGATTTTGTCCCCAACAAATTAACGCTGTGTCTAAACCAGAGGTCGGCAACCTTTAACACTCAAAGAGCCATTTTGACTCGGTTTCCACGGAAAAGACAACACTGGGAGTCGCAAACACTTTTTGAAATCTAAAATGAAGATGCAGCCTAGATGTTGGGGAATTATTAAATATTTACCAGTATGAACTGTATATATTTGCCACAAAGCAGTGACGTCTGTGGGTGACCTGCTGGGAGCTCAGGTTGTGGGTGTGGGCAACATTGTATAAATAAACATTAAAAAGTACATCAAATAACTTATCATTTGAGACTACTCCAAAAACTATTGGGTGAATTCCTCCCAAAAATTATGTACACCAATTAAACAATATTTTAATTGAAGAATACTTGTTTCTTGGGTGAAAAGGAGTATTTTGTTGCTGGGAGAATTGTATTTTTTTTTGAGGGGGGGGGGGGGGGGGGCGACGACAAAGACTCTTAAATCTTTCGATGACCTCATTGTCCAGTACTAACTATCAGAATCAATGTTGGAGTTTGTTAGAAAGCTCTGACTTGTGCTGTCTCATCCCATTGGATTCACCAGCGCCCCCCTTCCACCAGAGGTAATAGATTGGTTCACGCTTTCTTCACTCACTCTTTAATCAGTCTTCGGAAAAGGCTTTAGGCTTCAACGTGTTATTTACTGCTTCCCAGGAGATCTGATAAGGGGTCCACATTCCTCAAGCTGACAAGATAAAAAATTATCTAAATGTGCATTTTAGAGATTGTAACAAAAAAGTTAAGAAATCTATAAAATATCTTATAAAACATCAAGAGGGCTTAGAACAATTTTATTAAAATAAATATAAAGGAACTGTATTGGCCATAGATGCAGCTTGTTGGATCACCATTGACTGTATAAGTGAACCGGATTTAGCGAGTGTGACATTACCCACAGAAAATGCCTTATTTCCGACTCGAATCGAATTAAGTCAATTCAGTTGCCATTTGGAGCCAGATGTCAGTAAGTGGTGATTAGTCCAAATCAGTCCGGCCACTATTGGGGACCGACGTCTATCACAGCTAACACTTGTTATAGACCCGGCTTTTATTGGAGACTAGCGTCTATTTGAGACCGTCCATATTGGAAGATATAAAAATATACGGTAATCCCACCCGTACTTTGATCATTTTATAGCTTAACACTGTTGTTTTTTTTTTCTTCTTATCATTTGAATGTTTTAGTGTTTTGAACACATTGTTAAAGTCTACTGGATTGACTATCTGTTCCGTTTTCAGTTACTGCAGCATTTTGATCAAAGTTCAGGAAGAAATCTGAATCCAAACTGCTTCCATCTGCTCAAATTTGTGATCTTCTTGAACTGTTTAAGGACACAGATTCTTTCCACATCATGGAGTTTTTAAAACCTAAACACAAAGAGCCGACAGTTTCATTGCTAATGATGCTCTTCTGTAGAATCTGCTTCACCAACAGCCTCTCAGAACTTACAGATGCTGCAGTTTGTAAGAAAGGAGCACCGCTCCAACACGAAACATGAAGGAGCATCAAAGCTTCTCCAGCTGATGAAATTTTTCTTTCGGTTTCTGATTTCTTTCAAATGAGAACAAAAAATAAAACAGACCACTAAACCGCTTGATCAGGTCCATTTAAAAACAAAGCACTCATTCTACATATTGATTCTACTGTTTTCAAGGCATTTGTCTGACTTTAAAGTCTATATTTTTTTTCTAGGGTAAAATCGTTCCCAGTGGCTTTTTTGATTATGATTATGCAGTTTTTAGCCAAAATCAAAAAGTCTGTTTAGTTTAAGACACATTTTCTGCAGCCCTTTAGAAATACGATTATGGGTTGTGGGAAGGACTGTTGGAACAGAAGTTAGCTCCCTTAATATCTCATTAAACCTTTATTGACACTCGCTCACTCTAGTTTGCAACGTCTCAAAACCCCAAGCTAACATTAGTGCAGCAAAACAACGGTGCCATCCAGCCCTACAGTTTTGAGCCAGATCCCAGCTGAGATGAGAAAAATTAAGACAATAATAGATTCATTTGATTGCAAGTGGATAATTCAGAATTGAAGCAAAAAATGTAGACTATGGTACAGCTACTTCAGTAGCTGAGTCATTAGTCTGAGCATTTTTCAAGCATTTCATGTGCTCCTGATCCAACACGATTTGAATTAAGAAATACTTAGAAGCACAGCTTTAATTGTAAATTCTTGTATATAGGTCCTTTATAATGATACAAATGCAAACAGAACATATTAAAAAATGCAAAAAAGACTATTTTCATTGGAAGGGGCCTTTAAATAACCAAAATACTTATTTGCATAAATATGATTTAATGGAAACAGTGTAATTGCAAAGATATGGTTTGTAAACATTTGTAGAATTTCAATACAGTATCACACATGTGTTACGTGGAATCGCATAACACTACTGACACATGACTCAACATAATGTAAACTGCAGTCACCGCTTTAGTACAGAACAATCATTATACAAGTATGGCCAAGGTAAACAACATATACACTGATAACGCTAAACACAGAAAAATTGTTAGAAATAAAGAGGTCTAAAATACACTTACAGTGTTGTCAGGGTAATGCACAGAATTCTACAACGCGCACATTGTCTCAGCATAAAATACAACAATGGTCAATCAAAAATAAAAAACAAAAAAAAAGCAAGAAATTATATAAAATTTTACTAATAAACATCAACCAACAAAAATTGAACACTGTTTACTTTTTTAATCAAATACAAATGAATCAAAAAATGCCAGGACAAAAAATAATGGTACCTTTAAACTGGTGTAAGTCAGAAGATTTAGTAGTTACAATAGAAAACAACACCTCTCTTTTTACGGGATTTAAAATCATTAAATTACAAAGAAGTTTAACATTTTTTAGTCATTAAAAAAAAAAGGTAAAACTTAGTAAAAAGAATAATTACACAGATCAGGACATTTAAAATCTTTTATTCTTTGGCGTGTCTTAGAAAATGAAGTTATCAGAACATTAAAGAAAGGAAATACTTATGTAAAACTTACTTTCTAAAGAAATTCTGCAGCAAAGTGTTGTTGTATGGAGGCCATTAGACTGTGTACAATAGAATTTATTGTATTCTGAGTCAGATTGAGAGATCATTTGAAGGCTACAGAAAGTGTTTGGCATTAATAACAATAATCCGTAGTTCTCCTGAACTTCATTCATTTTCTTACCCCACTGGATCCGCTAGCCGGAAGAGGAGCTGGCAGCCAGACAGAGAGCCGTGCATGATGGGAAAGCAGTCTGCTTGGGCCTACTGAACTTTGTTCCCATTGACGCCTCTAAAAAGGTACCCTCATTTTATTCTTGTTTTTATTTTTGCCCTTTCGGGTTAATGCGGGACAGAGAGCACTCAAACTCCGTAGAAGAGATGGAAATACCTTGGAAGCAGCCATTCAGACACAGTGGAGAGAAGCTCTTGGTAGCTTGTGGGAGATTCTAAATGTTTTCATGAACCCAAACACTGAAGCTGGATCACTGATGTTTTTGTAGAGCTTTTCAAAATAAGTTAATCTGATCACTTAACATCATCCATGTCTTTCATGCATAGTAAATGAGATAAACACAGAGGTCGCTTCGTGTAGCTAACAGACTAAAAACATTAGCTGCTAGTTCCATGTAGCAATTCTGGGGTGAATCCTAAACAGCAGAGAGGCTGCAGAAAGAAAAGGAGCAAGTGTGGTTTCCTGGTCAGCAGAGAAAGTAGCAACAAATTAGAAGAACTGCTTTGAACATTGATTACTGAGCAAAGAAAAAGGTGCTCGTGTCTCCAGGAAAATGATCTGCATAAAAGCGGAGGAGATATTTGATACAGAGATTAAAGAAAATAAAATAAATTATGAAATGGTCATCTGTTGTTTTCTGCATTTTGTTACCAAGTTTCACTGCAAAATCAATCTATTAACCATCACAGTTCTGCCTGTGATGGAATAAACGTCGGTTTCCAATAGACACTGGTCTCTAATAAACGCCGGGTCGGCCTACTTTTTTTTTTTTAACGCCCCGGCTACTATTGGAAGATATACGGTGTGACAAGAAAAAGGCCTCTTTTAACTGAATTCTCATGTGACTGTATCGTTTTTTTCTTTTTTTTTTTTTTTTTTTTTAAATCGCATTAACAAGAAATAGGTTTTTCTCCAGTGTGGGTCTCAATGTGCCTTTTAAGAGAGGATTTTTTACAAAAACGTTTATCACATTCTTCACAAGAAAAGAGCTTCTCTCCTGTATGAGTTCTCATGTGTAATTTTAAATCATGTAATTGGCTAAAACTTTTATCGCATTCTTTACAAGAAAAAGGTTTTTCTCTTGTATGAATTATCATGTGTCTTTTGAGACTACCGCTGTAAGTAAAACTAGCATTACATTCTTTACAAGAAAAAGGCTTCTCTCCTGTATGAGCTCTCATGTGTTTTTTCAAATAATTTAATCGACTAAACCTTTTATCACATTTATTACAAGAAAAAGGTCTTTCTTCTGTATGAGTTGTCATGTGTTTTTTGAGACTACCGCTATAACTAAAACTAGTATTACATTCTTTACAAGAAAAGGGCTTCTCTCCTGTATGAGTTCTCATGTGTAATTTTAAATCATATAATTGACTAAAACTTTTATCACATTCTTTACAAGTAAAAGGTTTCTCTCCTGTATGTGTTCTCATGTGTATTTTTAGCCTTTGTGTTCGACTAAAACCTTTATTACATACTTTACAAGAAAAAGGCCACTCTCCTGTGTGGCTTCTCATGTGTAATTTTAAATCATATAATTGACTAAAACTTTTATCACACTCTTTACAAGAAAAAGGCTTTTCTCTTGTATGAGTTCTCATGTGTATTTTGAGAACATATAATCGACTAAAATGCTTGTCACATTCTTTACAAGAAAAGGGCCTCTCTCCTGTGTGAGTTCTCGCATGAACTTTGAACTCAGAACAGTAACTAAAACCTTTACCACATTCTTCACAGACAAAAGGTCTTTTATCAACCTCTGTTCTCAAATGAAGATTGTAGCCAATTCTTGAGGTTTTACCAGACTGAGCCTCGTCTTTTGGGGATTGTTTGCGTTTCTTTATCAAAGTTGCCCTCTTGAAGTTTTCTGTAAGATCAGAGTTGCACTGACTTTCTGACGTGTGTAAGCAGTCCACATTCTTGACATGACTTCCGTTTCTTCTTTTCCTTTGATCTCTGTTCTGTGGGTCTGTCACGCCCGCAATTGATGTTGTTTCCTTTTGCTGGTTTCCTTCTTGATCCTGACTATCAGTTACATTAAAGCTCTGCTGATTGTTTTGATCTGCTTCAGTGTGCTCATTTTCCTCATATTTAGGAGTCTCCATCATGGTATCAGTCTCCTGTTTTACATCCAGCTTCTCTTCATCCTGACTGATGCAGAGGCCCTCTTGTTCCTCTTTAATCTGTGGAAGTTCTGGATCTTTTTGTTCTTCTTTAATCTGTGGAGATACTGGCTCCTCTAGTTCCACTCTGAAGTTCTTCTGTTGGTTGCAAAGATTCTCCTCTTCCGTCATAAAATGCTGGGGGAGAACTGCAAGGACACAAAGAAGGAGACCTTTTACTTTTTTTTTTTTAATGATTTTGTGCATGGTCGACTATCAGTGAAAATCCAAATCCCCTTTGCTTTGAACCTTTTAATGCCGGAATTTTTTTCTAGTTATGAAAAAAAAAATTCAATTATGTTTTTGTACTCAAGTAAGATGCTAAATGAAGTTGACATAGTAAATTTGACAATAGCACATAAGATAAATGTAATTTAGATAACACCAGGCAATTATGGGGAAAAAACTAAACAAAAACACCTGTTTCCATCTCCAAAATAAAAGAAGAGACTTATTTATGCAAAGCAGTTATTTCCAGTATTTTCACTTTAATGACTGACAAAACTAACAAACCACTACCATGAACTAAAAACACATTAAAAACACAAAACTTACTCTAATTGTCCTTACAATACAGAAAGTGTACATTGCTTTAGTCCAATTGTGACATGCAAAAAAAGCAATAGCTAGTTTTATGTGGGCACAGATGAATGTTACACAATCCACTTTTGAGTTTGGCTCTTTCATTGTGAAAATCTTCAGCACTGACGCTCATTTACCACCACTGGTCAGTGTCCCTCAGCATCTGTGTAGACTTCCTGTGAAGTGTGCGTTTGTTTTCATTTATCAGTACGGTTGCAATATCGGTTACCGATAATTATCGGAAGCTAGTTGACAGTTTGACAACATCATGATAGTTTCGATATGAAAAGAATTTGCCGATAAAATGGACCGATAATGTCGTTGTGTCCTTACTCACCACTGTATTGTGTCAGTACTGATACAACTTGTCTGCTCACCCCGCCCATTTGTGGAGAACTTTTCGAGAGAAGTTTTCGGCAGCTTGTAAACTTTTGGAGCCACGTTATGAAATACCAAGTCGCCGTTACTTTTCAGACAGCTGTTTGTCTGAGTTGTACAATACCCTTGCCACACACATTCATTCTTTACTAAATAATAAAACCGCAAAATATGACAGTCCCACAACAGAAATCTGGACATCTGATGTTAGCCAGGTAAGCAAGCTTAGCATGACTGCTCAATGGCTAGACAAAAATTACATCATTCACACAGCCACACTCCACTTGCAAGAACCTGCTGGATCTCAAACTGCCCAAGCGATTCACAACACTTTTGAAAACGTGTTTCAGCGCTGGATCAACACTGAGCCCAGTGCAATGGAGCCTGATTGAGAACATGCTTACAATTCTGGATCCCTGTGAACAGCTAGCGAGAGACATTAGCAGAGCCACCGCTACAGCTGCTGATGTAATTCCTGCAATTCAAGCTTTGAAGCGCCTCTTAGCAAAAACAGTTCCTACAGACCATGGTGTGAAAACATCCAAGAACATGCTGTTAGATGCTGTTAAACGATTGGATCAGATTGAAGAGAAAATAAATTCAACTTTTTTGCATATTGTGGTTTCATAATCTGACCAGAGCAGTTCAAACTTAACTAAGTCTCATTTGTGGCACTTTAACAATTTTCTGTCCAGATGAACCACCAGCAAAACCAACCAAAGCAGATGGAAACAGTTCAACTTCTCTCATTGACATGTATGCTGAAATCCTTGAAGAAAATGATGAAGGCGCTCAGCAGGCAGGGTTGAGCGAAATGGATGTTGAGGTACATTCTTTTCTTTTTATTTAACTAAATGTTTTTTAAGTACTGACCAAACTTGTATAAAAATTGGTTTTGACTTTTAGATGCAGACATATCTCTCAGAGTCTACAATTACAATCAGCCCAGAGCTCCTACCTGAAATCCTTGAGAAGACCATGACACCACTGGAATATTGGAACTGCAACAAGTTCCGTTTTACCGCACCTGGCAGAGCTTGTACGCAAATACCTTTCAAAACTTTATAGTTCATTCTTTTGCACTTGAGCCAATACTTTCTGCACTTTTGGATTAAGCTATTTATTTTGCATCTTATTATATTGGTCATTAATTGTATGGGACAATGTACGCGTTACATTGCTATTTAAGTTAAAGCCTTAACATTTCTGACCATTGTAATGCACCGTTTTTTTCTGATTTTTTTTAAAGAAAATGAAATTGCATAAAAGTAATTTATAAATGGTTCGTACATGTCTTTACTGTCATGTAACTGTAAACTCCAATTCAAACATGCTGAGAAAACAAGAACAGATTTAGTAGAGATGTCCTAATTCTACCTCCAGGTGATCACATTTTATTACAAATAACAAAAAATGGCTGAAAACAGTATACATTTAGGGTCATTGTCATATACCATTATTGAAATTAAAGCTGCAGCTTTAAGGAGGCGGGAGCATTGAGCACAACACCTTACAGGTCACAGTTTTCAGTGTAACAGACTCTTTAATGCTACAGAGATGCTGCTAAAAGAGCAAATTCAATTCAGTTATGATTTAGAAAATACAGCTTTTATGAATGTTCTATTTATTAATCTTGTTGTATTTATCCCCTGCATCTTAAAAGGCAGGCACTGTCCGACTTTTAACCGGTCTGTGATAACACAGGACGCTAGGAGAACAGCTAGTTAGGACCACAGTCTTAGTGGCTAACACGCTAGCATCATAGCATTAACGTCTAACAAACAGCACTGTCTCAAAATCAACACATTTTTATTAATCTGTCTGTTGCTGCTTTAAGTGAAGCAGCTTAATTATCCAGTTCTGACTGGGACCTGGTATAAATTGCCACGTGTTTTACTGTTTCATCAGCCAAGCTAAACTCTGAACAGGTGAAGTGACCGCGGGGGTGGAATGTGTCTCGCATGTATTTATTTACCTCGCGTGCAGACGGTGGAAGAGAAGAAAAAAGAAATTAACCAGAAGAAGAGCTTTTAAACATGACTAAGTTTACACAACATTTACTCTCCACGTGGTGACTATCCCTCTAACTTTTACTCAACAAAGAGGAGAAAATGCTAACCACTGGCGGGTGTTTATTTCAAATCCTTCAAAACAAAAGTCTATCGCGATAAGCTAATTTTACTATCAAGAAAAAGAACTATTGCGATATTGATAGCTATTGTCCTAAATGGCACTTGTCCTTGGGTGCCATGATTTTCTTGAAGTTATATTTTAATCTTAGCCTCATTTAATTGCTCAGACGTTTTTAATCAAACACTTTTCAAAGTCATTCATGTTATTAATGAGCTGTATTGCAGAATGGTCTGAGGAACCTAGTGGTTTAACGAAGATCTTTGAGCCCGTAGCCCAGATGTTTTGTATTTGATTGCGTCTCTTTAGCAGCCTGGCATGATTTACCAGTTCAGCCTTTCTTTTCTTTCTTTGTGCCTTTCAGGTTTTTCCTCTGCTTCATTAGAGCCATCTTGTACTTCTTATCACAACCTTGATAAGGATCGTTGGTTTATCTGTCTTCTGGGAAAGGGTCAGCAGGAATCAATGGTATTGTGAGAAATGATCGACCTTAATTCTCCACGCTATCGTCTGGAGCCCCAGCAAGCCCTCATCATCTGTGGTCAGCAGGTAGCATAGGTGGACTGTTGTAAATATCTAAAGACAGTTCTAGACAGCAGTCTGTCTTTGAATTGTCATACAGGAGCTGTTTATAAAAAGGAAAACAGTAACTCCACCTTTAAAAAACGAACAAACAAGATCTTTTAAATGTGAAGAACATGTTCACTGATAGAATCCACATACCCGCACATATAACATCTCCTTGTGGTTTAGAACTTTGACATACAAAGCAATGCTCACTGAAATGACAAAAAAGAACAGCTAAATCCCCCAAACACCTCAGTTCCTCCTCCACCTCTACAAAATGGCGCTTTTGTAGTTGATTTCTGAGCGTCTGTTAGAGTGATTTCGCCTTTGTTGAAGTGAACATACCTAAATCGTGCAGCTGAAGCTGCGGTTTCCAGATGATATCCAGCAGTCTGCGCTGACGACAGAGCTCCTCCTCGTACTGGACGATGGTTCCTTCACAGTGTCTGAAGATTCTTCAGCAGCAGCAGCTAGTCGCTCGCTGATAAACTCTCTCAGAGACTGAAGTGAAGACATCGTTACTGCAGCTGCTCCGAGCTTCAGCTCAAACTCACACAAACACCAAAGTCCTCTGAACACAAGCTAACACTGCTAGCGCCTCGTGCTGTTCTTCTTCATAGCATATTTGGCGGTTGAGAAACAACATCATGTTGCGTTAGCGCCACCACCTGGCCTGGAGTTTGGGTCCAAAAGGGTAAATGTCCAAAATTCTAAAGCACCAAGAAAACACTTAAATAAACAAGGAAACAATACACTAATTAATTAACACTTAATTAATTAAATAATAGGATAAACCTAAAATTCACTAACAAACCCGAGAAAGATTAAACATCATTCTTTATTTGATGTTTATCCTAAAAATACTAAACATTTTTTTTTCTTGATTTCCTGCTTTATAACTGTCATACATATCAAAACACATCCAGTTTATCTTATATATAACATATTTATCTGAACCGTATTTTGCTGTCTGAGGGCAGGAACAATCTAATTATATATTTATTTTTATTAAAAACCTTTATTTTCTTTTTCTCATCCATGTTTGTTCAACCACACATACATGCTGTGATGTGGATTCTGCAGAGATAACAGTAATGCTGGAGCCACAAGCATAATAGTGAAAGCGAGGAGACTGTATGATTTGTTTGTGAAAAAATTAAATAAAATCGAAAAATAAACACCATGGAAAGGCTTGTATGATGTATCTGTTTAGTAAACAAACAAGACTTTTCATACAAAAAAGTTTCCTAAAATTTTTCTCACTGTGGTTCCCTGAACACAATAAATCAGGTTCTCGGACCTTAAACTTCAGGTAACTTTACTTCTATGCAAAACAACGACAGGAAGAACAGCCGTCCAGCCTGCAAGAAATCTGTGTCTCCAATACTTTGCTGTAAAAGCAACTTTTTATTATTTGTCCGTCTTTAAATGCTTCCATAACAAAGTCACTTTCATAAATAGCATTTCTTATCTCAAATTTGCCAACTAAAAGTTTTGGTTTCTTTCATTATTTATTTTTTTTTACACAAAAAGCTGTTGCTGTTTTACATAGAAAATGTGGAGGAAAAAAGAGCAAATGTGACAATAAACTCCTAAAAGCCCCAGAATAAACGATATCATAAACGTTAACATTCTTGTTATGCCTTTTGGGACAAAATATGTTATAAAACAAATGGATAATGCCAGAATTAGACAGGGGATACAAATTCTGGCAGGGGATACACATCTTGGCACAACAACTGGCTTAGAGGCTTGAAGACTGAGACCTCCTGATGTAGTTTGATCCTTAAAACTAAGTAGAGTTTTAAAATCTGTGGTTTTCATGTTTAAATTCAGGACTTGAACTCTGTCAAATGCAGCATTTGAGAGTCTTGGGTTTGTTACAATTGAACCAAGAAAGTGTTTGGAATATAATTTCATTTGTTTTTGTCTTATGATCCCTTTTTAAAAAAAAATAATAATGACAGGAAAACAAAGAAGTGTCTGACTCGAATTTTCTTGAGTTGTTAAACTGCAGCTCTCGTGGTTGCCACTAGAGGGCAGCACAGAAGCTTCAGCTTTTGTCATTGATGCTGTGTGAACCTGCAGTTTGAAAATGAGCTGCAGCTTTGTTTACATGGAGACAAACATCCTCATTCACACACAGATGTGATCCTGAAGAAGTCTGAACAGAATATTTCAGATGAACTCTTCAGTCCAGAACATGAGCCTGCATTGTTCCTAAAAACCTCAATCCTTAATTCCTGCATCTTCATATCTATGGAGGTTTAGGAGGGACAAAATTAAATAAATATAAATTACGTGAAATCATTAAATGACAAGTGTCATAATGACACTTCTATTTAAGGATTTCATGTCGTTTACATTTATTTAGTTTTATCCCTCCTAAACCTTCATACACACAGCTGTAAGAAACGTATTTTCTGAAGAATCTGCAACCGCACAAACACACTGTTACCAAAGAACACAGACATGCTTCAGGAATGTGGTTCTGCTGCAGAACATTCCTCTAAATAAAGCCGCACCTTCTTCAATGGCAAAGAAAACGTCCCAAAGATCATCTGCAACATTCACCTTTCATCCAAAGAAATTTTCTTTGTTTTTTGTGACGTTGATTCTAAATTTATTTTGCTTACATGAATACATGAGTTAATGTCAGTGTGACACACCATATGATCAAAATACAAACACAAACCTTTATGAAAAAAAAATCTGATAAAATAAACTTTCACATGACCTATATGATGAGAAATTCAATGTAAAACAAAGTCAAAACAAACACAAACTTTAATGATTTAGGCAAACTGAAAAAAGACAAATGTTTTTTCATCAAACTGAAGAAAAACGATGCAGAACTACACATCACAATGAAATGACAGTGTAAAGAACCTTTTCTTTCACATCTATAAACAGTTTTAATGAACAGAGTTCTGACCCTCAGACACATTGTTTCTGATCCAGAAAGCAGATTTATATTCAGTTTGCAGGCATTTGGTTTCAGAAAAAGAACACATAGTATAATACATCATGGTAAAAAAAAATCTTTGTGTTTATGTTTTTTAAATGTTGATTCTTCATAAACTCTGAAATGTGCTTTTTAAATTCTCCAGTCATATAATTCAGAGTGAAGCAACAAACAGAAAAGTTTCTGGTTCCTGGGGTTCTGGTGGTGACAGCTGTTGCCATGTTGTGTTTCAGTGGACTGTTGTTGTGGGTTTTTCTTGACTTTAGCATTCAGTGACACACAAATAATTTGCTGACACACACATTCATTTGTCCACACAACAAGGAAGGAGATCTTAACAACCAAAGACCAGATCTGTAATTGTATATGAAACTTGTTTCTCTCTTTATAGTTCAGCTGCAGTTTGATGAAGAACTTTAGGGTTTGTTTTACCTATAAGTTTATTCACATTTTTCTGTCTTTTGTTTTAACCTACAAAGTCCTGAAGTGTTGCTACTTGACATAAAAGAACTGAAAATAAAAATAACTAAGCTAAACAAAACATAACTTGAAAGGGAGGAGTATCAACATAAAAAATGACAAGAGGGAGGAGCTCTGTTCAGGTGTTCATGAGTCATAAAATGAGGAAGTTGAGAATTTTCCTTCATTTCAGAGCAGGAGGAGACGGTCAGAGTGGCTCCAACTTTCTTCTTCTTCTTCATGGTGAGTCTTTATGTTTACTGTTGTCTTCTCCACTCATGTTGAAGGGAGTGATGTGTCTGTGTGTTCTCATCTGTGAAGAAGAAGAGCAGCAGAGGAAGAACTCAGACTGAAGTTTGTCTTTAACTTCATCTGTCCAAAAAGAAAAAAAGTTCTTCCAAAAACCAGCAGCTAAAGGTCACTAAGAAGATACAGAGGAGACATGGGTCAGTGATTGTGTTTATAAGTAAATTAAGCGTAAATTAATTTACCTTTTAATGAAATGAAAGCATCTTAACATTCTGAAATGAAGAACACAAAACATTCATTTATTTTTTTCTTCTGTTTTCATGTAAAGACAAAGTATTTTAGAGAAATAAACATTCAAACTCTAATGATCTAAGAAAACCAAAAAAGAAACGATAGTTATTTCATCCATAAAAGTCCTTTTAAGATGTACATGTTTTAAATAAAACATTGATTGCTAATCTAACATGATGGTTTTAATGCACAAGTGAAATCAAACTTTAATGTTTGCATTAAACACCACACCATGATACTGCTGCTGCCGTGCTTCAGACATGATGATCTCAGCTATAGTTCCTTTCAGCTAAACCACTGTCAGTGCAGAGTTGGAAACATTCAGACAAAAATCTGTGATTCTATCTGATCTGCAAAGAAAAGGTTTCTCTACTTTAAAATCAGACCTTTTTCTGAGCTGCATGTAAACAAACTATTTGTTCCTCTGAATCTGACTGATGATTTCATCACAGAAACTGGTGGAGCTGGTTCCAAGAACCAGTCCAGGGCCCTTCTTTCAGCTCCATCATGCTTTTCTGCTTTATTGTTAGAAGATGTCTGGAAGAAGAAAGTGACTGAAAGCTGATGAACAAACATCTTTTAAGCAGAGTTAGAAGATAAAAGAGACGAACCTGCAGGATCCAACACAGACAGCAGAGAGAAACTTCAGAAAACATCAACATCTTCAGGATTTTTTCCTCCGTCTGTATGTGAACAAACTCACAGAGACTGAACTCAACAAACTCTTTCAGTTCACATCATCTCTGTCAACAATGAAGTGAAGACAAATGAACCTTCATGATCTGCTCTCATCTGTGCTGACCAGCTTTCTTCTGCACAGAAACAGAGCTTCCTTTGAACATCAGATCTACAACAGACTTAGTGAGCGCTCCAACATCTTACAACAGCCGCTCATTTTCAGGACACTTTAAATCCCCTTCAAAGTGTCTCCTTACAAAGCAGAAGATCACATGATCTCACCTTTCTGTAGCTCTTTTACAGTCTTTGAGATCAACAATCTGTCAATCTGACAGCTTGAAGCTCTGCTCCTCTTTTCAGCTGCTGTCAGATGTTCTCAGGTTTCTTCTTGAACCTGTTTTCTAGCAGCTTCATCAGTGATCCAGAGCTCTCTTCAATAAATCCATGAATCAGAGTCCAGAGCTGCTCAGCTGCGGTCCTGCTACAATGGTTTTCCTATTTAAACACTTTATTCGCATTTAAAAACTTTTCATCTATTTAAAAAAAAAAAAGAAAAACAAGCTCCACTCTTAAAGAACCTCTGAATCTTTCTGTGACCTTAACCTGATTTTAATTTTTCCATCATGTTTTTCGTTTCTATTTATTTAAAAAACAATTACTTTTCTTTCCTCTTTTTTTTATTTCCAGTCTCTTTTAACTAACTTCCTGGTGTGTTTATGTGACATTTTCTGGTCAAGGTTACAAAGATCTACAGCTCATGACAAAAATGTCACCTCCGACAATAAGGCCCCCGCCCCTTTTTCCATGTCCCACCATGTTCATCTTCCTTCTTCTTCCCGTTTTGGCACATTCCATCATGGGTCATCACAGAAAATCAGCTTTTAATGTTTTGCACAGATGGTTTTTGGCAGATTATTTCATGCAGATGAACTTCTGTAACCCACCCTGTATTTTATCCAAGCTAGAGACCAGCAGATGGAGACCCAGACTCAGTCACCCCAGCAGTTACATAGTCAAGCTGAAGGGTCTTCCTAAAGGACCCACACTGGATTAGCTCACTGCGTGCCCTTGGACCAGTCAGTCCTTCACACAGCAAACGGATCCATCCAGTCGCTTTACGTCTAATGTGTTCATGACAGTCACTCACAAAAAAAACCTTTCAATTCCTGATCCTCTGACTATGGGGAAGTGGTTGTGTACTTGATAGAAAAAAATGCAGGTTGTGGGTTTGATTCCAGTAAGGGTGACAGTTTGTGTGACATAAAAATTTCCACTTCATTTTCAAGCTGCGTCACCTGTTTCCTCGCCTCCATCACAGGTGAACTCTGAACCAGGAGAGTCATGATCTGTGTTGCAGCTGCGTTCACTCGGTGAATGGAAACCCAATAACTTGACTGTTTGTTTCTGAATGTCTAAAGAAGATCACTGCAAACTCTCATCACTCTGCTGTTTAAAAAGTTTCATCATGATTTATTTATTGATCAACAATATGGAAGATTATTGTTTATGGAGTAAACAACAATCAGCTGATGTTTGTAGTGTTTTTACTAATTAATTCCTGGAATCAAACTGAGCAGAACTTTGTAGCAAACAGACAGAAGAAAGAGTTTCTGCCAGAAACACAAACATCATGAAACTCTGTGAGTTCAAGTGTTTCATTTCTGAGTCACAAACTCTCAAACTGTGATCTGTTTGTGAGGAAGTCATTGCAATTGTAATAGATTACAGTTACAGATGACTTATGTCCTGGAACACAGTAGTGATACCTGGCGAGTAATGTTTCCTGATTATTCAGGAACTCTTAGATTCCAACAGACAAACAACCCAATAAAGAATTGTTTGTAGCAGAGAGACCATCAGGCGTTAGTGAAGGAAAAAATGCAGAAAAACATTTTACTTTGCTTTTTTTGATTACTTTAAGCTTTTTTAAGCTCTCATGAACTTAAATTACTGAGTCAAACTTGCTGCTCGCTGTAATAGATCCTTTAAATGTCGTCTTTGTGTTCCTTATAACTGTGTTTTGTTCTGTTGTTGCAGAGACCTGTCTGTCCAGTTTTTCTAATTTGGGTCAGTTATTTGAATCTGCTTTGACTGAACAACATTTTTCTTGTTTCTGAGGCTCACAGGCCTGCAGTTCTCTGTTTGCTTTCTGTTTTAACTCTTTGCAGCGTTTTCTTTCTGTGGACTAAACTGACTAAAGCTGAGCTTTGATCCTCCAATTGTTTTTAATAGTGCGTAAACTGTGAAAACAAACGTAAGTTTTAGAAACATCAGTTAATCAAATCGGCCCTTAATAGAAATAAGAAAAACTGCATTAACATTTTTCTGCAGCTGTTTCAAAGAAAGTCAACCCATTCTTTACTCCCAAGTCATCACATATTGAATCATGGGTAAGGAGGCCTTCAAAAATGGACGCTTTGGGTGTACCCAACTCGTTGTTTCTTGACTTGTTGGCTCATTAAATTCAATCAAGGCTCCCCAACGTCCAGGGCACAAACCGGTACCGGTACCAGACTGCACCGGTATCCTGACCCTAACTGTAACCAGGTACCCCTAACCATAATCTGGTACCGGTTCCAGACGCGTACCGGTTCCAGACACAGACCGGGCTAGGGTACTGGTACTGGACGCGTCCCAAGGTTTGGGTCCACTTTCAGTACCGCGTCCCATAGAATGACTTGACCCCTGATTTAAATCGGAACATCCGGTGAGTCAAAAAAACGACGAGTTTGGGAGCACCCCAAAGCATCACTTTACTCGTGTCAAAATGTGACAACATGGGAGTAAGAATATGTAGTGAAAGTAACTTAATAGTAACTCAGGGCTTATGTAAAGTTTTTAGAAAAGAATCTGTAGGGTAATAGATTACTTTCGAAAAAACAAATAAATAATCTGAAAAGCATTGCAATTCAAAGGTAACTGATTTAACAGTGTGGATCAAAATTAATTTGCAATTCTCTGTTGGAGCTTTGAGATGAAGAATTCATGTCTTTCTTTTTCTCTTCATTTTTGATTTCTGTCTGTTTTTCTTGATATGTTTCATGTTTCTGAATTGTAGAAACAGGAAGTTGTTGTTTCTTTGTCAAAGTGACTGAATGACTGAAATGTTGCTCCATCATGGAGTGTTTGCTGCTGCAGCTCCATGTCTCCATCTGGTGGAGGGAGAGCAGAAGTGCAGCAGCTGATGTTCAGCAGCTTCCTCTGCCTCCCACTGCTGTCTGACTGCATTCACCTGAACCTGAGAGGAAACACAAGAGAAGAGCCAATCAGTGGAGGAGCAGCTGATCTGTTTGTGAAGGAGGATCAGAGCTGATGATGTGTGTTTCCTCTGCAGATGAAGGTAGAAGGTGTGTGTGAGCTGATGTGGATCCAGTGAATCCAGCAGCATGGATCAGTGTGAGGACACACAGGAGGGAGCCCCTCCCTCTAAAAAAAGGAGAGATGATAACCATGAGAGCCAGAGCAAAGCTCAGAGGTGAGATGAACATCTCTAAACTGTCCAGGACTCTTCTCCATGTCAGAGCTCAACACTCAAACCAGCAACCTTCATTCTTCACAGGAACCAACCTGGACCTGGATATGAACCCAGCGGGGTGTCATTCAGGAGTGACCGGTCAAAGAATCCACCAATTTCCTTCAAATACATCATTTCAGGAGATAAAAAGTAAGTGTTTGTCAGAGTTATAAAATTAAAAACTTTAAAAGCCACATTTACATGTTTTTAAGGTTGTCAGGTTAAACATTAACTATTTTAAACCACAACAAAGTTTGACTGAGGGCCTTCTTTTCTACTATTTATTATCGCACGTCCACAACTACAGTTGGAAGAGGCTTGGAGAGAAAGTTGCTGTGGTGCAAATCTCGTTTCAGATTTCTTCTTTCACAGCTCTGTCCTGATGAATGAAACAGTGTCCATATTATTCTGGTTTGGCACAAACTGGGATTATTCATTTCTCCTCCATGATCAGTTTTTGAACAGTAGGCATTTCCATGAATGAAAAGGGATGCCATCTATACGTCACCACCAAATCCGAGTCTGTAATTATTCGAAGTTCGACCTGGTTTCACTTGCCCTTCAGTTGCAACACGAGTTCAATGGTTGTGCATTTTGGCCATAGAGCCCTAAAACATTTGTGCATAAAAGCCCAAAATGTGCTCATATGCACGTTTATGTAGGATTTTCATTGAAAGCGTTCACTTAAATATGTGCTGCTGAAGGTGGAAGATCGACCAGTAAATTGAGAGCTTTGCTTTCTGACTCCAATCGCTCTTCAGCAAAACTCCCCCATCTGGGGCAGGAGCCACTCCACCAGCCTGGAGAGGCCAAACTATTTTTCTGCTTCTCTAGTCAGCAACCATGGCCTCAGACTTAGCAGTGCTGACCCTCATCTCAGCTGCTTCACACTTGGCTGCAAACCGACCCTATACAAACTAAAGGTCTTGGCTCGATTAAGCCAACAGGACAACATCATCTGCAAAGAGCAGAGAGAAAATCCTGTGGTTCTCATATCAGACACCTCACCTCCAGCGAGTCCAAAAAGCACCGGCAGCAGGTCAGACTTACTTCTGGCTATGCAAGCTCCTGCTCTGGTCATACAGACAGCCTTCCATAAGGCTTTTTTAACAGTTTTTTAACAGAAAAGTTACACAGTGGTTATTGAGGGTTTAATATAAAGAGGGTTCTGAACTGCTCCTTGTCTGACTCGTCAACTGGACCTTTTCTGCCATAGAAGACCCCATGAGGATCAAAATCCTCAGACAGTTTAGCTACTGGGATCATTCAAAGTCTCAAACCCCTGCACCACATTATACAATTCACTCATTTGAAACAGAGTTTCAAAGAGAATTCAATAAATGTAATTATATTTTCATTCATTCATTTTCTGAGGTGCTTTATCCCTTTTGGGGTCATGGGGCTGCTGGAGCCTAACCTGGCTACTCATGGGTGAAGGCAGGGAACACCCCTGGACTGGTTGCCAGTCTGTTGCAGGGGCCACAGTCACACACCCACAGGGATAATTTAGAGTGACTAATTAACCTATGAAGCATGTTTTTGGATGGTGGGAGGAAGCCGGAGTCCCTGGAGAAAACCCACGCATGCACGGGGAGAACATGCAAACTCCACACTGAAAGGTCCCCCATTGGTGGTAGTGTTTCAAAATCCCCCAACCAGGACTTGAACCGAGAACCTTCTTTCTGTGAGGCAAGAGTGCTAACCACTGCGCCACCGTGCAGCCCAACTATGTTTTCATTCCAGCATTTTTCTCAAACATTTCTTTTTTTTTAAGTAATTGGAGAGAGCTGCTAGGTTTCATTTAAACAGAACTAAATGCTGCAAACACGTGCAGACTGAGCTGCTGGTTCTCAATGAATCAGAAAAGACCAGTGAAGGTTTTAGACCACACGACATCATCTGCTTCACTGTTCACATACATATCTCATTTCATGAACCTTCACTTTTGTTAGTCTCTCTGTACTCAGACAGAATTGATCTGATTGTTCTGCTTCTCCACAGAGTGGACCAGCAGAGCTCAGAGACTCCCAGTGGTCAGTCTGTCCAGCAGCATCAAACACAGCTGGACTCCATCTTTCTGGTCTGTACATGAACAACAACTACTTTTCCATCATTCTGTCCACAGTCATCTCCATGCTGCACTTTGGAGACCAGTGGATTGTCAGTGTGTCCAACATGGAGCTGATGTTTGGCTCCATGACTTCACTCTGATTGGCTCATTCATCTAGAATTCTGTTGCAGCTGCTGGAGGACAACATTGTTACTTTTGTGAAGAAGGAGCTGAAGAAGATCCAGAAGATTCTGAGTCACAGGGAGGAGGAGGAGCTGGAGGATGAAGATGAAGAACAGAGGAGCAGCAGAGAGTCAGTGATGAAGATCACAGAGAACTTCCTGAGGAGAATGAATCAGGAGGAGCTGGCTGATCGACTGCAGAGCAGTAAGAGGATTACTCTGAAGGTTTCAGCTGCTGATAAATGAAGATTTACTGATGTCTGAACACATGGAACCACAGGGATTCAAACCCTCATCATTCAGGACTGCAGAGAGTTGATTTAATCTGTTTGTTGTCTTCATTCAGGACCTTCTGCTGCAGTTTGTCGACATAAAGTCCAATCTGGTCTGAAGAAGAAGTTCCAGTGTGTGTTTGAGGGGACCTCTAAAGGAAACAACCCAACCTTTCTGAATGAGATCTACACAGAGCTCTACATCACAGAGGGAGGAACTGGAGATCTGAATGAAGAACATGAGGTCAGACAGATTGAAGCAGCATCCAGGAAAGCAGACAGAGCAGAAACAAGCATCAGACAAGAAGAGCTCTTTCAACTCCCAGCTGGAAGACAAGAACCAATCAGAACCGTGATGACAAAGGGAGTGGCTGGCATCGGGAAAAACAGTCTTAACACAGAAGTTCACTCTGGACTGGGCTGAAGGCAAAGCCAACCAGAACATCCACTTCATATTTCCATTCACTTTCAGAGAGCTGAATGTGCTGAAGGAGGAGAAGTTCAGCTTGGTGGAACTTGTTCATCACTTCTTCCCTGAAACCAAAGAAGCAGGAATCTGCAGCTTTGAAGACTTCCAGGTCATCTTCATCTTTGATGGTCTGGATGAGTGTCGACTTCCTCTGGACTTCCACAAGACTCAGATCCTAAATGACCCTAGAAAGTCCACCTCAGTGGGAGATCTGCTGACAAACCTCATCAGGGGGAACCTGCTTCCCTCTGCTCACCTCTGGATAACCACACGACCTGCAGCAGCCAATCAGATCCCTGCTGAGTGTGTTGACATGGTGACAGAGGTCAGAGGGTTCAGTGATCCACAGAAGGAGGAATACTTAAGGAAGAGATTCAGAAATGAAGATCAGGCCAAGAGGATCATCTCCCACATCAAGAGATCCAGAAGCCTCCACATCATGTGCCACATCCCAGTCTTCTGCTGGATCACTGCTACAGTTCAGGAGGATCTGCTAAAGGGCAGAGAGGGAGGAGAGCTGCCCAAGAGCCTGACTGAGATGTACATCCACTTCCTGGTGGTTCAGGCCAAAGTCAAGAAGGTCAAGTATGATGGAGGAGCTGAGACAGATCCTCACTGGAGTCCAGAGAGCAGGAAGATGATGGAGTCTCTGGGAAAACTGGCTTTTGAGCAGCTGCAGAAAGGAAACCTGATCTTCTATGAATCCCGACCTGACAGAGTGTGGCATCGATATCAGAGCAGCCTCAGTGTACTCAGGAGTGTTCACACAGATCTTTAGAGAGGAGAGAGGCCTGTACCAGGACAAGGTGTTCTGCTTCATCCATCTGAGTGTTCAGGAGTTTCTGGCTGCTCTTCATGTTCACCTGACCTTCATCACCTCTGGAGTCAACCTCATGGAGGAAGAACAGAAAACATCAGTCCAGTTCTACCAGAGTGTTGTGAACAAGGCCTTACAGAGTCCAAATGGACACCTGGACTTGTTCCTCCGTTTCCTCCTGGGTCTTTCACTGCAGACCAATCAGAGTCTCCTACGAGGTCTGATGACTCAGACAGGAAGTAGCTCACAGACCAATCAGGAAACAGTCCAGTTCATCAAGGAGAAGATCAGTGAGGATCTGTCTGTAGAGAAAAGCATCAACCTGTTCCACTGTCTGAATGAACTGAATGATGGTTCTCTAGTGGAGGAGATCCAACAGTTCCGAGGTCAGGACGTCTCTCCACAGATGAACTGTCTCCTGGTCAGTGGTCAGCTCTGGTCTTCATCTTACTGTCATCAGAAGAAGATCTGGAAGTGTTTGACCTGAAGAAATACTCTGCTTCAGAGGAGGCTCTTCTGAGGCTGCTGCCAGTGATCAAAGCCTCCAAACAAAGCTCTGTAAGAACTCTCATGAAGATCACTTTTACTGAAGAAAGGAACTTGAGTGGTAAAAGGAAAGATCTAATAACTGCTGTCTATTTCTTTTCTTAAGACTGGGGTACTGTAATCTGTCAGAGAGAAGCTGTACAGCTCTGTCTTCAGTTCTCAGCTCTCAGTCCTCCAGTCTCAGAGATCTGGACCTGAGTAACAACAACCTGCAGGATTCAGGAGTGAAGATTCTGTCTGCTGGATTGGAGAGTCCACACTGTAAACTGGAAACTCTCAGGTCAGATAAAATTTTTTGTTTGGTTCTAGGTTCTGACTCTCTTGTGATTTTATGTTTTTTAACTAATGGAGTGTTTAACAAATTATTACCAAGAAATCTGTTCTAGTTTTAGAAGACATGTCTAAGATATCAGAAATTCCAATCAAGAAATGTTCACTCAGTGCCGTATTCGTCAATTTTAACTGCATCTTTTACTACACACACCCTTTACGCTTCAACAAATACACACACTCGCACGCACACATTACACAAGGAAGGTGGGACCCCTAGACCATTCCTGGCAGAGGAAACAAAGCCTTCAGCCTCTTGGTGTCGGCCTCCTGTGCCCAGCGGCCCCATCCCCATGCAGGGAGAGGGATCCCTTAGTTCACTGGCAAGACCATGAGCAGGGGACTCTATCTGAGCCTGGGGGGTCCATGTTTTTATGGTGCAGGTTCTGCTCCTCGCTTTCGGGTGCCGGGCCTGTCCAAAACTCCAACAATGGGAGAGCCTTGTTCGGGCTATGTTCTCAACACCTCTCTGGGACCTTTCCTTCTCTACTTCTCTTGGTCGTCCCTCCTCTAGGTGGGAGTAACTTGCCCCTACCGTGCTCTCTGCTGGATCTCCTGCGGTTGCCCGGGAGCTTGGGGGCGTGTTTCCCGTGGGGGGGGGCCCGGCCTCATACCCGAGGCTGGGGTGGGATGCTTGGAAGTCATGGGTGGTGGTGTGCGACTTGTCTGAGGTGGGGGAGCTCTTGGGGAGTGGTGCGGTGGGAGGGGCTGGTTGTAGTGTGTTTGTTAGTTTAAAGTGTTGTGACCCTCTGTGTTGTGAGTTGAGTTTTTCGTGTCGTGGGTTACTTTTTTTTACGTGTTGTGACAAACTGTAGTGTGTTGTCAATTGAAAGTGTTTTGTTGTGACCCTTCTTAGCCATTATACCTTAATGTAATGATTTTAAACTTCCAGCATTTTGTTGCCTGTTGACTTATGATTCTACGCCCTGTAATCATCCTCCAGTTTCTTTAACCCACCCTTTTTCCCTTGTCTTCAGTGCTAGGACCCCCCCTTTAACTTCCCTCTTCTCTTCTTCCCCTTTTTCTTTTCCATCCCGTCCAAGAAAAAAGTATACAAACATTCATTTTCTGTACCTGTTGTGTCCCTTTTCGGGGTCACGGGGTGCCAGAGCCTAACCCGGCCACTTTCTGGGCGAAGGCAGGGTACACCCTGGACAGGGTGCCGGTCTGTCCGCAGGGTCCACAATCACACACACAACTTAGGGACAATTAGAGTGACAAATTAACCTGTGAAGCATGTTTTTTGAGTGGTGGGAGGAAGCTGGAGACCCTGGAAGAACCCATGCATGTACGGGGAGAACATGCAAACTCCACATAGAATGGTCCCCCAGCCATGACTTGAACCGGGGCCTTCTTGCTGTGAGGCAAAAGCGCTAACCACTGAGTCACCATGCAGCCTAATCAGCGATCATTTTGGGTTTATGGTTTGTTCCGTCCAAAATAAAAAGGGGGAGGGCGAAGTCCAGCTTGGCATACAAAGCTTGGACTTTTAGAATTTAACAGAGTTGTGAACGTTGTTTTTCTTAGTTAAAGGGTCTAATAATCATGCAAAATAAACGTTTTGAGCTTTAAGTGTGTTTAATTCCTCAAAAAAAAAAAAAAAAAAAAAAAAAAAAAAACCCTAAGCAGTATTTTGCACCCATTCACACATGTAGCCAACTAAGCTATATAAATTAAAAATATATATATACACACACACACACATGTACGTATAATAAAAAAAAAAAAAAAAAAAAAAAAAAAAAAAAAAAAAAAAAAAAAAAAAAAAAAAAAAAAACTGCTTTTAATGCTGAACACACTTGAAGCTTAGTTAACGACTTAACTTCTTTTGCTATTGACAGCAAGCACATGCAAGTTCCTTTCAAAATAAAATACACCCATTGTCAATATACTCCTGTGCAGAATTTATTTGAAATAAAAATGTAAGAAAGTCCAAACATTACATTATTTCGATCATGAATCCGTGTATCGTTCGTTTTTAATTTAAAATCAAAAAATGAGTTGTTCGGGTTTTTGTCTTTAAACCAAAAATGAAAAAAACAAATCGTTTTTTCCATTTTGTGTATCAATCAAAAATGGAGCAAACAGAATAAAGAGCATTCAGTTTCGTTTTCACGATTTTGTCTAAAAAGTCTGGGTCAACCGGAAGTAGTTTGCCTGCAGTTTTATATCGAAAGTTGATCCACTGCTTGTGCTATTGTGGTAGATGGGAAAAAGAATCAAGGATAAGTTAGATTGCACACAAAGATCAGGGGGCATGTGTCCACAATTAAAAATTAATTTTATTAGAAAAATTCTAAAAACACAATAAAGGAGTCAATAGAACACCATAAACAAAAGTTGGAGAAAAGAAAAGTCAGTTGCGGAGACCCGGAGATTAAAAACCATAACCTAACCAGCAAATTTACCCACTCACATGGATGCAGAGCACACACTTAATTTGTGAATCCCTTCCCCAAAGGCACAGCAATCCACATGGGGGAAGACCTCCACCTAAACACCGGCCAACCCTCGGGTCCTCAGCACTGAAGGTACAGGGCAAAGATAAAATACAATTTAAAAAAGGGGTTTACACCACAAAAAATAAAAATAGTGGTAGCGTCTGGACTCACTTAGGATTTCACTCCAGATTAGTCACCCCAATACAAAACACTTCCATGCATCAAACCACAAAGTTAAAAGCAGGGAGTAAAACAGTCTGTGGGTAGATGGGGCAGCACCACGTTATCCCTTTGACGGGGAGGGGAGGGAGTCCGTGTAACACTGCCGTCCGTCAGCTAATCCGCTCGGAAGCCGTGGAAGCGGACGTCCACGCTGGCAGATCCCCCGTCACACGTCCGACGCATCCAGATGCACAAGAGTGTAAACAACTTAAGAGTCAATATTAATAAAGCAGCAGCTGTCTCCAAAACCAGAAGCACAGAAAGTCCTTAGCGAGGGAAAACACATTAAATAAAACCGCTTGAGAGAAAGTGCAAGACCTGAATATCGCCAAGCTGACCAGGTGGACCGGGTTCGTCACCTGAGAGGGACAAGCTCAAGAATGCAGGAGCGATAATGGAGCTTGAGTCACGTTTTTACTCTGGAGCCACAAACCAACAACAAATACTTGTGATACCAGCTCACAACTTTCTCAAACACAGGGCACCATCGCTACATTACCTGTAAGGCTAACCGGAAGTTTGCAACAGGAAGTGGACAGTTCCAAAGACCAAGAGATGCCCATGATGGCTAGTGGGGACCTTAGCGTTTTTATAGCGCCCCAAAAGGCCTCTGCCTGCAATTAGCCCCTAGCAGCACCTGTGCCAATTAATCCTGCTACACTATCAGTTGTCTTTCAACAAAGGAAAAAGATCTAATATTGTTGTTTTGCGACCGTAAAAGGAAACCCAGAGACCCAAGGATATGATAACAGAAAATACTTCCGTCACTTTCCAGGTAAGAAGCAGTTTAATGATCTTTTTTCCGTCACGTCTCTGACGATGTTACTTTGTTAGAAGTTTTGCTTTGACATGTAATTGTTTTTGACTGAAACTCAGGGATGAACAAAAGAAACCCGAAAACCGTTCCTGTTGTAGGTAATAATGTTGTAAAGGGCCACCAAGCAACAAGGAGGCATTAAAATTACATGTTCATCAACTTCATCATGAGGAGAATTAAAATGTCAGATTTTACATGTAGCTATTTCTTGAGTTTATTAAACCCCTTATGTGATTATATATGAAAAAATCTTGACTGTTAATACAATAAAGTGCAATAATCAGTTGTGTCTCATCTTTTTTGAACCACATAAGTCAGTAACGTAGCTGCAGCGTCTCCAAAGTGTGGAATGTGCTGCTAGCTAGCTAGAGCTAGCGTCAGACACCGGTGCTATACCAAGGATCAGTGACAAAAACAGCTTTGTTTGGTTAATTTAGGATAAGAAACGTGAAATATATGAAACTATTGTTGTGGAATCATTTACCATCCGACAGGAGTTGGTTTTTTACTGGCTCCATTTTAAGGTTAAAGCTTAATTAAAACAGTTGTTGACATTTTCAAAGCTGTTTAGAAATGTTTCTTCTTGCTGGTAAAAACTGAAGGCTGACATGTGTGTTATAATGGATATAAAAATAAACAACATGGTTTCATGGCAGAGCAGTATATTTATTACAAACTTAACATGAATAGGGTTTTCAATAACAGAAACAAAGACAGTTAGGGGTTTTATTTTGTGGCTTCTTTATAGATTCAGTCAAATGTTACATTTATAATCAGCATTTACTCAGCACACCGGTCAGTAATATTTATTAGAGGAAGCAATGCATCTGGAAAAAGTCTGTCTGTGGTTTAATTCTGTATCAGAAAGAGTCATGTAAGGGAAAGTCTGTCCACGTTGCTGCTCAGCATCACATCTGTCGTGCTCTGAGAAAGGATCCTCTGCAGATGAAGATACCTCGGTAACAGACCCCAGCTCCTGCTCATACAAACTTGCAGCTTCCTCTGTACTGGACTCCCAGCTCCACTGATATCCCTGTAAAAAGAAAACCCAGCAGCTTGTAGTTGGCCTTTTATTTAGGAATCAGGCTCAGCAAAATGAGGAGAAAACAGGCTCTACTAGAAAAGCATTAGGGAGGGGTGAAAACACCAAAACCTGATTAAAATACATTCTTTCAGGCAAAAAACGATAGTATTCCTCTGCCTACAATCAAAATGTTCTGTTCTAAGTATATGACTCTTTGATTTGTTATTTTAATTACAATTTTATATATTTATTTTAAATATTTATTATTTTGCACATGATTGGGTCAATTTTATGATTATGGTAAAATATTACATATATAAATGCAGATGTGGTCCCCCCCCCCCCCCGTATTACATTGTGTATCATTCATAAAATAAATAAACGTTTATGGGTCATTCTTACCTTATCTATGGCTGACGCAAGTGCAACTTCAAGTTCTGCGTCCGTCATGTCTTTTTCTCCGGAGCTGCTGCTTCAAAGAGAATCTTCTCCCCGACATTTCTGAAATCTCTGCATGCATTTGCCTTTTCTGAAAGAAAACTGTCACTAAACCTGAGCATTCTTCTAAATTAGTCATATTAGCATCACAGCTCACATTGTTTGTCCTTAATAAAGCACTCAAAAAAAAAAAAAAACTACTTCCGGTTGACCAAGACTTTTCAGACGAAATTGCGAAAAACGAAACTGAACGCTCGTTATTCCATTTGCTCCATTTTCGATTTGATACAAAATTCGGAAAACAAAAAAACAATTCCTTTTTCATTTTTGATTTTAAATTGAAAAACAAATGAACAAACGATACACGGATTATCATGTCTTTGATGCACCTTTATCGTTTTTTCCTCCTTTCACTATTAAAAACACCACAACGTTAGTGTAGATTTCATTTTTTTAGGTTATAAAAACACAATACCAACATTGTATGAACAAAAATAATAAATCACTTGGAAAGGAATCAGCTTATGTACTTTACTACATAAGAGAAACTACTTATGTAGTTTAGTTACTGTACTTTACTTTTAGTGTACTTCTCTACTGTACTTTTTTAAAATTTGCTCTTTCACAGTGTTCCTGGTTTTACGGTTACATATTTTACATTTTACTTTTTAAAATTGTTCTGAGATTTTACAGTTTGACTTGTTTGACTGTGGTCATGTTAAGACTTCATATGAATAAATAAATAAACATGAACTTAAACTTTTGTACATGTAAAAACAAAGGCAATGAATCGAGACAGTTCTGGTTTGTTTTAACAAATAACACTGTCAACTTCACTACAGTCTCCTCACACTTTCTTCCATGTGTGTTGTATTCTGTGTCTGCAGTTTGTCAGGTTGTCTGATCACAGAAGAAGGCTGTGCTTGTTTGGCTTCAGCTCTGAACTCCAACTCCTCCCATCTGAGAGAGCTGGACCTGAGCTACAATCATCCAGGAGTTGAAGGAGTGAAGCTGCTGTCAGAACAACGGGATGATCCACTCTGCAGACTGAACACTCTCAGGTATGGATACCTTTATTGTCAGCAGTCTTTAACTTCATTTTAAAGATCAAATTCTGTCATGGTCATCACTCCTGCTGCTTCCAGAGATTTAATAAATAATTAAAAAAAATATCAAACTGCTGGAACTTGATGAGTCAAGACAGAACTTTACAGATTCTGCATTCAAGTGTTCAGATGTTGCACTGTTTCCTTCATCAGTGTAGAACAATCTGAGGATGAGAGCCACATGTAATGTTACATTCTGAGAGAGTCTTCTACTCTGACCTCCCCACTCCTCTTTTTAGGGCGGAGCCTGCAGGAGACCAGTGGTCGACTCCAGGTCTGAGGAAGTGTAAGTGTGAAATATCTTCAAACTGTCTCATCACTTATTCATGAGTCTTCATCAAAGTGTCCATCAATGAACAGATGATGGATCAATAACTGCATCTGGATTGTGTTTGTTTCTCCATCAGATTCCTGTCGCCTCACAATCGACACAAACACAGTGCACAGAAACCTCAAACTGTCTGACAACAACAGGAAGGTGACCTTTGAGAAGGAGCCTAAGTCATATCCTGATCATCCAGACAGATTTCATCACTGGTATCAGCTGCTGTGTAGAGATGGTCTGACTGGTCGCTGTTACTGGGAGGTAAAGTGGAGTAAAAAAGTTTCGATATCAGTGAGTTACAGAGGAATTGGAAGGAGAGGAGATAATCGTCACTGTCTTTTTGGATTAAGCAACAAGTCCTGGAGTCTGAGCTGCTCTAATGATCGTGGTTTCTCTGTCAGCCATGATAACAATGAAAAATACATCTCCTCTTCCTCCTCCTCTTCCTCTCACAGAGTAGCAGTGTATGTGGACTGTCCTGCTGGAACTCTGTCCTTCTTCAAAGTGTCCTCTGACTCACTGATCCACCTTCACACTTTCAACACCACATTCACTGAACCTCTTTACCCGGGATTCTGGTTTAGTCCTGGTTCCTCAGTGGTTCTGTGTTGTGATCATAATTAAGGCTGTGGTTCTGTCTGAGAAACTCTCTGTTAAACATGTAGTTCAGTCTGTTCATGTCTGTTCATTCATTCATTTGCAACTTTTCAGATTCATGCTTTCAATCAGTTTTTTGCTGAAACTTTTCTTAATGATTTCCTGTAAACCTGCTTAAGTCCACGATTTAAATATTGGATTTCTGGCTTTTTCTATCAAAGCTTCAGTAAACACAAATATGTTTTTTTTTCTCTGAAAACTCAAATGTTGTTAATGTTGTTGAACACTCTAAAGAGGAATTAAATTATCTTTAATAAATTTGGATTGAAACAGTCTGTATACATCATGCTTTTTTAAAAAAGTTTATCATCTTCAAAATATCTTTTTCTGTTTGGATCATATTGCAGCTTCCTCTCACAGTCCAACAACATGCTTCATAGGTCAATATCAGACTCATACAACTCTTACATAATGTAATTTAACCTCATATTTTTAACTATGTACTTTTTTGCCTCATCTTTAATCCCAATGCTCATGTTTAAATTTTATATGAAGAGTTTGACTTTAAATCTGATTAATCTCATTTATGATAAGTGTTGCAAATTTGGTGTGTCTTGTACTCTTCCTCAAATGTTTGAAATTATGTGAGATTTTTTTTTTGTAAGTGGAAGGAAAATTATGTGGGTGAATGAGTGATATCTTTGGTGTATCAGCTGTGAGCTGCAGTTGCATATCGATCCGCCTTCAACACCAGATACTCGTGGTGTCCACACAGAACAATGATGATAGATCTGAGAGTTTACAAAAGAATACTCTGTAAAAAGAGCAGCTCTGGTCACAACAGATTTAATATTCATCTGCTTTCTTTGTCTTTTTTGTTGTTCACAACAGTTTGGCCATTATTTGGTTGCATCTTTGTTAGAGAACTTTATTTTGATTTATTTTTCTGTATTGAAATCCACATACACTTCTGCACGGCCTCTGTACGCTCAACTGCAACACAAATGCATTTAGTTAATTAGGTTCTTTAGTTTGTGTTTGTTTATTTGTAAGAATGAATGTTCACTTCCATGTTTAAACACCTGATTACTCATTAAAAGTTACTGCACTTTACCACAAGCTCTCTGGTTTGAGACATCATTCTTACGGTTACCAATTCTTTCCCCTTATTTTAGATCAGTGGGATAACAATCCTTCAATGTGAGTGCTGTGAGGAGAACAATTTATTCAGATATTCTCAATAAAAGTAACAGAGTAGATCATCTCCATCCAAACATTTGTTCCGCTCCAACAGTCTAATATCTCCACAAAGGTATTAATATAATAATGATGAGAAACGGGATGGTGAAAAGAGTTCTGTTTGTCAATCAAGAGGTAAAGATGGAGACCTCAGCAGAAGAATTTCCCATATCTTAAAAAATGCCACGGTGACAGTGCATTTGTGGGCATTTGTACTTGGGAGGCGGCAGTTGCTTTCTTTAACACAGCACAGTGGCCGCAGAGGTTTAAAGAAAAATAATTAAACGGTGACCAGACAATTGGAAGATGGCTGCACAGGCACATTTGAAACGTTTCATTTTGGCACGGTGGCAAACCAGTGACGGGCAGGTGGCAGGAACGCAGCAGCGTGATGATTGACTGAAGGTATCCAAGGTCCCCATAATCTTATGATGGTCAACCGATTTCAGACCGCCACACTCCAGCCATCCCCCTGCCCATTTGCTGAGAAACAGATTTACGCGCAAGAGTGACTGAGAAACAGCATTTGACCCCACATACCTGATAACAATATATGTGCCAGAAATACGTTCCTTTGTGCATTTGCCTAATGTATTTATCCTCACTGTTTTACATAGAAAATAAGGAGGAAAAATTGCAAGTATGACAATAAAAGCCCCAGAGTAAACTATATCATAAACGTTAACCTTCTTGTTACGACTTTTGGGACAAAATATGAATGTTACAAAACAAATGGAAAATGCCAGGAGTTGTGCCGAGACAAATTCTGGCACAACTGTCAGGCCTGGAGACGAGTCCTCTGATGTAGTTTGATCCTTAAAACTAAGTAGAGTTTTAACTCTGTGGTTTTCATGTTTAAATACAGGATTTGAACTCCCTCAAATGCAGCATTTGAGAGTCTTGGGTTTAGTTACAACTGGACCAAGAAAATGTCTGAACTATTCTTCCATTTGGTTTTGTCTGATGCTCCTTTTTTAAAATAATTAACAGAAATGATTCATATCTGACTTGAATTTTCTTGTTTAATTAAGCTGCAGCTCTCATGGTTGCCACTAGAGGGCAGCACATAAGTTTCAGTTTTTGTCATTGATGCTGTGTGAACCTGCAGAGTTTGAAAATGAGCTGTTGCTTTGTTCACATGGAGACAAACATCCAGATTCACACACATATGTGATCCTGAAGAAGTCTGAACATAACATTTCAGGTGAACTCTTCAGTCCAGAACATGAACCTGCATTGTTCCTGAAACTCTGATCTCTTCTGAATGAACAGCTGATGAAAGTCAGAAGGTGGAGCTTCATCAGGATGATGATGCTGCTTAAATTCTGGCTCGATGTTCATCTGTTCTCAGGCCATGAGGATGAACATTTATGAAATGTTACGTGAGTAAAGACAGATGAAGGGATTACTTTTGAAATGTGGTGGATTTAGGAAAAAAACATCAGAGAAAATAAACTCTCACATGATCTAAATGATGAGAAATTCATTGTAAAACAAAGTCAAAACAAACAAACCTTAATGATTTTAAGCAAACTGAAAAAAGACAAATATTCTTTCATCAAACTGAAGAAAATTAGCCTCCAACCAACAGACAACGATACAGAACTACACATCACAATTAAATCACTGTGTAAAGAACATTTTCTTTCATATCAATAAACAGTTTTAATGAACAAAGTTCAGAGCCATTGTTCTCATGGTGAGTCTTTATGTTTTCTGTTGTCTTCTCCACTCATGTTGAAGGGAGTGATGTGTCTGTGTGTTCTCATCTGTGAAGAAGAAGAGCAGCAGAGGAAGAACTCAGACTGGTTTGTCTTTAACTTGTTCTTCTGTCCAAAAAGAAAAGAGTTCTTCCAAAAAACCAGCAGCTAAAGGTCACTAAGAAGATACAGAGGAGACATGGGTCAGTGATTGTGTTTATAAGGGGGTTTATTTATTCATTCTATTAAATGAAAGAAAAAAATATCAGGCATAACTTACTGCAATGTACTGATGATGAGTAAATTAATTTACCTTTTAATGAAATGAAAGCATCTTAACATTCTGAAATGAAGAAAACAAAACATTCATTTATTTTTTTTCCTCTGTTTTCATGTAAAGACAAAGTATTTTGGAGAAATAAACATTCAAACCGATAGTTATTTTATCCATGAAAGTCTTTTTAAGACGTACATGTTTTTAATTAAAACATTGATTGCTAATCTAACATGATGGTTTTAATGCACAAGTGACATCAGACTTTAATATTTGCATTAAACACCACACCATGATACTGCTGCTGCCATGCTTCATGAAAGCTTTACATTACAGACATGATGATCTCTAAGCTGATCAAACAGCTTTAAAGCAGAGTTAGAAGATAAAAGAGACAAACCTGGAGGATCCAAAACAGACAGCAGAGAGAAACTTCAGAAAACATCAACATCTTCAGGATTTTTTCCTCCGTCTGTATGTGAACAAACTCTTTCAGTTCACATCATCTCTGTCAACAATGAAGTGAAGACAAATGAACCTTCATGATCTGCTCACATCTTTGTGACCAGCTTTCTTCTACACAGAAACAGAGCTTCCTTTGAACCCTCAGATCTACAACAGTCTTAGTGAGCGCTCCAACATCTTACAACAGCCGCTCATTTTCAGGATACTTTAAATCACCTTCAAAGTGTCTCCTTACAAAGCAGAAGATCACATGATCTCACCTTTCTGTCAATCTGACAGCTTGAAGCTCTGCTCCTCTTTTCAGCTGCTGTCAGATGTTCTCAGGTTTCTTCTTGAACCTGTTTTCTAGCAGCTTCATCAGTGACCAATAAATCACGGAATCAGAGTCCAGAGCTACTCAGCCTGCGGTCCTGCTACAGTGATGAAGAGATTTATCTTCTACTGTTCAGCCTCTTCAGACTGTTTTTTATTATTGAAGCAACTTTTATTTCACATTAAAAAACTTTTCCTCTATTTAAAAAAAAAAAAAAAAAAAATCAACTCGTGAAGAACTCTAAATCTTTCTGTGACCTGCCCCCTTTAACCCGTTTTTCATTTTTCTTTCATGTTTTAGTTCTATTTACGGTATATCTTGAAATAGTAGCCGGGGTGTTTATTTTAAAAAATTGTCGGCCGTCTCAGTGTTTATTAGAGACCACCGTGTGTTCCATCACAGACAGAATGGTGATGGTTAATGGGTTCATTTTGCGTGAAATTCGGTCACAAAATGTATAGAACAACAGATGAGCATTTCAGGATTTATTGAAATAATGAGAACATTTGATTCTGTTCTGATTAACTCTGGCTGTGAACGTCAATCTCTGTATCAAAAATCAGTTTCACTTTCATGTCGATCATTTTCCTGGAAGAGCACCTTCCCCTTTGCTCAGTAATCCATGTTCAAAACAATTCTTCTAATTTGTTGCTGTTTTCTCTGCTCACCAGGAAACCAGACTTGATCCTTTTCTTTCTTTCTGCAGTTCAGGATTCCCCCCACATTTGCTACATGGAGCTAGCAGCTAATGTTTTTAGCCGTTAGCTACATGGAGCTAGCAGCTAATGTTTTTAGCCGTTAGCTACAAGGAGCTAGCAGCTAATGTTTTTAGCCGTTAGCTACATGGAGCTAGCAGCTAATGTTTTAAGCCGTTAGCTACATGGAGCTAGCAGCTAATGTTTTAAGCCTGTTAGCTACACAGAGCGATGTCTGTGTTTATCTCATTTACTATGCATGAAAGACGTGGATGATGTTAAGAGATCAGGTTGATTTATTTTGAAAAGCTCTACAAAAACATCAGTGTTCCTGCCTTAATATTTGGGTTCATGAAAACATTTAGAATCTCCTACAAGCTACCAAGAGCTTCTCTCCACAGTGTCTGAACTGGTGCTTCCCGGTGTTTCTCTCTTAAGGAGTTTGACGGCGTTCTGTCTCACATTAACCAGAAAAGACAAAAATAAAAACAAGAATAAAATGAGGGTTACCTTTTTTGAGGCGTCAGTGAAAATAAAGTTAACGAGGCTCGAGCAGACTGCTGTCCCATCCGGCGCCGATTCTCTGTCTATGGAGGCTGAGGAGGGACAATATTAAACAAATATAAACGCCATGAAATCATTAAATAAAAGTGTAATTAATTATTTAAAATTGGCATTAAATATTTAAAATTGCAAATCAATAAATAAATGTTTAATTATATGTGCCATTAAAAAATTTTTAAAAAGCCATTAAAAAGCACTTTTAAACATTTAATGACATATTTATTTATTTCATTCTCCAGTGTGGGCTAAAAGATACAAATTGAAATACATATTTTTAATATGAAATAAATGAATAAAAGTGTCATTAAATATTTAAAATTGGCATTAAATAATTAAGCGCCATTAAATGTGTCAATATTTCATTAAAATTCATTTTTTAATGATTTTTGAAACATTGATTTATTTCATGATTTAATGCCACATTGACGATCTGGGTCACACCAATTTATTATGTTATCTGTCGAACTGTTCCATCAAACTCAGTGGGCGTGGTTAACTCAGATGCAAATGTCTCGCTTCGGTACCTGGATGTGGAAGGAACTGGCGCTCCGCTGTAGGGAGGCTGTAGGGAGGATCAGCTTCATGACGCGAAGCATGCGATGAGTCAGCGGGACGGCAGCTCCTCTTTCTCGAGTACTGGTCACCAGTCCCGGGGATAGCAGGTGCTGCTGCCCGCTGGACCATTCTATTTAAAAAAAAAATTCATTCATTTAAACTTGTTCTGTCCAACAGTTGAGCAAACAGATATGAGCTGAGAGCCTCTTGTGTAAGACACATTTTACTGTTACAATCGGGGGTTATAAATCTTCAGACACACAAGGTGCATATTCGTATAAACCCCTTTTGTAATTTAATCTAAACTGTATTTATATTAATTATGTTTGTAACCTTTTGTTGGACTGGATGGAAAAGAAAGAGGGGAAAGAAGAGAAATGTTGGGTTAAAGAAGTTAGAGGATGATTACAGGGGAGGGAGGGTAGAATCATAAAACAACAGCCAACAAGATGCTGGAAGTTTATAATCATTACAGTCAAGTGTGAATGTTAGTCCAAAAAGGGGCGTAGCCTGTCCACACACTCAGTTGTTACAAATATACCTGCTGGCTCAAGATACTTGTCAACATTCAGTTCACACGCACACCTATGCATGCAAACCAACACATGCAAAGCACCTCATTCCATCACACTAACCAACTGTGCAAATGTTAGCCGACACCTGCGCTCAGGTGAATGCCCATGTAAAGCTGAGGTGGATGATGGAATGGAAAAAAAAAAACAATGTGGAAGTGTTCTGTTCTGGAAAATATTGTTATTTTTAAAAGGGACAAGTGTTTTAAAAAGATCGTCTGTACTCCATTGCTCTTGCTGGTTTGAATCTCATCATGGTGCAGGACTCATGTCATGAAACTGAATGTATTAAAGTTTTGTCTGGTACCTAACACACATATACATGCTGTAAACGTTGTTTTGGTGAAATGTAAAACTTTTGCGAGGGTCGCTTAGTGAAATTTCCTTCTCCATCCACCTCCGCGGCTCTGCCGCACACTTCCTTCTGGAGGTTCTGCGTTTTTCCGGCTCTGAAGCGGGACTCACCAATTGCTCCTGGCTGCAGTGTGTGTTTTTGGGGAGAAACTATGGAAGATCAGGAACAAACATCACATTCCATTATGGGTCATCACAGAAAATCAGCTTTTAATGTTTTGCACAGATGGTTTTGGCAGATAATTTCATGCCAGATGACCTTCCTGTAACCCTGTATTTTATCCAAGCTGGGGACCAGCAGACGGAGACCCAGACTCAGTCACCCCAGTAGTTACACAGTCAAGCTGAGGGGTCTTTCCTAAAGGACCCACACTGGATTAAGCTCACTGCGTGCCCTTGGACCAGTCAGTCCTACACACAGCAAACGGATCCATCCAGTCGCTTTACGTCTAATGTGTTCATGACAGTCACACACACAAAAAAAACTGATCAATTCCTGATCCTCTGACTATGGGGAAGTGGTTGTGTACTTGATAGGAAAAAAAAAATGCAGGTTGTGGGTTTGATTCCAGTAATTGTCACAGTTTGTGTAACATGAAAATTTCCACAAAAACTGCTGGTCTAAGCAGGAGAGTAGGAAGGCATGAGTGTTGGACTGAGAGTAGGGACTTTGAATGTTAGAACAATGACAGGAAAAGTTAGTTAGATGACATGATGCAGAGGAGGAGACATACTGTGTTTCCAGGAAACCAGGTGGAAAGATAGCAAGGTTAGAAGCTTAGAAGCAGGGTTCATGTTGCTCTATTATGGTGGAGATGGGAAGAAAAATGAAGCAGGAGTTATCCTAAAGGAGTAGTTTAGGAGTGTTGTGGATATAAAAAGATTGTTAGATAGAATGATGAGTCTGAGGAAAGAAATAGAAGGTGTGATGTTTAATGTTATTAGTGGGTATGCTCCACTGGTAGGATGTGAGCTGGAGGAGAAGGAGAAATTCTGGTCGGACTTCGATGAAGTGAGTGTTGTCTTTAGTGCATATTTCAATGGACCTGTTGGTGCTGGAAACAGAGTTGATGAGGTTGTTTGGTATCCAGGAGAGGAACGTAAAAAGACAGATGATGGTTGATTTAGCAAAATGATGGAAATTGTATATATATGGTATAGAAATGGTATATGGATATAGTGAGTATATTATTTGAGAAGAGGGAGGAACATAGGATGCACCATATAGTGGAGGTAGAAGCACACAGATAGACTACATATTGTGTAGATGCTGTAACCTGAAGGAGATCAGTGACTGCAAAGTAGTTGTTGGTAAGAGTGTGTCCAGACAACAATGGATGGTGGTGTATACAATGACTTTGGCGATGAAGAAGATGAAGAAAGAAAGGGCAAAGGCAAAGTAGAGGACAAACTGGTGGAAGCTGAAAAAGGCATGACTTTTAAGAAACTGTTGAAACAGGCTCTGGATGGTCAGGAGGTACTCCCAGATGATTGGATAACTACAGCTAATGTGATCAGGGAGACAGGTAGGAGTGTACTTGGTGTGTCATCAGGAAAGAAAGTCGATAAGGAGACTTGGTGGTGGAATGAGGAAGTATAGGAGTGTTTACGGAGTATGACGCTAGCTTAGAAGAAGTGGGACACAGGACAAGTGTGATGGTGCCCATTTTTAAGAAGAAGGGAGATGTGCAGAGTTTGGCAACTGCAGAGGAATAAAGCTGATGAGCCATACAATGAAGTTCTGTAAAAGAGTAGTTGATGCTAGGTTAAGAGCAGAAGTAAACATTTGTGAGCATCAGTATGGTTATAGATGCAATATTTGCTTTGAGGATGTTGATGTTGTCAGGTGTGATGTGATGTGTGATAGAAGAGTTTCAGCTGAAATGAAAGGAAATATTTTGTTCAACTGAACTGAATGTGTTATGATGATTGAAATGAAAGTAACCCGTTTAGATATCAGTCTGGTACATCTAGTCAAAATCTGTCTCTTTGGTGTTGGAACTCCAGCTGTCATCACTGCTCCTCAACACTCATGTTTCTGCATTCAGGTTGGAGGACTGCAGTTTGCCAGAAATCAGCTGTGAAGCTCCGCGCTCAGCTCTAAAGTCCAACTCGTCCAATCTGACAGAACTGGATCTGAGCTTTAAGAACTTGCAGGAATCAGAATTTCTTGAGCTGTGTGGTTTTTTGGAGATTCCAGACTGGAAACTGTAGACTCTGAGGTCAGTATATGTCAAGAACTCCTCGAATGATGAAAAGAAGGTATCAGGTGAAGAACTTTCTGATGTTTCATTGGAAGATTTTCTACCTCCAGTCACGTTTGGAAAAACAGCAGATGATTGTTTCATATTTTTCTCATTAATTGAAATGATTGGATTACGATGATTTATTTTAAATCGATCTCTTTAATAATGTTCTTGTAAATCTTTTCAAACTCACTTTGCTTTGTTTTTGTAGTTTTATAGATGCTGCACAGTTTTATTAAGCCTTCATACATTTCCCATCTGTCCAACACAATTGCTGTGATACAAACTGTGATTTCTTTTTTTCATTTATACAAAAACTATATCCTCCTGAGAACCAATACAAATACATTAGTTTCTGTCTGCTGTGGAGGACATTTGGTTTCGAATTGGTCATTTGACTCACTTAAAGTCCTCTATTAAGTCGATTTAGACAGGACATCATGGCCTTTCATGGCACATGAAAGCCTGCAGGATTCAGGATTTCTTCATCTGTGTGGTTTTCTGGAGAGTTCAGAGTGCAGACTGCAGACTCTGAGGTCAGTAAATAAGCTGAACTCCCTGAAGGATAAGAAGAACAGATCAGGGGAGGAACTTTCTGATGTTTCAGTGAAAACTGATCATTGTTTCATGTTTTCTTCGTTAATTATTGATATCAAAACAGACAGTATCGTGTCTAGCATTTCAATAACCTATTTGTGTAATCAGCACACAGAGTGGAAAAAAAAATAAAATTAGACGACCTTTTATTTATTGTCTTAATGAAAATAATAAATATATTGTAAAGACCTTTTGGTACGTCTGGGATTTAGTGGAGTGTGCTGTTGCAACGTCCTCTGTCAGAAGGAGACTAGCATCTAGTGTTGCTTAGAACTGCCTTTATTTGGCTACCAGCATGGGGTCACAAAGATTGTAATGTGGGTGTGGTTTCTAAAGAATAAAACATGAATTGAAAACCAATATACATTTCACCAATCAAACCCACTCAGCCATATATAGTTGACAACTCGAAATGGATGATTAAATGAGTAACACCAAAACATTACATTAATTAGGAGAATTTATCAAATTGCCACTAGATGGCGCTCCAAACCAAAAAATTAGTCTCCTTTGTACCTTTTAGCTAACCATGAAGCTTCGGGCTAAGAGAAATAAGAAATTGAGGAAATAAAAAACAATGGTTTACCTCCCCAACATCATAACTTCCATTCAAATTAACGGTTAACCGTGGAAATAGCATAATATGCTTAATACAGGCATATTCAGAGAACATGAACTTATTATTTAAAGGTTGTGACTCTCCCAAATCACTTGCAGAACCCTAACTAACATGGTATAGTAAAACATTGCAAGGTAACTCAATGAGGGTACACTATTAACTTACATTCATGTGACGCACACCAGTCTCAACAATCCAGATACCCGGCGGCTCTGAGACTTCTGAGCCACGGAGCTGGATTGATATCCCTCCGCACTGAAGTCACATGACCAGACGGCATGCTGGGTAATGTTGTCCCAATGAATAACGGAATTTTCTACATATATATTATAAAGTCCGGGAGGAAAATGAATAGATCCAAGAGCGTCTTGATCTGGACTTTTTGGGCCCGATCCGATTCAGAGTTATTTGATTTTGAGAATCTGCCAATCCTGAGTCCCGATCCAATTTTGTGACACATTTAAAATATAAACGAATAGACAGATCCAATTTTTTTCCTATTTTCTTCTTATGAACCGTCTTTTATCATTAAACCCTCAAACAGAGCACCTCTGGGAAGTAGTAACCAAGAAAATAGTGCAACTATCAACTAGTAAGAACAATTGACTATTACTGGTAAAAATAGGTGATAATTAGTCATGTGATAATGTTTGGTGACTGTAGCTTTAGAATCCTAAGATCTGTTTGATCAGATGTGATTTGTATATCCAATAAAACTCAGACAAATAACTGTTGTTAAGGCATGAATATGATGATGAATATTCATGACTAGCTCATATTAAGGTAACCATTTATTAGTTTTTTTTTTTAAAATTTATTTATAGATGATGGAATTCTTTATTTTAACATTTTAAGACCGAGATCAACATGCATGGACATGACATTTTGAGGTATACCATATTACCACAATAGTTAATTCTGCTTATCTGGGGCTCTGTCGAAGAGACGTTAACAAGGATTGGGCCTTAAGGGGTTAAATCACCTTCTCCTGCAGCAGCTGTCTGCTTGTCTCTCTGTCTGTCGGCTGCACGGAGAGCGTTGTTCTCCTTCTAAAGAAACACAAATTGTCTTTTTTTTAAATGCATTTGCAGGTAGTTGTTTGCATTAGGCAAACCAATAGAGACAAAGTCTGTCAGTTTTAAATGTTTATTTTAAAGACTTATTGATCCCCAAAGTCTGAATCTGTGAATATCTTGCTAGCTTTACTGAACTGTTCTTGTGCACCTTCTGCTCAAACTAGTGAAACAAGAAATTGAGACGATCCTTTCATAATATACAGACTTCTTGCAGAGTATATATCTGGAATAATAGGCTTGAAATTTAAGGCGATGATCGTAAAAATAATTAATGAAATATCCCATCACTCTTCAGGGTACAACATACAATTTTCGATCGAGTCATCAACCAAGTGATTGGGCCCGATTTCCAATCACACGATCGGATCGAGACGTCCCTTATTAGATCGATTTGTACCAAACCGAATTAGAACTCAAGCTGCATCACTGCTCCTGAACACACTTTTCTTTTTGCTTTCATGTTGGAGAACTGCAGTTTGTCAAAGATCAGCTGTGAAGTTCTGGGTTCAGCTCTGAATGCCAACCCATCCAGTCTGACAGAACTGGACCTGAGCTGGAACGACCTGTGGAGTTCAAAATTTCTTCATCTGTGTGATTTTTTTGGAGAGTCCAGACTGCAGACTTTGAGGTTAGAGTCTATGTTGTAATTGTGTTCAGATCAATTTGATGACAAAGTTGTGTTGACACTAAACTGCAAACACGAGGCTGATGTTATTCTGCTAATTGCTGGCCACCTTCGTGCTCAAGGCTGTTTTCTTTTTCTGAACTTGATCCCATTCACTGTAGCAGATGATCTAATGTTTGAATGTTTCTTCACGTCCTTTCCTTCACATCCTTTCCTTCATTTCTAACAGAAATGGGGAGTTGAGTCAAATAACTCAAATGGCTCTGACTCGACTTCAGACTAGTACTTCAGAAACTTCAAACTTGACTCTGGCTTGACATTTGGGACTCGTGATGAATGCCTTTGTCTTGTGGTGGATTAAATGTGTGCTTCCTGCAGCTGCTTGTTCTCTTCAAAAATCTGCAGAACTTCTTCTTTTTTCTTTCTGCAGATTGTTGTTGCAAAGCTGTCTGCTGACATTTGTGCTCCACAAAGTTCTGCTTGCAGCCATCAGCTTTTTTTCGTGTCTTTGCTGTTGTCAAACAGACTCCTTTAACTTTAGTGCAGAATAAGCAGACGTGAACACTCACATGCACTCTGAGTCCTGCTGTGTTTCAGCAGATGTTGCTGAGAGTTAAAGGTTGATGTTTGTGAGCAGACAGTGACGTCATGGTGCAAATGGATGCTGCTCTGACAGACACATGCTCACATCCATCCATCCTGCTGCAGCAGAGAAGGACTGGAAGGTCATTTCCTAAAAACTGGGATGAAGACTTTCCAGGATCACTGTGCTGATTGTAGAAGAGCTGAGTACAAAGAGGAAGTGAACTAAAGTGGAAATAGTTGACTGTCACTTATTTGGACTTCTTTACTGAGACAGCTGCATGTTGCCTTTGATGTTCTTCTTCTCTGCCTCTACTGGACTCTTCTGATCTGTTTCTGTTGCTTCACATGTTCTTTTTCCATCTTTTCTGAGCTTCTTAAGGTCTGAACTCTTTAGAAGAACTGAAGAATGAAAAACATGAACTTTGTGTTTAAACTCAATGGGTTTTGGATTATGGTTGGAGCACTGCAGATTGTCAAAGACCAGCTGTGCTGCTCTGGTCTCAGCTCTGAAGTCCAACCCGTCCCCCCCTGACAGAACTGAACCTGAGATACAACCACCTGCAGGATTCACATGTTCAGCAGCTCCAGGATCTGATGAAGAGTCCAAACTCCAAACTGCAGACTCTGAGGTCAGTAGAGGGTTGGAGTCAGTCCAGCTGCTTCCAGATGATTTTTGTCTTAAAGTTAGTCTGAGAGCAAAGATGCAGAGTTTCCTGTGAAGCTGCAGCTTCTCAGTGAAGCTCTGAGGAGAATGATGACAGACAACAGTCAGCCAATCAGAGCAGCAGAAACTCCAACAGGTGAAGATGACAGGAAGCTGCTGCTCTGAACAGAACTGAAGCTCCTGCTGCTCTTTCTGCTGCATTACTGACTGACAACTGAGGAGATGCTCCATCTCTGATGATTTTTTGTTTTTGTTTTTGCAGCTGGATTACATACTGATGAGAAAGCAGCGTCATGGCTGTTGACCAAAAGAGCACCTTCCAGCAGTTCTGGACTCATGTATCTCTACTTGTCTGCAGTTCAGCCTTTATTTCTTCTTTTTTACGTTTGGTCTTTACCAGGATCCTGTTTCTGTCTCTGTGAACTAGAGGACGACATTTTCTTGGGAAAAATGGGAGTCATCTTTGCCATTGATCACGGGACCGGGATGGGACGGGATCAAGTTCTTACGGGAGCGGGAGCCAACCAATTCGAATGGGAGTTGAACGAATGAAACGAATGAAACAGTTTTCAGGTTTTCTCTTCAGAGTGAATGACAACCGTGGCTCCGTCCTACGAGCAAAAAAAAAAAAAATTCAACCTCTTGCTTTTTTCTCTTCAAGCCGGACGTGATAGATCAATACAGGCGTGCTTTCGGCTACGGTTTGCGTGGGCGGGGAAGTGTTTGCCCTATGGCAAGCAAAAGAGTTCAATAATCATAGTTTGAGCTGAGGCGTGCGCCAGGTGGTGGAATACTCACACAGCAGCACATGAAAGAGTATGATCAAGGTGCAACAACAACAAACTACAACACCACCAAAAAGTAAAGAAAATGAGTAACAGAAGGAAAAGAAGCCTTTCATTTTATAGATAACACAAAGGAAGAGCGTAGAGTCTGAAGGAAAGTCATTTCATCTAAAACAGACTCCACAACCAACCTGTACAGACACCTGAGAACTGAAAGAACCTTCTTCAAAACTGGATTTCTAAATGTAAACCTTTATTGAGAATGACATTTTTTTAATCTGGCTTTGCACATTTTAATTAGTATTTTGTGTTGTCATTGCAGTGTTTTCTGTTGTTTTGCTTCAAATTTGTTTAAAAGCAAAAAACAAAGCAAAAAAACTGTGTATAGTTATAAGTTGAATTGTAAATACTTGTTTTTCATTTATTTTGTACATTTTTTCTGGAAGGAGAAAATAACAGCAGATCTATATTATACACTTATATTAATAAAAACACTTTTTTTAACATTAGTTATTTATTTTGTGCATAATTGTATATAGTTGTTAGTAATAATTGAAATAAAGCAACAAAGAAACCTAAAGGGTTTTTTGGAGGCCGAAAGAAGCCGGCTCTTTTTTGTGAGCTGATCCCAAAGAGACGGTTCTCTAAGAAGAACCAGAATTCCCCATCACTATTACCAAGCTGAGCCATTTTGTAGTTTTATCATAATATGCCTACAATGCCACTTATTTGAAAATATAACATTACCCAGAAGCAATTAGTGTTTCTAGTCACGGTTTCCTGCTTAAATCTAAAGTGCAGCAGCCGTATATTGATGGCAGCGATGAAGAGAATTACAACCATGGTGAGTTCATGACAGAAAAAATGACATCCAGAGAAGAGTAAAGAGGAAAGACTCTTCTGATAAGTTCAGAAAGCTGGTAGGAAAGTCAGACGAAATAAAAAAAATGTATGAGAGCTGAGTGTGATGGTGATGCAACGTCATATGCAGCTTGTAATTAAAAATTACATTGTAATTTGCCTTACAAATTCAAACCCAAAAATGTCACATTAAAATGACAGTTACATATAATGTTTAATGACAAAAAAAAAAAAAAGACAAAATTGTATGGGAGCGGGACAGGAGTGGGATTATTTTGAACGGGAGTTGGACAGGAGTGGGAGTCAGATTGCTGGGAGCAAGACGGGACAGGATTATTTTTCAAATGTTGGTCTGGGAGCAGCACAGCACAGGAGTGAAAACCTTGTGTTATCCTCCAAGTCCATACAAACTGCCATGAGATCTCAGAACCTCAGGCTCTACACTCATAACTGTCCCTAGAACTAGAACGAAGACCAACGGCAAAGACTCTCTTGAGTAACTTGCCCCATCTGTAGTATGTGTGTGTGTGTATATGTATATATATATATATATATATATATATATATATATATATATATATATTTATAATGATATTGTTATTAGTGTTTTGAACCTATGGTTTATTGATATCTAATGTCCCAAGGATGTTATTAAGTTGTTTGCCTTGTGCTTCTTACCTTGGCTTTTTTATTATTTTTTTTATTTCTTGTAAAGCACTTGGCCTTTTACAAAGTTACATGAAAAGCACTGACCAAATAAAGTCTGATGGATTGATTTATTGATCGTTTGAATGAAAGGATTTCCAACAAACTCATCCAAACTGGAGCAAATTGATCATGTTGTTTGTCTTCTACATCTAGATAGAAAAAAAAGAAAAAAATTATTCTGAGGCTTTTAGTTTTGTCTTGCAGCCAAACATCTTTAATGGTAAAAAGAAACAACTTTTCATTTAAAAAAAATCTTTGAGCTTTGGCTACATGATCAGCTCTGATTTGGGCTTCAGTTGTTGTTTGTGATCATGAATTCTGGATTCTTATTTGGAGACTTTTTGTCTCTTGCAGAAAGCAAAAAAAGTTAATCTCAACTGTAGGAACTGACTCCATCTTGAAGCTTCACCGCACAGAAAGCTGTCCACCAGGGGACAGCACTCCATTCCTGCAGCAGATCATCATAACTAAAGGAAACCTTTATCTGCTGAAGAATCTAGAGCCGTTTAAACTCACCCAGTTACTGAGGAACAAATATACCATTCAGGAATGTGGTTCTGCTGTAGAACATTCTTCCAATCAAAACCCGCAGTTCCTTCCACAGCAGAGGAAAAAGTCCTTAAAATCATCTAGATCCACATTCTTTCAGTCTGTCTTCTCAGGCTAAGTTTTGGTTCAGACTCTTTTTCAAATCAGTCTGAATGTTCTGTTAATGTTGTGGATCTGCTTCTGTCAGCAGTACAGACTTTAAGGTCAGAGCAGAACTTTCAGTCAACAATATAATCAGAAAGGTCTATAGAGCCTCAAATTCTCTTTGTTTCACTCAGTTGCAGTTTGAAGAACATAACTGAGTCAGGTAATGTCATACACCCTTAGAAAATCCAACAGAAGACCAAAACATCAGGACAGTCTTTTTAGGGGTTTTATTCAAAGTTCAGTTCTTAAAGTAATATCCACGGCAGCATAAATCGAAATCCGTTCTAAGTCCAAGATCCAGTAACCGAGCAGACAGTCCAGACACAAACAGGAATCTCCAAAGGGCGTGACAAGAAGCGTAATCCAAAAACAGTCCAGAATCCACAAATCCAAAAAAGGCAGAAAGGCATCAAGCGGGAATATCCAGAGGGGTTCAGGCAGAGACGTGGTCAAAAACGAGGCAGGATCCAAAAAAGCAGGAGACTAGAACATTTGGCGAGGGCTGGAAAATCACTGATGGCACAAATGACGATCTGACAGTGGTGAGGTGAGAGTCAGCAGTATAAGAGCAGGAGGGACCAGGTGAAGGTGATAGAGAATCAAGTGGTGCCTTTACTGGAGGTGGGAAGTTACAGTAACGATTTGTGACAGGTAAAGTAAATTCTGATTATTGTGCCCATCCCACTTCAGGCTGAGAATCAGAGATTATCTGTTCATTTATATTTGGTATTGTGTTTGTATTTTTCTGAACACAAAGTTATGTACTAGATAGCCCATTTTCAAGAAGCAGGTTTTGTTGAAACTCTGAGTTTGTTAACCCTGAGTTAAGAAAAACTCAGAGTTTCCGGTTTCGGAAATGGAGGTCACTTAAACCTGTGAAAGTGGGTTAAACCAAACCCGTTTCCCGAAGCGGGGTAAGCTGGACTCTGAGTTAATCACTACGGCAACTGAGTCTGTTAACCTAACCTGGTCTGGAGCAGGTTTCTTTCAGGAAACTCATATGTCTTGTTTCCTCTAAGCGAAACAGAACAGGCAAAATGGGAGTTGAACAGAATGGACCAATTAATTCTGGTGAGCGTTTCCATTTAGTTAAAGCCTGTTTTCCACCAAGCACTTTTTTTCCATGGCGCATGCTTAGAGTAGACTGCTCCGCGAGAACCATTCCGTTCCAGTCTTCTATGGACCTACGACTGAAAGGGGTCCAAAAGGGGTAAGGTCTGGAACTTTTTGATCCGTCCATTTTGCAGTGGAAACACTCAGGATATGATTCCAGTCCTGTATAGAACGGTCCATTCCACTCAGTGGAAACAAGGCAACAGTTTCCTGTGGTCTCCGCTCCCTTTTAATTGAAAGAAGTTAAAAAAGGACATTGAAATATTAAGAACATTCACATTTGAGACTGCACGTTTCTGCCACGCTGACACCAAAATGGCATGTCCATACATAGAGGATCCTGTAGATGAGGAGGATGGTTTAATCTGGAGGGAATGTCATTTATGTCGAGTGAGGTTTTTGAGGCCAGCTGAGAAAACGATTGCCTGGCATTTCCCAATTCATTTTTATTTGAGCAATACTGTTTTTCCAGAGACTCTCTATTAAACAATCTCATTGGTCTATAAATCATGCACACCACCCATCGTGGCCGTGCTTTGACATCCGAGCAGATGCTTTGTACTGTATTACGTTTTTTTGCAAATGGTAGTTTTTGGTGTAATATTAGGGATGCCGAGCACATCAGTAAGGCCACTGTGTGCAGAATTGTCAGGAAAGTGTGCCTCGCGCTCAAGCAGTTCTTACCCATTGTTGTTGTTTTTCTTGGGAACAAAACCCTCAAAGTGATTAAAGAGGAGTTTCACATGATTGCAGGTTAGTGGCAGGCCCTTGCTGCATTGTGCCTTCAGTGAAAAGCTATTTTTGAGCCCAACTACTCAGAGTTGGTTTAACCAACTCTTTTCAGCTGTTCTGAAACCGAAAACTCTGAGTCAGTCAACTCTGAGTGCAGCTTTGAACTTTGAGTTTGTTAATCCTGATTCTTGAAACGGGCCCCAAATGTGTGATTTGGGGATAATTTGATGAAAAACTTTAGTGTTTACTTTATCTGTTTATCACATAAACACACTCACATAAACACAAACACATAAATACACTTATACGGGGGAGGAGCTCTGTCTGGTGTCCCTGAATCAGGAAATGAAGAAGCTGAGAGTTTTTCTTTGTGTCAGAGCAGACAGAGCAGGCGGAGAGATGAGATGGGCTCCAACTTTCTTCTTCACAGTGAGTCTTCGTGTTTTCTGTTGTCTTCTCCGTGTATTGTTTGTTTTTCTACTTAAAATCAAAAATGAAAAAAAAAGAATAGTTTTTTTTCATTATCTGATTCAATCGAAAAAATAGCAGACGAATAACGAACTTTCAGTTTTGTTTTTTGCAATTCTTCTGAGACATAGGGGTAACTCGGAAGTAGGCTTTTTTTTTCTTTCTTTTTGGGAACTGCGTATGTGAAGTAAAGAAAAAAGTTTAGCACTGGCTGCACTTATTTAGAAAATTATGTGTGAATAGTCACTCTTTTAGCAGCTATTACTCAGATTTGGTGACAGAAGGCTTTCGGAAAGGTCAAACGCATTTCGTTTGATTTCAGCCACCTTACTCCAACCGGGTGTGAGAAGGTGTTCAAAATTGTCGGTGAGAAGATTCTGTTTGAAGCACCAGCTCAGGAAAAAAAGGCATGTGACATGTGCACAACTTGAACTTTTATGAAATATAAGTCATTTTTATGAGTTTATTTCTAGGCGGAAGTAAAATGACTATTTCTGAGGCTCCACCTGCCTCGTGTGGGTGTTGATGTGCATACCTTAAATCTGCAATTTAGTATCCAAAAATAATTCTTGCCTTCTCGGGTTAATGCGGGACTGCAAGCCTTGAAACTGTTAATTTGTGAAGTTAAAAAAGGTTTTGGAATTTGTTTTTTGCTACATGTATATTTAATTTATTTGCATAAAGACAATACAAAAAATATTACAATTGTATAAATTGAAGAGGAGCAAAAAAAAAAAAAAAAAAAAAAAAAGAGGAAAATGTATCTTCCCCCCATCTTTTAATTCTTTAAAACAATAAATGAAAACCTAAAGTATTAAAAAGTAAACATAACAAAATAATTAGTATACCAGCATTTTATTAAAATATTAAACAAAAGAATGATTTGTAATGGAAAAAAGAAATTGGCAATTCAAAGGCTTCTCAAAAATACACTGCACATTAAAGAATTTATTAACATAAAAAACATTATTTTTGCATTGTTACAGTAAAAAAAAAGGCACACAAAAAATCTTTTGTAGAGCGTTGAGATTAGAGTCGAACGCGACAATTCTTTACTGGGAGTCGAATCAAAAGTAGCGGCTCCCGAGAAAGAATCGAAGTGCCCATATGGTTTAGACTAAAGTTTGTCTTCAACTTGTTCTTCTATTAAAAAAGAAAAGAGCTTTTCCAAAAACAAACAGATAAGGTCACTGCAGGTCACCTGAGAGGATGTTGAGGAGATCAGGGGAGTGTGTGTGTGAGGGAGTTATTCATTTATTATTTCAAATAAAAGCTCAAATGTTCTTCTAATATAAAGCACAATTTACAGCAATTCAGTTATAAAATGTTTAATTTTCCTTCAAAACAAAATGAAATAAATCTTAATGTTCTAAAATGAAGAACACAAAAAACTTCATTGAAATTTTCTTTTGAGTTGGTTTCAAGATAAATAATCTTGGGGAAATAAATACTTAAACTTTAATGATCGAAGAAAATCAAAAGGATTTTTTTTTTTTACCATAATAGGTCATTAAAAAAAAACAAACGTTGATTTCTAATCCAACATAATGGTTTGAATGTGAAAGTAAAATCAACCTTAAATGTTTGCATTCAACACCACACCATGATGCTGCTTCTGCCGTGCTTTATGAAAGCTTTACCTTGCAGACATGATGATCTCGTCTGTGTTTTCTTTCAGTTCATCTCAGAGCTGAACTACTGTCACTGCAGAGAAGGAAACATTCAGACAGAAAATTGTGATTCTAACTGATCTGGAAAAACTAGTTTCTCAGTTTTACTGTCAGACATTTTTCTGAGTTACATGTAAACAAAGTATCTGTTCCTCTGAATCTGATGGATGACCAGCAACATAAAAACTGGAGGAGCTGATTCCAAGAAATAGCCAGGTCCATCCCTTCAGCTCCATCATTTGTTTCTGCCTCAATGTCAGTAGATGTTAGATGAAGCAAGTTCATGCACGTCTGAAACAAGGAAATGGCTGAAAGCTGATGAACAAACAGCTTTAAAGCAGAGTTAGAAGATAAAAGAGACAAACCTGCAGGATCCAACACAGACAGCAGAGAGAAACTTCAGAAAACATCAACATCTTCAGGATTTTTTCCTCCGTCTGTATGTGAACAAACTCACAGAGACTGAACTCAACAAACTCTTTCAGTTCACATCATCTCTGTCAACAAGTCATGATCTGCTCTCATCTTTGTGACCAGGTTTCTTCTACACAGAAACAGAGCTTCCTTTGAATCCTCAGATCTACAACAGTCTTAGTGAGCTCTCCAACAGTTCTATAAAGCTGCTCATTTTCTTTATGGTTCAAACCACCTTCAGAGTGTCTCCTTACAAAACAGAAGGTCACATGACCTCACCTTTCAGTTGTTCTTTTACAGTCTTTGAGATCAACAATCTGTGAATCTGACAGCTTGAAGCTCCGCCCCTCCTCAATGCTGCCGTCAGGTTTCTTCACAAACCAGTTCTTTGACGTTAGTTCAGGAAATCTCATATTTCTGATTCTCAGGTTCTCCCTTTTTGGAGGTTTTACTCAGTTCTGCTCTCAGCAGCTTCAGTGATGCAGAACTCTCTTCAGCAAATCACTGAATCAGAATCCAGAGCTGCTCATTCTGCAGGTCTCTGCTCATTTCTACATCTCAGTCAGAGGAATAATTCATGTTTTTCTTTATTTTCCCCATCATTGTGTCTGTTTTTCTTGATTTGCTTCATGTTTCCTGAATTGTAGAAACAGGAAGTTTGTTGTTTCTTTGTCAAAGTGACTGAATGACTGAAATGTTGCTCCATCATGGAGTGTTTGCTGCTGCAGCTCCATGTCTCCATCTGGTGGAGGGAGAGCAGAAGTGCAGCAGCTGATGTTCAGCAGCTTCCTCTGCCTCCCACTGGTGTCTGACTGCATTCACCTGAACCTGAGAGGAAACACAAGAGAAGAGCCAATCAGTGGAGGAGCAGCTGATCTGTTTGTGAAGGAGGATCAGAGCTGATGATGTGTGTTTCCTCTGCAGATGAACGTAGAAGGTGTGTGTGAGAACTGACAAGCTAAAAGGTTTTTATCCTTCAAAGGCATCACTTCAGTAATGAAACAGTAAGTGTTTTTCAAAAACAAGCCAAGGTTTCAACAGATGGACAATATTTGATAAAGATTTTAAAAAGCCAAATGATCACTTGGTGCTTCAAGAAACTAACTGTTGACAGATTAACTAACATTTGCTGTAATCCCAAATAATACCAAACTGTTCACATTTCTCTGTTTCTCACATTTTTCCACATGCAAATACATGGTTACAACAAAAATAACAAATTACATGCACATTCACACAGTTGTCACATGGGGGTGTTTTAACAGACAGTAAAAATGACGATCCGTCTGTTCACGTGTTCAGTTGTTTAACCTGTCAGATAATTTAGTTAACCTTCATGTCAGAAGAAATTGAATGTTAATTAAATGCATTTTCATTGGAATCCAAACTCTTCATCCTATTGCGCAAACTGACACACATCTGGAACAATCAAGACATCCTTAAAATTTTAAACTTTTTGATTTGACAAGCTGAGAGAGTAATATTGCTTGTGCACTTAAATAATGACAGAAACATTATAACATTGCAGGAACTGAAAGATAAACATGGAAAGAATAACTTTTTGGAAAAAGAAAAAATCCATCCACCTACGTCCGCTCATTCTGGACCCGGTCGCGGAGGCAGCAGTCTGAGAAAAAATCCCCAGACTTGCCTCTCTCCGGCCACTTCCTCCAGCTCCTCTGGGGGGGCCCTGAGGCGTTCCCAGATCAGCCGAGAGACATAGTCTCTCCAGCACATCCTCAGTCAGCATGTCCTCAGTGTTCCCTGGGCCTCTGCCCAGTGGGATATGTATGGAACATGTCCCCATAAAGGCGTGCAGGAGGCACCTGGACCACATACCCGAGATGTGGAGGAGAAGCGGCTCTACTCCGAGTTCTGTCCAGGTGACCGAGCTTCTCACCCTGTTTCTAAGGGAGTGCCCAGCCACCCAACAGAGCAAGCTCATTTCAGCTGTTTGTATCTGGTACCTTGTTCTTGCGGTCATGACCCAGAGCTCATGACCATGGTTGAGTATTGGAACAAAGATCGACCGATAAATTAAGAGCTTTGCTTTCTGGCTTAGCTCTCTTTTCACCACAATGAACTGGTGCAGCGACTGCATAACGGTGGACGCCGCACCAAACTGCCTGTCAATCTCTGATCTTTCCTCACTCGTGAACAAGACCCCAAGATACTTAAACCCCTGCATCTGGGGCAGAAGGACATCATGTGGTTCCCAAACCAAACTCGCTCCGGCCCCTGGCTGCGCCTCAAAATTCTGGCCATAAAAGCTATGAACAGAACCGGGGATAAAGGGTAGAGTCCAGAGTCCAACATGCGCCGGAAACAGGTCAGACTTACTGCACGGTATGCAGACCAAGCTCCTGCTCCGGTCATACAGAGACCGGACTGCCCTCAGTAAGGCACCCTCCACAGGACACCACAGGGGACCTGGTCAAATGCCTTCTCCAAATCAACAAAGCACACGTTGGCTGGATGAGCAAACCCTCCATCACCCTAGACAGTGTGTAGAGCTGATCCACAGTTCCACGACTAGGATGGAAACCGCACTGATGTTCCTGAATCTGAGATTTGTCTTCCAAAAAGGGTTTCTGAACCGCTCTTTGTCTGGCTCGTCGCCCAGGATCTGTCTACCATGGCAGATCCTACCAGTTCAATTCAATTTCAATTCAATTTTATTTATATAGCCCAATATCACAGTCATAGCCGTCTCATTGGACTGATATCAGAATATTGCAAGAAGCAAAAAAAAAAATCAAACATGTAAAAGTAAACAATAGCTGGTTGTTAAACAGACTAAGCTGAACAAACATCTCTGCCCTTAAACCCTCCTTCGCGGTGAGGAAAAATTCATAAAAAATACCCCATCTTTTTTTTTTTTTTTGGGGGGGGGGGGACTAAGAAACCTCAGGGTTTCCCACATGAAGGAGAGATCCTCAACCCCGGTTGGACAGGTGATGTGCTAGAACTATAAAGAAAAGTGAGCTTAATTCATTCTATAACTACATGGTTGAATAACAAGTAAATGTCTGACAAACAAACACGTCTAGATAAACAGCTACAAGTTAAGATAACAGCTAAATATTTAAATAAACAACGACATGTTTGAAATAGTGTAGCAGATGGGCTTCATCCAGTAGGAGTTATGGAAACAGCTGGGGTTGCTGGAAGAGCCAAGGCGAGGTCACGGCCAAAGACAGGAGCGGGAAGAGCCAAAGGTGAGGTCACAGCCAAGGACAGGAGTACAGACGAGGCGAGGTCACGGCCAAAGACAGGAACACAGACGATCCACCTGGAATCAGAAATCAGGGACAACATGTGAATCACACTGCACCAAACAGAGGCATGATAAACCAAATAAAATAAAGCAATGGCAGATGGCAAGTGATGTAATGAAGATTGTAGGTGGGGGGAGGGGTGGGGGGGAGAAGGATGCAGACCCGTGTTAGGGTAGGGTTTATTGTGAGATAGGTAGGGGGTTGGTTGAAAAGGAAAGAGAGAGATGAAAGAGAGGGGATTGTGGACTTGAGTATGTTGTGTAATGCAGATGGGACTTGAGGGTCCCTGTGGGGAAAGCCCCAGAAAGCTTAGCTCCTTGGATCACTCGAGCACTCAAACCCTTCCACCACGTTAAGGTGGCAGTTCATGGAGGGGTCTATAATTGATAAAAGGTTTAAAAGGACTCCACTTAATGGAAAAAACATTGAAGAATATATCTAATTTAATCATTCATAGTCAGACCTAAAGGGGTTAAAACGTTTGCATCAAAAATATTTATCTCAGATTTGTTCATTGTATTTACTCATTTTACGCCATTACTGATCCTCCAACACTGGGATAATGTTTGTGTTTTCAGAAATCAGCAGTTAACAAAGAGAGACCAGTCCACAGCATCCAGCTCTGGGCCTGTGAAGAGGAACCAATCCAGAATGGGTTCTACACAATCTAAAAATGAAGCTGAATCTTCAGAGTAAGAAATTACTTCAATTGAACAAGGAAAAACACAGTTTTTAGCGGGAAAAAAAGCTCTCATCACGAACATCTATCATGATGGTAAATGGTAAATGATGCATCAGCTGATCCATTCACTTTATTACAATTGACAATGCATTTGTGACTAAAGAGTAATCTACTTTGCACACTGCTGAAAACTTGCTGAAAATGTAGAAATTAATTTAACTTTTGTTTTTTTTTTTTTAAGTTTCTGGATTTTTGTTTTGTTTAGTTTAACTTGACTTTCCTGCTCCCTTCCTCCTCATAATGTGTACAACTTTCACCTTTGTTCCCAGTGTTTGTCTGGGTTAAAAAACTAGCAATTGTCCTCATCTTTAGTTTTCTATTATTTTATGCTGGGTTTTGTTCACGAGATAAACATTTTTAATTGGGAAGCCAAGACTTCCCTCTCCTTAGACTTCAGAAAGATGGTGAGGTGTTTCTAGACATATGTCCTCCTTTAAAATGCTTTGGGGTGGCATTCTTTCCAGCTGTCAACCCATCACAGCTGGTTCTTCTGTATATGTAGGAGTTGGTGGCTGTACTCTAACTACCTCTCAAATGAAAGCACAATTCTAGTACACACAAATGTTTTGAGGGAGGAGATCACAAAACGGTATATAACTGAAAATTCTAGTGAGATCAATCAGTTTCTCTCTCTAACACCTCCCCTCTCAGGGCGTTCAGTCAATGAACTTGTCAATAGCTTTACTGCAAATATGTTAAGTATCATGGATAGTATTGCTCCTAATAAGGTGAAGGTGACCTATGGAAAGAAAAAAATCTCCATGGAGAAATTCTATACTCCTAAAAAATGGAAAAAGAGTGTTGAAAGTCAGAACGCTAATGGAGAAAGAATAAACTGCAGGTTGATTATGACATCTATAAAGAGAAACTTCACTTTCATCATTTACAACTGAGCAATGCAAGGAACTCCTATTTCTCTGACATCATTACCAAAAAATACAGACCAATATCAAACCTGCAGTTTTTAGATAAGATAATTGAAAAAGCTTTTTTACATTAGTTAATTAATTTTTAATAACAAACAACTGCTATGATGTCTTCCAGTCATGCTTAAGACAGCACCACAGCACTGAGACGGCTCTGACCAAAGTGACTAATGATATACATTTGATTACAGACAGTGGAGATATGTTAGTGCTAGTTTTATTCGATCTCAGTGCTGCATTTGATACAGTCGACCACGCTATATTACTCAAATGACTGGAAAACTGGGTGGGTCTCACTGGGCCAGCACTAAACTGGATCAAAACGTACTTGGAAAACAGGAAATATTTTGGTCAGTTGGTAACTTCACATCAGAGCCGACAGAAATTATATGTGGAGTTCCCCGAGGCTCCATCCTGGGGCCACTTCTATTTAATATCTACATGCTCCCACTGGCCGAGGTTATAAAGAACAACATCAGTTACTATAGCTATGCAGATAACACACAGATATATATTACAATGACACCAGGTGACCGAGTGTATTTAAATCCACGTTAAAGACCCACTGTTCTCAGCTGCATTTGATTCATTTGGATTCAAGAGTTTACATCCACTCTGTTTGTCAATGCTTGTTTTAAATTCACCTCTTTTTAACTTTCTTTAAATCTTGATGTTTTGATTGTTCTTGATTGTTTTTTTTCTTTTTTTTCATGTTTTATGTAAAGCACTTTGAATTATCTTTGTGCATGAAATGTGCTATACAAAAAAACTTGCCTTGCCTTTTAAAACCAAAGAATCACTGAAACTCGTCTACTAGAGAAAGTGCCTAATTTTGAATCTGGGTGTGGCTTTTCATTTGGCTTTCTTACAAACTTATCTTGTGTTCAGATGCTATTACCTGTCTCAGGTGCTTCAAACTCAGCTGTAAACATCTCTAAAGGTTTAAAGGTTAAAAAAAGGATACAATGCCTAATTTTAAGGTTAAAACCTTTGCTCTAAAAATATTTATTACCGATCAAACAGCACAGTCTGTGTTCATTTTACAGCATTACTGATCCTCCAACATTGGGATGATGTTTGTGTTTTTAGAAATCATCAGTTGACAAAGATAGACCAGCCTACAGCATCCAGCTCTGGACCTGTGAAGAGGAACCAATCCAGAACTGATCCTCCAAAACCCAACACTGAACCAAAACCTTCAGACTCTACGTAAGAAATGGTTTATCTTCGGTTACTCATTTGAACATAATGCTCACCCACTGATACTTGTCCACTTGGGGCAGTTTCTAGTCTGAGTGTGGCATTTCATTTTTTTCTTAAAATCAAGGCCTTAGGTGTTCAGTTAAGTCCTCAGTCTTTCAGGAAAATGGTGAATTAGTGTTTTCCCGTTTAATGCAGGGGACATGTTCCATAAATAACCCGCGATAGATGAATTCAGCAAAGTAGGATTGCAGATGTTTTAAGGCTGTGTAGCCCCTCACTACGCACTTTAAACATTTATCTCAAACAGACATTCCGATAAACATTTTGACATTTTTCTCTCTTGCTTAAACTCTCAAAGTTCAAACCCTCTTAGACAATAAGTCCAGTCAACTGAACTTGATGGTGCGCATGGCTGACTACAACCATGGTCTAAATGAGACGGTGGGAACTACGCTTACCACTGAGCAGCTTGGTCCCTCCCCTAAAGCTCTACGGAGCCTGCGGGTGTTAGAATAGTGTGCAGCAGTGGGCCGCAAAATGCGCCGCACTTGAAGGCTGCTTGTACCAGAGTCACCTGGTAAGGTGATCCGGGAGGAAGGCGGTACATCAGGCTCAGTAGAGCCAGGCTCAACCTGCCTATGCTGCTGCTCAGGTCTCCTTTCCTCCTCTGTCTCACTCACATGTGAGACAGTCCCCATTTTCTACCGGTTCCTCTTGTTCCCGGGGAGGCCCCTGAGAAAGGTGACTCGAAGGGTCACCAGCTGACTCCTCTGATTGTTCTCTCTGAACTACAGCCTTTATCAGTGACCGATGAACTTGCCGAGATTTACAGGCGTCATCCTGGGGGGCAATGGTGTACACAGAGCCTCCTTCTCTGCTTCTCCTTCTCGTTCAGAACTGTATGTACCCTGTGATCCCATAAATCCCTTATTTTCTGTCGTCCTCTAAACCCAAGGTCCCGCACTAAGACCAACTGCCCCTCAGTAAGAGGGGGGTCCCTTATCCCCTTATCATGCCCTCTCTTCCTGCGATCAGCCGCCGCTTTAAGCCTCTCCCTAGTACCTTCAAAAGCGAGTTGTAATCAAGCTTGATGTTCCTGTACCCACTCCTGAACAGTGCCCTTGGTTGGCTCCTGTACCTGACCCAGCAGAAAATCGACTGGCATTCTCGGCTCTTGGCCGAACATTAAAAATATGGTGACTCACCCGTCGCCTGAGGGGGGTGGTAGTATATGCGTACAGGATCTGCGGGAGGCACATGTTCCAGTCTAGCTTTCGAGAGACTGGTAGAGTCCTGAGTAAATGAAGCATTCACACTGCCCGTTACCGGCTGGGTGGTAAGGTGTGGTGCGAGATTTTTCTACTCCATAAAGGTGACAGAGCTGCTGAATGAGAGCACTCTCAATGCTCCGGCCTTAATCAGAGTGTACACGGGCTGGGACGCCAAATTTCAAAAACCGTTCGGTGACCAAGACCTGGGCCACAGTTGCGGCACGCTGATCACGAGTGGCAACTTCCAGGGTGTATTTACTAAATACGTCCGTCATGACTAGAACATGCTCTGTGCCACATGCAGTAGGTTCCAACACCGTAAAGTCTATGGCCACAATCTCATTTGGCCTAGAGGCCAACAAATGACCCATGGGGGCACGGGCTGCAGGACGAGTGACCTTTCCTACTTGGCATTGCTCACATTGGTCACACTGCCACGTCTGGAAGCAGACGCCATACCAGGCCAATAACAACGTTGGCGGAGCAGGTCAAGGATCCTGTCTACCCCCTGATGACCATGCTGCTGATGGACTGATGTCAGCATTTCTTCCCTCAATGAGACAGGAAGCAGGATCTGCAACACTGCCTCACCACCATCGTCCAGAAAGACTCTCAGATAGATAATCCCACCTTGCTCAACTAGTCGGTTCCACTGTCGAAGCAATGAAAGCGTGGGTGGGGACAACAGCCTACGCTCATCCAGGTTCGGTCGAGTCTGCCGCTCCCAATAAGCCAGAAGCTCCTTCAAAGTGGGGTCACTCCTTTGGAGCAAAACAATGTCTGAGGGAAAATGATGAGGAAGGGTGGCCACACTAGCTTGGGTGGCCTCAACCACACCTGGCTGTTGCAGTTGCTGCACCGACATAGGCAGACTGCTACCTGGAAGGCTGTCCTTCCAGGCCTGAATGTCAGGAAACTGTTGCAGTGACAAAGCATCTGCATTTCTGTTGCTGCGCCCTGACCGGTAGTTCATTTCCAGGTCAAATGCTACCAGCTGGGCGGCCCACCGTTGCTCTACGGCACCAAGCTTAGCCTTGGAAAGATAGCTGAAGGGTTGTTGTCCGTATAAACAATGCATTTCTGGCCCAAGAGGTACTCTCTGAATTTCTCCACTACAGCCCACTTAAGTGCCAAGAACTCTAATCTCATGGAGTTGTAGTTGATTGGGTTCCTCTCAGTGGGTCGCAAGCTTCGACTAGCGTAAGCTACCGGACGCACCCTAACCTCATGCTCCTGGGAAAGTACGGCTCCCAGGCCTCCGTTGCTGGCATCTACCCCAAAAATGAAGAGACGGGAGAAGTCGGCATAAGCCAGGACTGGTGTGGTAGTCAGCATAACTTTTAAAGCCTCAAAACTGCGCTGGCACTCCAAAACCAGAGGTTTTTTTACCCCCTGTTCTGACCGCTTAGGAACCTTGGCGCCCTCCAGCTTTGCCACCAACCAGTGCAGAGGCGCGGCTAACTGGGCAAACCCCTCAATAAAACGTCAGTAGTAGCTAGCAAAGCCAATGAATGAATGCAGCTGGAACACTGTGGTGGGGGGTTGCCAGTTAGCCACCACCTCTACTTTGCCTGGGTCCGTGGAGACCCCTTGGTCTGGAATCACATGCCAGAGATAAGGCACCTGCCGCTGAAAAAGAGGCACATTTGGTGAGGTTAACCTTAAGTCCTTCATGTTGCAACCTCTCAAGTACCACTTCTAATTGCTCCAGATGTTGCTCAACTGAGAAGGAAAAGACTACGATGTCATCCAGGAACAATAGCAAGGACTGACCTTGTTGATCACCAAACATGCGGTGCATCAAACGCTGAAAGGTGCTGGGGGCATTGCAGAGGTCAAACGTTGTGCGATTCCACTCAAAGAGGCCAAATGGGGTGCAGAATGCTGTTTTTGGGCGATCTGCCTCTGCCACTGCGACCTGATGGTAGCCGCTGGCCAGATCTAGAGTGGAGAACCACTGAGCCCCTGACAGGGCATCCAAGGATTCCTCAATTCGAGGAAGCTGGGATCCTTCCTAGTCCTGCTATTCAGCTGCAGATAATCCACACAAAGACGGAGGCCAGCGTCTTTTTTGCGGACCAGCACAATTGGGGATGCAAAGGGGCTGCTACTCTCGTGAATCACCTGAGACTGAAGCAAGTTATTAATATGCTCCTTCGCTGCCTCATACTCTGATGGAGGAATTCGTCTATAGCGCTGCCGGACTGGAGCCTCCTCCACCAAGGGAATCTCGTGGTTAATTGAACTTGTGCACCCCAGATCACCCTCATGCCTCGAAAAGACAGTAGAATATCTTTCTAGGAGGGCCAGAACTCGCTTCTGTTCTTCCACAGAAAGAGAAAAAAGGTCTATCGACTCCAGCTGAACCTGTGGTAGGTCAGATGCTGCCTGTGCAGCCACCAGGGCTGTCCCTGAGGGTACCTCAATAACCCCTTGGGGTAAACTCACGATCCCAGCTGGGGCCAACGTGCCCACTAGTGTATGCGCGTGGACCCTTACCGCAGTAGACCCAAAGTTGATGACGGGGATGTAAGCTATATCTCGAACTACCCTCACCAATGATGGGGGCGCTAAGAGGCCCGCTGGGAGGTCCGAGCTACATGGCTCGAACACCACCACCTGGTCGGAGCACTTCTACGAACAGGTAGCAGTACCGACTGTTTAGGACGCCACCTGGAACCCAACAAGGCCTTCGACCACGCATTCTCACCTTAAAAGCACTTGGGACCCCCTGGGCTTGAGCTACAAATTGATCTCCCAACAGATTTTCGGTGTTCGGAACGCCACTAGGCGCGGCTCCGTTAACGGATCCCATCAGGCCCATTAAAGCCAGAGAAAATTCCTGCAGCGTTTCTCCTTCTAGCTGTCGCAGAGAAAAAAAGGCCTCCTTTAAGGCAACATAGGATTCAGTGCAGCCATATAACTCCTGCAGCACTACAATGACCCTCGATGGATTCTCACGATCGGAACTGGGGCGATACTTAATTTCATCGTGGGCCTCACCCTCCAGGTGATCGAACAAAAAAAAACGCCTGGTCAGCAATGCTTAAATGGTGAGCCCTTATACAAGCCTGCATCTCTTCAAGCCATTCTGTGAGCCCAATACCAGTCCGCCCACTAAACATGGGACATTTCCTGTCTCCAGGGACATATAATAATCTTTCTACTACTGGTGGATTACTCGAAGGCCCAGCCAAAGTGGCAGAAGCTATACCAGGGACAGAAGCTATACCAGGGACAGAAGCGGAGGCAGGTTGCTGCCGCAGCATCTCATTTTCTGCTTGCAACCTGGAAACCAGGTCTGACAACTTTTGAATTTGGCCTTCCATGACTGAGTCCAGTAGAAAAAAAAGTTACCTCTCTCCCAGCTTCGTAAGACAAGTTACCTAGCCAGAGTCAGCTTCCTCACGTCCAAGAGGGGACATCTGCTGCTCTTTCTCTACTAAAAGACAAAAAAATTAAAATGATAAAAACACCATTAAAGAGTCTCAATAAAACACCATAAACAAAAATTGGAGGAAAAGAAAACTCAGTTGCTGAGGCCAGGAGCCGCTAAGAATTGGAGATTAAAAACCATGACCTACTTAGCAAATTCACCCAATCACGTGATGCAGAGCACACATTCAATTTGTGAATCCCTTCACCAAAGGCACAGCAATCCACACGGAGGAAGACCTCCACTTAAACACCGGCCAACACTCGGCTGCTTGGGTTCTGGTTGGAGCACATTAGAGGGACCACATCACTCCCATCCTGGCTACCCTTCACTGGCTGCCTGTGAATTTTAGAGTTCCAGGAAAGCCTTAGATCAGCTGCAACACTCAGTGTATTTAAATCCAGGTTAAAGACGCACTGTTGTCAGCTGCAGTTGATTCATTTGGATTCAAGAGTTTACATCCACTCTGTTTGTCTATGCTTGTTTTAAATTCACCTCTTTTTAACTTTCTTTAAATTTTATTGTAATGATCACACCTTTGATGTTTTGATTGTTCTTGATTGTTTTCTTTCTTTCAAACCAAATCGCTTTCCTCTTCTTCATTCTCCATCTCCTCAGGTGTGCCCCAGGGTTCAGTCTTGGGGCCGCTACTGTTTGTCATTTATCTTTATCCCCTAAGTTTCCTCTTTTGTAAACACCAAATCCTCTGCACACTTCCACCTACAAAACGTCCGCCGTCTCTGTCCCTCCCTCAGCCCTCATGCTACAGCTGTTCTTGTCCACAGTCTCGTCACCTCACGCTTAGACTCTCTTCTCTTTGGCCGACCACAAAAAAACACTTCACAAACTGCAACTGGTCCAAAATGCAGCAGCTCGCCTTATAACCTGGACTCCCTCAATCTACCACATCTCACCGGTTCTACAACAGCTTCACTGGCTACTAGTCAGTCAACAAATCAACTATAAAAATCCTCCTGTTGACTTTTACAGCCCTCCATAACCTTGCCCCACCTTACGTTTTAGACCTTCAAGTTTCCACTCCTGCCCACTCTCTTAGATCTTCTTCCTCCGTCCATCTGGTTGTACCTCCTGCCCAGCTGATCACCATAGAAAGCAGGGCTTTCAGTCATTCAGCAAACCAGCTATGCGGTGAATACTTAGGACCACGTGATATTTCAGTTTTGAATAAATCTGCAAAAATGTCAAAAAATTCTGTGTTTTATTGTCAATATGGGGTGCTGCGTGTACATTAATGACGAAAAAAGGATTGGGTAATCCGTTGGGGGATGTGTGGTATAGTTAGGGAGGTGGAGAGGGACAGAAAAAGATGAGAAAATAAAGGGAGACATAAAGGGGTGTGTGTAAAAGATAAAAGAAAAAAAGGAGTGAACAAAGAGAGGGGAGAAAGTGACAAGAGAGACGGGGGGGGGGGTAGGTTTAGGATTTTGGTCTTGGGTAGGGTTAAAATCTGGGAGGAGGAGGGGCGATGATGGACACAAATTGAAGGAGACAAGATTGATGGCAGTATTTTAAATGTTTATTAAATAAATTTATCGGACAGGACTATGTGTGAGCGTGTCTGGATCCTACTCTTTAATTGCTCCACTGTTTGGGGTTCCACAGGACTGTGTGTTAAGGGCATTTCTATTTTCTTTGTACTTCCTTCCTCTGGCCTCCATTCTGAGAAAACACAAAGTGTCCTTTCACTGCTATGGTGACGATAGTCAGATCTATTTACCAATAAAAAAAAGTTGTTCGGTTACACCACTACTGTCTTGTTTACAAGACATTAAAGACTGGATGGCCCTAAGCTTTTTAAGTTTTAATGAAAAAAAAACCCAAACAGAAGTGATGTTGTTTGGTCCAAGCAGCTCCAGTGACCCCTCCTCAGTGGAGTTGGGTCCCTTGGCTTCATATCTAAAGCAGTCTGTGTCTAACTTGGGTTTTAAAATGGACAGTGATTTTGAACTTGACTGTCAAATCAGCTCTGTGGTAAAATCCAGCTTCTTTTATTTGAGGCAGTTGGTGAAGGTGAAACCTTATTTACTAAAACATCATTTTGAGACAGTAATCTATGCTTTCATTACATCTCAGCTGGATTACTGTAGCTCCCTTTATTTTGGAGTTAGCCAGTCGTCCCTCTCACGTCTTTAATTGGTCCAGAACGCTGCTGCTTGGGTTCTGGTTGGAGCGCATTAGAGGGACCACGTAACCCCCATCCTGGCTACCCTTCACTGGCTGCCTGTGAATTTTAGAGTTCCAGGAAAGCCTTAGATCAGCTGCAACACTCAGTGTATTTAAATCCAGGTTAAAGACGCACTGTTGTCAGCTGCAGTTGATTCATTTGGATTCAAGAGTTTACATCCACTCTGTTTGTCTATGCTTGTTTTAAATTCACCTCTTTTTAACTTTCTTTAAATTTTATTGTAATGATCACACCTTTGATGTTTTGATTGTTCTTGATTGTTTTCTTTCTTTCAAACCAAAGAATCACTGAAACTCGTCTACTAGAGAAAGTGCCTAATTTTGAATCTGGGTGTGGCTTTTCATTTGGCTTTCTTACAAACTTATCTTGTGTTCAGATGCTATTACCTGTCTCAGGTGCTTCAAACTCAGCTGTAAACGTCTCTAAAGGTTTAAAGGTTAAAAAAAAGGATACAATGCCTAATTTTAAGGTTAAAACCTTTGCTCTAAAAATATTTATTACCGATCAAACAGCACAGTCTGTGTTCATTTTACAGCATTACTGATCCTCCAACATTGGGATGATGTTTGTGTTTTTAGAAATCAGCAGTTGACAAAGATAGACCAGCCTACAGCATCCAGCTCTGGGCCTGTGAAGAGGAACCAATCCAGAACTGATCCTCCAAAACCCAACACTGAACCAAAACCTTCAGACTCTACGTAAGAAATGGTTTATCTTCTGTTACTCATTTGAACATAATGCTCACCCACTGATACTTGTCCACTTGGGGCAGTTTCTAGTCTGAGTGTGGCATTTCATTTTTTTCTTAAAATCAAGGCCTTAGGTGTTCAGTTAAGTCCTCAGTCTTTCAGGAGAATGGTGAATTAGTGTTTTCTCGTTTAATGCAGGGGAAATGTTCCATAAATAGCCCGCGATAGATGAATTCCGCAAAGTAGGATTACAGATGTTTTAAGGCTGTGTAGCCCCTCACTATGCACTTTAAACATTTATCTCAAACAGACATTCCGGAAAACATTTTCACACTTTTCTCTCTTGCTTAAACTCTGAAAGTTCAAACCCTCTTAGAAAATAAGTCCAGTCAACTGAACTTGTACCATTAAATTTGTTTTCTGTTTTTTTTACTTTTATTAATATCCTTATTTGTTGGCTTCACAAAGTTTTTGGGCAAAGATGAACATGTGTTACAGATGTTTCAAGGCTATAAAGCCCCTCACTACGCACTTTATACACTTATCTGAAACAAACATACCAGTAAACATTTTCACATTTGGGGATCCAAGTCATCCTTGGGGATTTTAACATCCATTTGGACAACTGCAAGAATATTCTTACCAAAGACTTCATTCATATCATGTCTGGACAGTTTTGGTCTCCACCAGCACATCAGTTTCCCCACACATGCCAAGGGACACACCCTGGACCTGATCTGTTGTCTGGGGGTTTCCCCAGTTAACTATAAAGCTGATCCTATTATCTAGTCTGATCATAAGCTTTTAACATGTAATGTTAATATTTCACTGTGTAAATCCAAGTTACCACACACTATAGTTTTTTGTAAAATAAAAGACATCAGCCCGGATAACTTAGCATCACATATTATCTATGCATCTATGCCAAACAGTTCTTCTGATCCCGATGCTCTGGTTTCACATCATAATGACAACTTCTGTAATGTTTTGGATGTACTTGCTCCACTCAAAACCAGACCAGTTTCTTTTACAGTCAATGCACCCTGGTTCATGCCCACCCTCAGACTCTTGAAGGCAAAAGGACGTCAACTTGAAAGACTTTACAGGAAAACTGGCCTTAATATTTACAGGGAAATGTATTCCAACCATCTTCTCCACTACAAAGAATTTGTTTCTTCAGCTAAAGCCAGATACTACTCTTCTCTTATAAGCTCTAATGAAGGAAATTCTAAGGCCCTTCTTTCACACGTAGCAAAATCTCCAGATTCACTCACTTCTCACCTCTACACCACAGATTTCTGTAACAGTTTGGCATCCTTTTTCACCTCCAAAATTGAACGTATTCACTTAACTTACTCCTACTATAGGATTAAACCCTTCCACCCCAGTCTCATTTGTCCCAAACTTCTTATTTTCATCATTTACTTTACCCTCAGTCACACAAATCTCTGAGCTTATTCAAAAACTCAACTGGACCCCCTTCTTACATTTTTGGTTAAGTCTCCTCTTCCCTGTCTGTCTCCTTTCATTGCCACAATTTTTCACTCCTCTCTCACATCTGGGATTGTCCCCTCAAGTCTCAAAACAGCAACTGTAACCCCTATCCTCAAATAACCTGGTCTAGATCCAACCAATCTCAACAGTTTCTGTCCAATTTCTTACCTTCCATTCATTTCCAAAATTCTAGAAAAAAATGTGGCTGCTCAACTCCATTCTAATCTTTCGCACAATAACCTACAGGACCAATTTCAGTCTGGTTTTCATCCCCTACACAGTACTGAAACAGCTCTAAGAAGATCACAAATGACCTCCTTCTTGCTGCCGATTCTGGTTTACTTTCTGTCCTCCTTCTCCTCAATCTTATCTCCGCTTTTGATACCATTTTGCACCCCATCCTACTGGCTCGACTCTCTGCCATTGGCCTTGTCAATTCACCACTCAGCTGATTCCGTTCATATCTATCAGTTCATTCATGTGAAATCGCTTTCCTCTTCTTCATTCTCCATCTCCTCAGGTGTGCCCCAGGGTTCAGTCTTGGGGCCGCTACTGTTTGTCATTTATCTTTATCCCCTAAGTTTCCTCTTTTGTAAACACCAAATCCTCTGCACACTTCCACCTACAAAACGTCCGCCGTCTCTGTCCCTCCCTCAGCCCTCATGCTACAGCTGTTCTTGTCCACAGTCTCGTCACCTCACGCTTAGACTCTCTTCTCTTTGGCCGACCACAAAAAAACACTTCACAAACTGCAACTGGTCCAAAATGCAGCAGCTCGCCTTATAACCTGGACTCCCTCAATCTACCACATCTCACCGGTTCTACAACAGCTTCACTGGCTACTAGTCAGTCAACAAATCAACTATAAAAATCCTCCTGTTGACTTTTACAGCCCTCCATAACCTTGCCCCACCTTACGTTTTAGACCTTCAAGTTTCCACTCCTGCCCACTCTCTTAGATCTTCTTCCTCCGTCCATCTGGTTGTACCTCCTGCCCAGCTGATCACCATAGAAAGCAGGGCTTTCAGTCATTCAGCACACCAGCTATGCGGTGAATACTTAGGACCACGTGATATTTCAGTTTTGAATAAATCTGCAAAAATGTCAAAAAAATTCTGTGTTTTATTGTCAATATGGGGTGCTGCGTGTACATTAATGACGAAAAAAGGATTGGGTAATCCGTTGGGGGATGTGTGGTATAGTTAGGGAGGTGGAGAGGGACAGAAAAAGATGAGAAAATAAAGGGAGACATAAAGGGGTGTGTGTAAAAGATAAAAGAAAAAAAGGAGTGAACAAAGAGAGGGGAGAAAGTGACAAGAGAGACGGGGGGGGGTAGGTTTAGGATTTTGGTCTTGGGTAGGGTTAAAATCTGGGAGGAGGAGGGGCGATGATGGACACAAATTGAAGGAGACAAGATTGATGGCAGTATTTTAAATGTTTATTAAATAAATTTATCGGACAGGACTATGTGTGAGCGTGTCTGGATCCTACTCTTTAATTGCTCCACTGTTTGGGGTTCCACAGGACTGTGTGTTAAGGGCATTTCTATTTTCTTTGTACTTCCTTCCTCTGGCCTCCATTCTGAGAAAACACAAAGTGTCCTTTCACTGCTATGGTGACGATAGTCAGATCTATTTACCAATAAAAAAAAGTTGTTCGGTTACACCACTACTGTCTTGTTTACAAGACATTAAAGACTGGATGGCCCTAAGCTTTTTAAGTTTTAATGAAAAAAAAACCCAAACAGAAGTGATGTTGTTTGGTCCAAGCAGCTCCAGTGACCCCTCCTCAGTGGAGTTGGGTCCCTTGGCTTCATATCTAAAGCAGTCTGTGTCTAACTTGGGTTTTAAAATGGACAGTGATTTTGAACTTGACTGTCAAATCAGCTCTGTGGTAAAATCCAGCTTCTTTTATTTGAGGCAGTTGGTGAAGGTGAAACCTTATTTACTAAAACATCATTTTGAGACAGTAATCTATGCTTTCATTACATCTCAGCTGGATTACTGTAGCTCCCTTTATTTTGGAGTTAGCCAGTCGTCCCTCTCACGTCTTTAATTGGTCCAGAACGCTGCTGCTTGGGTTCTGGTTGGAGCGCATTAGAGGGACCACGTAACCCCCATCCTGGCTACCCTTCACTGGCTGCCTGTGAATTTTAGAGTTCCAGGAAAGCCTTAGATCAGCTGCAACACTCAGTGTATTTAAATCCAGGTTAAAGACGCACTGTTGTCAGCTGCAGTTGATTCATTTGGATTCAAGAGTTTACATCCACTCTGTTTGTCTATGCTTGTTTTAAATTCACCTCTTTTTAACTTTCTTTAAATTTTATTGTAATGATCACACCTTTGATGTTTTGATTGTTCTTGATTGTTTTCTTTCTTTCAAACCAAAGAATCACTGAAACTCGTCTACTAGAGAAAGTGCCTAATTTTGAATCTGGGTGTGGCTTTTCATTTGGCTTTCTTACAAACTTATCTTGTGTTCAGATGCTATTACCTGTCTCAGGTGCTTCAAACTCAGCTGTAAACGTCTCTAAAGGTTTAAAGGTTAAAAAAAGGATACAATGCCTAATTTTAAGGTTAAAACCTTTGCTCTAAAAATATTTATTACCGATCAAACAGCACAGTCTGTGTTCATTTTACAGCATTACTGATCCTCCAACATTGGGATGATGTTTGTGTTTTTAGAAATCAGCAGTTGACAAAGATAGACCAGCCTACAGCATCCAGCTCTGGGCCTGTGAAGAGGAACCAATCCAGAACTGATCCTCCAAAACCCAACACTGAACCAAAACCTTCAGACTCTACGTAAGAAATGGTTTATCTTCTGTTACTCATTTGAACATAATGCTCACCCACTGATACTTGTCCACTTGGGGCAGTTTCTAGTCTGAGTGTGGCATTTCATTTTTTTCTTAAAATCAAGGCCTTAGGTGTTCAGTTAAGTCCTCAGTCTTTCAGGAGAATGGTGAATTAGTGTTTTCTCGTTTAATGCAGGGGAAATGTTCCATAAATAGCCCGCGATAGATGAATTCCGCAAAGTAGGATTACAGATGTTTTAAGGCTGTGTAGCCCCTCACTATGCACTTTAAACATTTATCTCAAACAGACATTCCGGAAAACATTTTCACACTTTTCTCTCTTGCTTAAACTCTGAAAGTTCAAACCCTCTTAGAAAATAAGTTCAGTCAACTGAACTTGTACCATTAAATTTGTTTTCTGTTTTTTTTTACTTTTATTAATATCCTTATTTGTTGGCTTCACAAAGTTTTGGGCAAAGATGAACATGTGTTACAGATGTTTCAAGGCTATAAAGCCCCTCACTACGCACTTTATACACTTATCTGAAACAAACATACCAGTAAACATTTTCACATTTGGGGATCCAAGTCATCCTTGGGGATTTTAACATCCATTTGGACAACTGCAAGAATATTCTTACCAAAGACTTCATTCATATCATGTCTGGACAGTTTTGGTCTCCACCAGCACATCAGTTTCCCCACACATGCCAAGGGACACACCCTGGACCTGATCTGTTGTCTGGGGGTTTCCCCAGTTAACTATAAAGCTGATCCTATTATCTAGTCTGATCATAAGCTTTTAACATGTAATGTTAATATTTCACTGTGTAAATCCAAGTTACCACACACTATAGTTTTTTGTAAAATAAAAGACATCAGCCCGGATAACTTAGCATCACATATTATCTATGCATCTATGCCAAACAGTTCTTCTGATCCCGATGCTCTGGTTTCACATCATAATGACAACCTCTGTAATGTTTTGGATGTACTTGCTCCACTCAAAACCAGACCAGTTTCTTTTACAGTCAATGCACCCTGGTTCATGCCCACCCTCAGACTCTTGAAGGCAAAAGGACGTCAACTTGAAAGACTTTACAGGAAAACTGGCCTTAATATTTACAGGGAAATGTATTCCAACCATCTTCTCCACTACAAAGAATTTGTTTCTTCAGCTAAAGCCAGATACTACTCTTCTCTTATAAGCTCTAATGAAGGAAATTCTAAGGCCCTTCTTTCACACGTAGCAAAATCTCCAGATTCACTCACTTCTCACCTCTACACCACAGATTTCTGTAACAGTTTGGCATCCTTTTTCACCTCCAAAATTGAACGTATTCACTTAACTTACTCCTACTATAGGATTAAACCCTTCCACCCCAGTCTCATTTGTCCCAAACTTCTTATTTTCATCATTTACTTTACCCTCAGTCACACAAATCTCTGAGCTTATTCAAAAACTCAACTGGACCCCCTTCTTACATTTTTGGTTAAGTCTCCTCTTCCCTGTCTGTCTCCTTTCATTGCCACAATTTTTCACTCCTCTCTCACATCTGGGATTGTCCCCTCAAGTCTCAAAACAGCAACTGTAACCCCTATCCTCAAATAACCTGGTCTAGATCCAACCAATCTCAACAGTTTCTGTCCAATTTCTTACCTTCCATTCATTTCCAAAATTCTAGAAAAAAATGTGGCTGCTCAACTCCATTCTAATCTTTCGCACAATAACCTACAGGACCAATTTCAGTCTGGTTTTCATCCCCTACACAGTACTGAAACAGCTCTAAGAAGATCACAAATGACCTCCTTCTTGCTGCCGATTCTGGTTTACTTTCTGTCCTCCTTCTCCTCAATCTTATCTCCGCTTTTGATACCATTTTGCACCCCATCCTACTGGCTCGACTCTCTGCCATTGGCCTTGTCAATTCACCACTCAGCTGATTCCGTTCATATCTATCAGTTCATTCATGTGAAATCGCTTTCCTCTTCTTCATTCTCCATCTCCTCAGGTGTGCCCCAGGGTTCAGTCTTGGGGCCGCTACTGTTTGTCATTTATCTTTATCCCCTAAGTTTCCTCTTTTGTAAACACCAAATCCTCTGCACACTTCCACCTACAAAACGTCCGCCGTCTCTGTCCCTCCCTCAGCCCTCATGCTACAGCTGTTCTTGTCCACAGTCTCGTCACCTCACGCTTAGACTCTCTTCTCTTTGGCCGACCACAAAAAAACACTTCACAAACTGCAACTGGTCCAAAATGCAGCAGCTCGCCTTATAACCTGGACTCCCTCAATCTACCACATCTCACCGGTTCTACAACAGCTTCACTGGCTACTAGTCAGTCAACAAATCAACTATAAAAATCCTCCTGTTGACTTTTACAGCCCTCCATAACCTTGCCCCACCTTACGTTTTAGACCTTCAAGTTTCCACTCCTGCCCACTCTCTTAGATCTTCTTCCTCCGTCCATCTGGTTGTACCTCCTGCCCAGCTGATCACCATAGAAAGCAGGGCTTTCAGTCATTCAGCAAACCAGCTATGCGGTGAATACTTAGGACCACGTGATATTTCAGTTTTTCTTTTTGAATAAATCTGCAAAAATGTCAAAAAATTCTGTGTTTTATTGTCAATATGGGGTGCTGCGTGTACATTAATGACGAAAAAAGGATTGGGTAATCCGTTGGGGGATGTGTGGTATAGTTAGGGAGGTGGAGAGGGACAGAAAAAGATGAGAAAATAAAGGGAGACATAAAGGGGTGTGTGTAAAAGATAAAAGAAAAAAAGGAGTGAACAAAGAGAGGGGAGAAAGTGACAAGAGAGACGGGGGGGGGGGTAGGTTTAGGATTTTGGTCTTGGGTAGGGTTAAAATCTGGGAGGAGGAGGGGCGATGATGGACACAAATTGAAGGAGACAAGATTGATGGCAGTATTTTAAATGTTTATTAAATAAATTTATCGGACAGGACTATGTGTGAGCGTGTCTGGATCCTACTCTTTAATTGCTCCACTGTTTGGGGTTCCACAGGACTGTGTGTTAAGGGCATTTCTATTTTCTTTGTACTTCCTTCCTCTGGCCTCCATTCTGAGAAAACACAAAGTGTCCTTTCACTGCTATGGTGACGATAGTCAGATCTATTTACCAATAAAAAAAAGTTGTTCGGTTACACCACTACTGTCTTGTTTACAAGACATTAAAGACTGGATGGCCCTAAGCTTTTAAGTTTTAATGAAAAAAAAAACCCAAACAGAAGTGATGTTGTTTGGTCCAAGCAGCTCCAGTGACCCCTCCTCAGTGGAGTTGGTCCCTTGGCTTCATATCTAAAGCAGTCTGTGTCTAACTTGGGTTTTAAAATGGACAGTGATTTTGAACTTGACTGTCAAATCAGCTCTGTGGTAAAATCCAGCTTCTTTTATTTGAGGCAGTTGGTGAAGGTGAAACCTTATTTACTAAAACATCATTTTGAGACAGTAATCTATGCTTTCATTACATCTCAGCTGGATTACTGTAGCTCCCTTTATTTTGGAGTTAGCCAGTCGTCCCTCTCACGTCTTTAATTGGTCCAGAACGCCGCTGCTTGGGTTCTGGTTGGAGCGCATTAGAGGGACCACGTAACCCCCATCCTGGCTACCCTTCACTGGCTGCCTGTGAATTTTAGAGTTCCAGGAAAGCCTTAGATCAGCTGCAACACTCAGTGTATTTAAATCCAGGTTAAAGACGCACTGTTGTCAGCTGCAGTTGATTCATTTGGATTCAAGAGTTTACATCCACTCTGTTTGTCTATGCTTGTTTTAAATTCACCTCTTTTTAACTTTCTTTAAATTTTATTGTAATGATCACACCTTTGATGTTTTGATTGTTCTTGATTGTTTTCTTTCTTTCAAACCAAAGAATCACTGAAACTCGTCTACTAGAGAAAGTGCCTAATTTTGAATCTGGGTGTGGCTTTTCATTTGGCTTTCTTACAAACTTATCTTGTGTTCAGATGCTATTACCTGTCTCAGGTGCTTCAAACTCAGCTGTAAACGTCTCTAAAGGTTTAAAGGTTAAAAAAAGGATACAATGCCTAATTTTAAGGTTAAAACCTTTGCTCTAAAAATATTTATTACCGATCAAACAGCACAGTCTGTGTTCATTTTACAGCATTACTGATCCTCCAACATTGGGATGATGTTTGTGTTTTTAGAAATCAGCAGTTGACAAAGATAGACCAGCCTACAGCATCCAGCTCTGGGCCTGTGAAGAGGAACCAATCCAGAACTGATCCTCCAAAACCCAACACTGAACCAAAACCTTCAGACTCTACGTAAGAAATGGTTTATCTTCTGTTACTCATTTGAACATAATGCTCACCCACTGATACTTGTCCACTTGGGGCAGTTTCTAGTCTGAGTGTGGCATTTCATTTTTTTCTTAAAATCAAGGCCTTAGGTGTTCAGTTAAGTCCTCAGTCTTTCAGGAGAATGGTGAATTAGTGTTTTCCTCGTTTAATGCAGGGGAAATGTTCCATAAATAGCCCGCGATAGATGAATTCCGCAAAGTAGGATTACAGATGTTTTAAGGCTGTGTAGCCCCTCACTATGCACTTTAAACATTTATCTCAAACAGACATTCCGGAAAACATTTTCACACTTTTCTCTCTTGCTTAAACTCTGAAAGTTCAAACCCTCTTAGAAAATAAGTCCAGTCAACTGAACTTGTACCATTAAATTTGTTTTCTGTTTTTTTTACTTTTATTAATATCCTTATTTGTTGGCTTCACAAAGTTTTGGGCAAAGATGAACATGTGTTACAGATGTTTCAAGGCTATAAAGCCCCTCACTACGCACTTTATACACTTATCTGAAACAAACATACCAGTAAACATTTTCACATTTGGGGATCCAAGTCATCCTTGGGGATTTTAACATCCATTTGGACAACTGCAAGAATATTCTTACCAAAGACTTCATTCATATCATGTCTGGACAGTTTTGGTCTCCACCAGCACATCAGTTTCCCCACACATGCCAAGGGACACACCCTGGACCTGATCTGTTGTCTGGGGGTTTCCCCAGTTAACTATAAAGCTGATCCTATTATCTAGTCTGATCATAAGCTTTTAACATGTAATGTTAATATTTCACTGTGTAAATCCAAGTTACCACACACTATAGTTTTTTGTAAAATAAAAGACATCAGCCCGGATAACTTAGCATCACATATTATCTATGCATCTATGCCAAACAGTTCTTCTGATCCCGATGCTCTGGTTTCACATCATAATGACAACCTCTGTAATGTTTTGGATGTACTTGCTCCACTCAAAACCAGACCAGTTTCTTTTACAGTCAATGCACCCTGGTTCATGCCCACCCTCAGACTCTTGAAGGCAAAAGGACGTCAACTTGAAAGACTTTACAGGAAAACTGGCCTTAATATTTACAGGGAAATGTATTCCAACCATCTTCTCCACTACAAAGAATTTGTTTCTTCAGCTAAAGCCAGATACTACTCTTCTCTTATAAGCTCTAATGAAGGAAATTCTAAGGCCCTTCTTTCACACGTAGCAAAATCTCCAGATTCACTCACTTCTCACCTCTACACCACAGATTTCTGTAACAGTTTGGCATCCTTTTTCACCTCCAAAATTGAACGTATTCACTTAACTTACTCCTACTATAGGATTAAACCCTTCCACCCCAGTCTCATTTGTCCCAAACTTCTTATTTTCATCATTTACTTTAGCCTCAGTCACACAAATCTCTGAGCTTATTCAAAAACTCAACTGGACCCCCTTCTTACATTTTTGGTTAAGTCTCCTCTTCCCTGTCTGTCTCCTTTCATTGCCACAATTTTTCACTCCTCTCTCACATCTGGGATTGTCCCCTCAAGTCTCAAAACAGCAACTGTAACCCCTATCCTCAAATAACCTGGTCTAGATCCAACCAATCTCAACAGTTTTCTGTCCAATTTCTTACCTTCCATTCATTTCCAAAATTCTAGAAAAAAATGTGGCTGCTCAACTCCATTCTAATCTTTCGCACAATACCTACAGGACCAATTTCAGTCTGGTTTTCATCCCATCCACAGTACTGAAACAGCTCTAAGAAGATCACAAATGACCTCCTTCTTGCTGCCGATTCTGGTTTACTTTCTGTCCTCCTTCTCCTCAATCTTATCTCCGCTTTTGATACCATTTTGCACCCCATCCTACTGGCTCGACTCTCTGCCATTGGCCTTGTCAATTCACCACTCAGCTGATTCCGTTCATATCTATCAGTTCATTCATGTGAAATCGCTTTCCTCTTCTCCATTCTCCATCTCCTCAGGTGTGCCCCAGGGTTCAGTCTTGGGGCCGCTACTGTTTGTCATTTATCTTTATCCCCTAAGTTTCCTCTTTTGTAAACACCAAATCCTCTGCACACTTCCACCTACAAAACGTCCGCCGTCTCTGTCCCTCCCTCAGCCCTCATGCTACAGCTGTTCTTGTCCACAGTCTCGTCACCTCACGCTTAGACTCTCTTCTCTTTGGCCGACCACAAAAAAACACTTCACAAACTGCAACTGGTCCAAAATGCAGCAGCTCGCCTTATAACCTGGACTCCCTCAATCTACCACATCTCACCGGTTCTACAACAGCTTCACTGGCTACTAGTCAGTCAACAAATCAACTATAAAAATCCTCCTGTTGACTTTTACAGCCCTCCATAACCTTGCCCCACCTTACGTTTTAGACCTTCAAGTTTCCACTCCTGCCCACTCTCTTAGATCTTCTTCCTCCGTCCATCTGGTTGTACCTCCTGCCCAGCTGATCACCATAGAAAGCAGGGCTTTCAGTCATTCAGCACACCAGCTATGCGGTGAATACTTAGGACCACGTGATATTTCAGTTTTTCTTTTTGAATAAATCTGCAAAAATGTCAAAAAATTCTGTGTTTTATTGTCAATATGGGGTGCTGTGTGTACATTAATGACGAAAAAAGGATTGGGTAATCCGTTGGGGGATGTGTGGTATAGTTAGGGAGGTGGAGAGGGACAGAAAAAGATGAGAAAATAAAGGGAGACATAAAGGGGTGTGTGTAAAAGATAAAAGAAAAAAAGGAGTGAACAAAGAGAGGGGAGAAAGTGACAAGAGAGACGGGGGGGGGGGGTAGGTTTAGGATTTTGGTCTTGGGTAGGGTTAAAATCTGGGAGGAGGAGGGGCGATGATGGACACAAATTGAAGGAGACAAGATTGATGGCAGTATTTTAAATGTTTATTAAATAAATTTATCGGACAGGACTATGTGTGAGCGTGTCTGGATCCTACTCTTTAATTGCTCCACTGTTTGGGGTTCCACAGGACTGTGTGTTAAGGGCATTTCTATTTTCTTTGTACTTCCTTCCTCTGGCCTCCATTCTGAGAAAACACAAAGTGTCCTTTCACTGCTATGGTGACGATAGTCAGATCTATTTACCAATAAAAAAAGTTGTTCGGTTACACCACTACTGTCTTGTTTACAAGACATTAAAGACTGGATGGCCCTAAGCTTTTTAAGTTTTAATGAAAAAAAAAAACCCAAACAGAAGTGATGTTGTTTGGTCCAAGCAGCTCCAGTGACCCCTCCTCAGTGGAGTTGGGTCCCTTGGCTTCATATCTAAAGCAGTCTGTGTCTAACTTGGGTTTTAAAATGGACAGTGATTTTGAACTTGACTGTCAAATCAGCTCTGTGGTAAAATCCAGCTTCTTTTATTTGAGGCAGTTGGTGAAGGTGAAACCTTATTTACTAAAACATCATTTTGAGACAGTAATCTATGCTTTCATTACATCTCAGCTGGGTTACTGTAGCTCCCTTTATTTTGGAGTTAGCCAGTCGTCCCTCTCACGTCTTTAATTGGTCCAGAACGCTGCTGCTTGGGTTCTGGTTGGAGCGCATTAGAGGGACCACGTAAACCCCCATCCTGGCTACCCTTCACTGGCTGCCTGTGAATTTTAGAGTTCATTTTAAGAATATTTTATTTGTTTTTTTTATCCTTAAACAATCGTGCACCACCGTTCTTCTCTGAGCTTCTCCATCCTTTCACCCCAACCCGGTGTCTCAGGTCAGCTGATCGATCAGCTTCTCCTGGAGCTACCGAGGTCTAAGAGCTCAGAGGAGAACGAGCCTTTTAAGTCTGTGCACCGAAGCTGTGGAACATATTACCACTGAGCATTCAGCAGGTATCCTTACTGTCCATTTAAAAAAAAAAAACTTCTGAAAACCCTTTTTTATCACTGGGCTTTTGATACAGCACGAGACTGTTCTGCTGATGTGTTTTTACTGTTCTATTGTTTACCTTTTATATGGTGTTTTTACGTTTTTATGTCGCCTATTTATATAAACATTTTTATCTTGTAATTGTTTTTACATTTTAGCTGTTGTTTTGTTTATCAAGCTTTTAGTGTACTGCCCCTCGTGTGACCATGGTTATTTTAAGGCGCCATATAAATAAACAAACTTATAACTTCTAAACATAAACAGGAAAAAACATAAAACAAGAGAGAAATTAAAATTGTGACAAAGCAAATTAACTAAAAACCAGATACTGGGGATGATTAACTTAAATTAAGACATTGTGGGTAAGTAGTCATTGAAATTAGGTGAGACTGAATGGGACAACCCACAAAACTTGATGGAAACTAAAAAGACACATAACTAATATTAAACAAAGCAAACAAAAGGGCACAATCCTCACAGAGACTAAGAAATGAAAAAAAAAGGGGGTACAAACCAGGTCACACGTGCCAGCCCAAATCCATTTATGCACACAGGGTTAAGCCAGGAAGTAACATCAAATGTATGATATAAGTCAAATCAATTATGCAAATTATGAACAGGATTTTCATGGCTGGATCAGTCATGGTCTATGTTTGTGTCAGCTGACAATGCTGTTGACTCTACAAGGTGGAAACTGGAGTGATGTCAGTGGAAGAAGAGGAGACATTTTTCTGACAGCATTTAAAGTAGAAGTTCTAACTCTGATTTATTTTACTTTGTTCATTCATCTTCTAGACCGTTTTGTCCATTTCGGGGTCACTGGGCTGCCAGAGCCTAACCTGGCCACTTGTGGGCAAAGACAGGGGATACCCCTGGACAGGTTACCAGTCTGTCGCAGGGACCACAACCACACACCCATACACACACATTCACACAAATTAGAGTGACCAATTACCCTACGAAGCATGTTTTTGGATGGTAGGAGGAAGCTGGAGTCCCTAGAGAAAACCCACACATGCATGGGGAGAACATGCAAACTTCACACAGAAAGGTCTCTCATTGGTGACACTGGTTCAAGTCCCCCAGCCAGGACTTAAACCGGGGGCCTTCTTGTTGTGATGCAAGTGCGCTAACCAATTGCAGCCACTTACTGAAACTTAATTACTTTACTTTGTTATGAATCTCAATGTAAATCACTTTGGATAAAAGCCTCTGCTCAATGACAGAAAGACAAAAAAAAAAAAAAAAACAGACCAAAGAATAGCCAGAATAAACAAATTTAAAGGAGGATTGTCACGGGCTGCTCGGCCAATGGGATTGAGCAATAGGACAAAAAAGAATCTTTAAATAAAGGGTTGTTTATTTTACCCAACGAAAATACATGGACTTAAGTTAAAATGGGGTCAACTTAACAACACGTAACTAAGAGACTCAGAACCAATCGCTCAAACCAACTAAACAAAACTGACCCTCCAAACTGGAAACATCAGGGAGAATTTATACTGGCTGATCAGACCAAACACACAATAGGGAGGGGACAACAATACAAAACATTGAAAACATAACCAATAAATAATAAAGTAAATCACTAGTAATTTAAAGTATTAACAAACAAAACTAACTTATACTTCAAATCAAGTTAAACATATTTCAACAAAAAAAACTATAATTCAACGAAAGAATAAACTTTTGTCTCCCCCCCCTTCCATCATCTCCAAATGGGAGTGTCCAGGAAGATTTCCAGTTCCTCCATTTCGCCACATCAGCAACTTGTGTAGCTCCTCCCTCTGAATTACTCAACACATCAGAACAAAATTAACTAAATGTGTGCACAAATCATGAAGTTAATTTTGTTATTGAAGGTGCAAAGTAAAATAAATTTGTGTGCAAGTATAAATGATAAATTCTGCAACAAATTTGAAAGAAATATAACAAACTTAACTTTTAAATGTGGGCCAGTGGGGTCTGCCCTCACAAGCATTATGCATTTAAATACATTATTGAAAATTCAAACACATTTTACTGTCAGCACTTTTTATAAATGGTTAGTTTTGAATCATTAATTTTCAGAGGCATGGACACCCAGGTCATATGGACTTTTCCTCCAAGGACACAAGAATGCGCAATCAATATAATTTTATCTAACCTCTGATCTAACATCTGGATCAGCAAATATACAATGTAGACCTTGTGGGATTCAGAAGGCAGATGATTCCTATGTCTGACCAAGACACTGACAATGCTTGTGTCTCTATGACAAGATGAACAAAAAATTAATCCAAGTGAAAACATAAACCATAAATTACACATTTGCTGTATTTGTTCATCTTTCAAGCCCAGCTCAAAAGTTTATAATAATGCTAAAATCAAATGTAACTGTGTCATCTTTTTGATTTTACAAACTAGCTATTTTTTCTGTGACACTAAAGAAAAAATATTCTTGCAGGAGGCTCTGGACTCTGGACTTTAACTTCACTTTTTACTATCATTCATGTATGCAGTTCAGCAGTTAGACTCTTTGAAACTCGTGACTTTTAATACAATTATTAATTTGTTGCAAATTTCAAAGTAATATAAAAAGATTAAAGAATAATAATTTATGGTCATAATTTATAGCAGATGAAATGAGTGTTTTAAAAATGTATGTTTTTTTCATCAGGAAACTTGGACCTGGATCTGAACCCAGTTGTGTGTCCTGGAAGAGTGACAGGTCCAAATTATCACCTCCTTGCTTCAAAGGCAGCAGTTCAGGAGTGGAACTGTAAGTGTTTGCATGAAGATGATGAGAAGGTCAATCTGGAATGTAAAGTTCATCTGTTCCTTCAGAGTCTCCTGTTTCTGTTAGATTAACGTTGTTCTAATTCCACTTTTGAATGAGCTCTGCTTTATCTGTTTGGCTTGGAGTCATTTAGAAAAATGAAGCTTGAAGAGAAAACACTTCAAGCTTCATTTTGTTGGGGAGGCTTTATCTTTAAGACGAGAATATGCTACTGGCAGAATCAGCCAGGTATCCTCAAGGTCTAGTGCGCAGGAGGGTGAAGGGGCCCCACCGCCTACTCAGGCTTTTAACGGGTGACGGGCCTGGCTGGGCTGCACAGTGCCGACAGAGCACATCTGGTGTCAGGCCTGTTTAGACTTTGATCCTTGCAAAGTTTTGTTTTGTGTTGCAAGCAATTCTGAGCGGTCTCTTCTGTTTATTGCCTCCTCATGTTTGACCTTTGCCTGTCTCTTCGACTCCCTGTCTTGTTCCATGCCGTTAACTCCTGCCTGGCTTTTGATTACGTCCTGTTTTGCCCTTGCCAGTTTTGATAGTTATTAAACTTATCTGAGTGCACACTGATCCACATGCCTCTGAGCCTTCGTTTCACCTGGTCTGTGGGCAGGGTTAAAAAAAATGCATGCTTCTGGATAATACTGCTGCCTGAGTTGGTTTGGATCCCTTGGGAAGGGATCATGAATCCGGGCAGGATGGCTGGGTCAGGCGGGGCATCTCTGTCTCGCTTTTAATCGAGGAGGAACACAGGCTGGCCCAGGCTTAAAAAGGTGCTCCTGCGGGCAGAATGTGCTGGGCAATTACACATCTGCTGCTCAGAGAAGTTAAACAAACTTGTAGTGATGTATGTATCAGAGAATGTTGTTTGGCTGTTCTGGATGTCAGTCAAGTGACACACTTTATGTTGAGGACAATTATTTGCTGACAGCAAATTTTTAAGGTAATATTTTTACTTTTCACATTAGTTTCAATTACTTTAAATCTACCCACACATCCTTCGATCCCCATCAACATAATTACCTCTGACCCAGATAAGCGAAAGGTGCTATGACCATTTGACTTTCCCCTAGATAGCCCCAGAGGGTAACTGTTGTGGTTACGTTGCTTTAATGAGGCAGTAGGCTACAAAGGCCAACATTACACATCAAAACCGCATGTAGTAAGTGGACATAAAGTCAACAACCTGCTCAGTCTCTCCTGTCAGTTGAGATTAATTTTGTGAGAAATGTAGACAAAATTACAACCTGATCAATAAAGCCAATGGAAAGCAGTCAGCCCTTTGGGGTGCAGGTTATTCTAAAAAGAGATCCAGTTGAAATAAAATTAAGAGTTGGTTGTGGTACCAGTTTAACTGGTTCTGAATAAACACACAGGAAAGGTCCAGCTCCTCGTGGACCTGACGAAACGAAACAATTCAGTAAAAATCAGTGCATCGTGCCAAATTCTGATGATATAACATCTAAACTGAGTGGTGCCCATGTGTTCTCATCTCTTAATGCTGCTAGCAGGTTCCAACAGATTCCCCTGCACCCAGATAGTTAGTTGACAACATTTATATCACCATTTGGCAGGAACAAGGTCAAAAGATTACCTTTCTTTAACTATTAAGGGCCTCTAAAATCCTCTAAAGCAAAATGCTTGAAACCCTGGAAGGCCAGGTAGGTGTGGGAAATGGTGTTTACTTATAAGGCGCTTTTCTACATTCATTGAAGGCCCAAGGTGCTTCAGTTGCTGAAACTGAATTTGCGCAAAGAAAAACTTAGCGAAAAGAAAACTGAGTGAAAAAAACAACTGAGTGAGCAGGGGAAAAAAACTGAGTGAGCAAAAAGAAAAAAATGAGCACCCGCGGTGAGAGTTCTGCGTGCGCTCAGTTAAGACTGCGCGGTGCAGTTGTAAGATACGCTCACTCAGTTATCAAATACGCGCCCTTCAATTAATGGCAAAGATGTGACGCCATATTTCATGGTTCTATAAGGTTATTCCGTGTGCTTTGTTGGCAGAGAAACAGATATTATTCTCTAAGTTATACGTTTCCTTTACAAAAGGTTGAATTTAAATTTTTGTGTATTACACAAATGTTTTGCAACAATAAACAAGTCTGTTGTTGTTTTGGGATACGTTGAAACTGTACAATTTATGGCAGCCTAAACTGAAAATAAAAGTGTTCCACCTTTTATCCACTTAAATATTAATTATATTGGTTCTCAGGGGTACCAGCAGGACTAGAAATAACTTCCCAACACAGAGTCATCTGGTTTATTGTTCATATCCACATAACTTCCTGGGTTTAACACATTCTGGTATTAGTCTCTGTGCACAGCAGTAGACGACTTAGCCATTTGGGGGCCCCAGGTGAACAACCTGGGCCCTCTGAAGGAGTTGTGTTGATCATTTAAAATAAAAAAAATCCTTACCAAGCGTAAGATGTCCATCGAATTGCGTTGTCACTAATCCACTTCTAGTGAGCATGTCATTCATGTCAAGAATCCAAATGTTTAGATAGACATCTAGATACTGAACTTACATTTAAATGTTAATTTTTTTTTATTTACATTATAGTTACTTTTTTTCTTTTTTTTTCTTTTTTTTGAGTCCCTTTGATTCTATTGTCCTTTTTTTGTTTTAACCCATCTTCTTGTACAATAGTTTTATTGTGTAACTTACTTACATTGTTTGAATTTTGTGAGATGTTTCTACTTTGTTCTCTCTTCTTTAATTAGATCAACGGTATAATGATAATGATCCTTCATAAAGCCGCTCATATAACTTTGCGTCATCTTACAGCTTTTTTAAAAATCCCTTCAAAGATTCTTTCTGTTTGCAAATTTTCTGTTGACAGAATTGCCCATTGCTAAACAGGGATGAGGGAGGACCAAACGCTTTTTTTTAAATGACAGAGTTAAATAATGATAGGCAAGAAAATTATTTTAGACAAATGAATGTTCAGCTCGGATCTGATTGTTGCTGATTCTCCACAGAATGGAGCAGCAGAGCTCAGAGACTCCCAGTGGTCAGTCTGTCCAGCAGCATCAAACACAGCTGGACTCCATTTTCTGGTCTGTACATGAACAACAACTACTTTTCCATCATTCTGTCCACAGTCATCTCCATGCTGCACTTTGGAGACCAGTGGATTGTCAGTGTGTCCAACATGGAGCTGATGTTTGGCTCCATGACTTCACTCTGATTGGCTCATTCATCTAGAATTCTGTTGCAGCTGCTGGAGGACAACATTGTTACTTTTGTGAAGAAGGAGCTGAAGAAGATCCAGAAGATTCTGAGTCACAGGGAGGAGGAGGAGGAGCTGGAGGATGAAGATGAAGAACAGAGGAGCAGCAGAGAGTCACTGATGAAGATCACAGTGAACTTCCTGAGGAGAATGAAGCAGGAGGAGCTGGCTGATCGACTGCAGAGCAGTAAGAGGATTTCTCTGAAGGTTTCAGCTGCTGATAAATGAAGATTTACTGATGTCTGAACACATGGAACCACAGGGATTGAACCCTCATCATTCAGGGCTGCAGAGAGTTGATTTACTCTGTTTGTTGTCTTCATTCAGGATGTTCTGCTTTACTTTGTCGACATAAAGTCCAATCTGGTCTGAAGAAGAAGTTTCAGTGTATGTTTGAGGTGATCGCGAAATCAGGAAACCCAACCCTTCTGAATAAGATCTACACAGAGCTCTACATCACAGAGGGAGGAACTGGAGATCTGAATGAAGAACATGAGGTCAGACAGATTGAAGCAGCATCCAGGAAAGCAGACAGAGCAGAAACAAGCATCAGACAAGAAGAGCTCTTTCAACTCCCAGCTGGAAGACAAGAACCAATCAGAACCGTGATGACAAAGGGAGTGGCTGGCATCGGGAAAACAGTCTTAACACAGAAGTTCACTCTGGACTGGGCTGAAGGCAAAGCCAACCAGAACATCCACTTCATATTTCCATTCACTTTCAGAGAGCTGAATGTGCTGAAAGAGGAGAAGTTCAGCTTGGTGGAACTTGTTCATCACTTCTTCCCTGAAACCAAAGAAGCAGGAATCTGCAGCTTTGAAGACTTCCAGGTCGTCTTCATCTTTGATGGTCTGGATGAGTGTCGACTTCCTCTGGACTTCCACAAGACTCAGATCCTAAATGACCCTAGAAAGTCCACCTCAGTGGGAGATCTGCTGACAAACCTCATCAGGGGGAACCTGCTTCCCTCTGCTCGCCTCTGGATAACCACACGACCTGCAGCAGCCAATCAGATCCCTGCTGAGTGTGTTGACATGGTGACAGAGGTCAGAGGGTTCAATGATCCACAGAAGGAGAAGTACTTCAGGAAGAGATTCAGAAATAAAAAGCAGGCCAGCAGGATCATCTCCACATCAAGAGATCCAGAAGCCTCCACATCATGTGCTGCATCCCAGTCTTCTGCTGGATCACTGCTACAGTTCTGAAGGATCTGCTGAAGAGCAGAGAGGGAGGAGAGCTGCCCAAGAGCCTGACTGAGATGTACATCCACTTCCTGGTGGTTCAGGCCAAAGTCAAGAAGGTCAAGTATGATGGAGGAGCTGAGACAGATCCTCACTGGAGTCCAGAGAGCAGGAAGATGATGGAGTCTCTGGGAAAACTGGCTTTTGAGCAGCTGCAGAAAGGAAACCTGATCTTCTATGAATCCGACCTGACAGAGTGTGGCATCGATATCAGAGCAGCCTCAGTGTACTCAGGAGTGTTCACACAGATCTTTAGAGAGGAGAGAGGCCTGTACCAGGACAAGGTGTTCTGCTTCATCCATCTGAGTGTTCAGGAGTTTCTGGCTGCTCTTCATGTTCACCTGACCTTCATCACCTCTGGAGTCAACCTCATGGAGGAAGAACAGAAAACATCAGTCCAGTTCTACCAGAGTGCTGTGAACAAGGCCTTACAGAGTCCAAACGGACACCTGGACTTGTTCCTCCGTTTCCTCCTGGGTCTTTCACTGCAGACCAATCAGAGTCTCCTACGAGGTCTGCTGACACAGACAGGAAGTAGCTCACAGACCAATCAGGAAACAGTCCAGTTCATCAAGGAGAAGATCAGTGAGGATCTGTCTGCAGAGAAAAGCATCAACCTGTTCCACTGTCTGAATGAACTGAATGATGGTTCTCTAGTGGAGGAGATCCAACAGTTCCTGAGTTCAGGACGTCTCTTCACAGATAAACTGTCTCCTGCTCAGTGGTCAGCTCTGGTCTTCATCTTACTGTCATCAGAAGAAGATCTGGAAGTGTTTGACCTGAAGAAATACTCTGCTTCAGAGGAGGCTCTTCTGAGGCTGCTGCCAGTGATCAAAGCCTCCAACAAAGCTCTGTAAGAACTCTCATGAAAACCACTTTTACTGAAGAAATTAGCTTGAGTGGAAAAACAAACGTTTCAATAACCGTTGTCTTACTTTGTTTTCTTCAGACTAAGTGGCTGTAATCTGTCAGAGAGAAGCTGTACAGTCCTGTCTTCAGTTCTCAGCTCTCAGTCCTCTAGACTCAGAGATCTGGACCTGAGTAACAACAACCTGCAGGATTCAGGAGTGAAGCTTCTTTCTGTTGGACTGAAAAGTCCACACTGTAAACTGGAGACTCTCAGGTAAGACTTAGAAAAACTTTGATTCTCTGGGACAAGTTCTTTGGGATTTCCAAAGTGTCACATAGATGTCACATAAAAAGAAACAGCATAGATTTGTTCCACAAAAGAAAAAGAAAAACATCCCAGTCATTCTAAAAGTCCTGCTTCGACTCGGTCTAATGCGTTTTTTTTAAAGTAATATTTTAAATAGCATTTACATAAAACATAATTTAAATTATATTTAAATTATGTTTTATAATCATTACTTATATTATTATTTTTTATTTATTTGACTATAACATAATAAAGGACCACATTAGTCAACAGAATTGGATCTGATGCTTTTACAAAACACATCATGGCTCAGAACTAGGTCTTACATTTCACAAAGCCGACCAGTTTGTGAGTCTCTGTCTTAGTGCATAAACTGGCGCATTCTTTTTTGTTGGGCTAGATAGAGTGAAGAACCTTGGCCATTAGTTTACTACTACTACTAATAATAATATTAATACATTTTATTTAAAGCATCTTTCTTGCCACTCAAGGACACTTTACAGTACAAAAAAACCACCAAGAATGAATACACATTAAAACAGTAGCACAATAACATCATTAAAATCAGACAACGGATGGATGGATATTAAAATCAGAGAGAAAAGACAGACTTGAACAGGTGGGTTTTAAGTCTGGATTTAAACATGGGTAACATGGGGTGGAGTTCTGGAAACTATGTGATCAGCTGAATTCTGGACCAGTTGGAGTTTATTGAGAGCTTTTTAGGTAAACCAGAGAAAAGAGCATTGCAGAAATCAAGGTGTGAAGTAACCAGACAATGAACCAAAATGGAAGCGGAGTGAACAGTGAGTGAGGAAGGGACGAAGATTATTTAAATTGCGCAGATGAAAATAGGTGGATCGAGTGATGTTATTGATATGGGGTTGAAAGAAAAATTAGCTATCAAGAATGACACCCAGACTCTTTACCTGAGGGCAGGGGGAGACTGAGCAGTCCAGTATGGGACCCCTGAGGCTTCCCCTCCCATGGTCTCCGCACAGTTTCTCCACTGCCAGCAAGCAGGAGATGTCCTCCTAGTGCTCTACCCTCCAATTTTAACTGCACCGTAGACATTTAGGGCTCCTTGGTGAGAGGGTGATTGGACATCCCTGTAAGCAATCAGGAGATGTCCTCTCCTCCAATTTTAACTGCACCTTTTATTACACATACCCTTCAACCACAAGAAACACACACACAAATACATTACACAAGGAAGGTGGGACTATTGATCTTCTGTCCCCTACCCCATCCCTGGTGGAGGGAACAGGGCCTTGTCTCTTGGGTGTCGGCCTCCTGGGCCCGGTGGACCCCTCCCCACCCAGGGAGAGGGATCCCTTAGTCCTCTGGCAAGTCCATGAGGGATCATATTCTATATGAGCCTGGAGCGTGTCTGCGTCCTCGTGGTGTGGGTTCTCGTCCTTACCCTCGGGTGCCAGGCCCCTTCTAAGTCACAACATTAGGAGAGCCTGGTAAGGCTATGTACTCCTTCCGGGACCCCCCCTCCTCTAGGTGGGGGTAGCTGACCCCGCCGTGCTCTCTTCTAGATCTCCACAACTGCCTGGAGCTTTGGAGCGGGTCTCCCTTGGGGGGCCATGGCTCGTACCCAGGACTGGGGTGGGGGGATGTTCAGAACTTCTGGGTGGTGGTGGGCGGCTTGTCTGGGGTAGTGGGGCTCTCGGGGGTGGGGCCCCGCGCTGGGCCACCTGGCGCGGTGGGAGGGCTGCTCTCCTGGCTGGGCTGGACCTTGCGCTCCTGCGCTTCCGTATCTCACTGCTCTCGGGTGTTGGGGGCCCATGTGGTGGTCCTGCGGGCCCTGGTCTGGGTGCTTGGCCGGGCTGCCTGGCGGGTGGATCTCCTCCATTGACCCTACAGTATGGATGCGGGGGCGGGCCCTGGTCGGCGCTGGTGTCTCGGCGAGGGTCTTGGTGTGGGGATGTCTGGAAGCTCTCCATCCTTTTTTTTTTTTTTTTTTTTTTTGTAACATTCATCATCCACTTCAGCTTAACATAACATTCACCTGAGCACAGGCATCGACTCACCTTTGCACCTTCAATTAGTGTGCATGTCAGAATGTAATGCTTTACATGTGTTGGTTGGTATGCACAAGTGTGAGTGTGAACTGGATGTGGACAAGTTTGTGAACACTCTTGGAGCCGGCAGGTATGTTTGTATCAGCTGAGTGTGTGGACAGACCCCGCCCATTTTAGACCAACATTCACTATTGTAATGAGTATAAGCTCCAGCATTTTGTTGCCTGTAGTTTTACAACTCTACCTTCCCTTTCCATTAGTCATCCTCTAACATCTATAATCCAGAAGTCCATACAGCACTTCTGAAGTAGAGACTGGATGATTGTACCCCACCTCCAAGTGACCTTCTAGAACTTTATCCAGCACCTGTGGAAGGGTGTAATTGTAACACATTGCCTCATAAGAACATCATGAGGCCACTGAGAAGCATGACACTTCACTGTCAGGCTGTCATTGCACACAATGGTGGAAATACCCACTTTGACACGGTCAATTTTTGTTATTTGGGACTATCTATATTCTTGTCTTAATTTTTGGAATAATACAATTCAAGCTAAAGAAAATGGTGTTTTTTTCTCATTCAATATTAATATTATGAAAGGGAACTTTTGTCTATTTGATTAAAAATTTAGGGGTCAAATTTAATCTAAATTTGAAATTATTGAAATTTGCAAATGTCAGTGACGAGGATAGAGAGGACTTTGAATGGAGGCAGATGATGTCTTGTGGTGATTCCTGAAGGAGCAGCAAAAAGAAGAAGGTGAAGGGTTTTAAGTATCTTGGGTCAACAACCCAAAGTAATGGAGAGTGTGGAAAAGAAGTGAAGAAGCAAGTGGAGGCAGGTTTGAATGAGTGGAGAAAAGTGTGATGTGTGATGGATCAGTTTCATTTCAAATGAAAGGTGTATAAAACTGTGGTGATACCAGCCATGCTTTAGAACATGCCAGAGAAGATATTGGAAAACTTGTAGGACCGCGGCCCTCGAGGCCTGGAGACAGTGGAACATGAAAAAACATGAAGCAGAGCTGAAGGTAGTAGAGATAAAGATGCTAAGATTCTCTATGAGAGTGACCAGGATGGATAGGATCAGGAATAAGACATTTTCTAGTTTTAACTTCAGACGTGTCATGTGCTACCTTAAACACGGGGCCACTTCTGGTAATGCAGGATTTGAGTCCCTTGTGGTGTAGTGTGTTTCTGACTGTAGCCTATGTTACTTTGGTCCCAGCACTCTGATGGTCATTCACTAGGTCCTCCTGCATCGTTCAGGATTTTTGCTCACCATTTTTGTGATCATTTTGACCCACAGGGTCATTTCTTGCGTGGAGCTCCATATTATCACTGGGCTTCTATGTCTTCCATTTTGCAACAATTTCTTCCCCAGAAGATTTCACACCAAGCTGCTAACCTACTGCAAATTCAGAATTCCCAATCTGGTGCAGATCTACAATTTGTTTCTAGTGTGCTTCGACAGCTATGTGGTTTTAGTCAACGTGCAGTGTGGAGTGTGGTTCTTTGACATTATGGACAGGTGTCTTTTATACTAATAGCAAGTAAAAGACAGCCTCTTAAACAGATTGTGAAAGGTATCTGAGAGCCAAGAAATCCTGGTTGTTTGTAGGTGATCAAATATTTATTTTCAGCCATACTTTGAAAATAGATTCTTAAAAATCAGACAATGTAATTTTCTATATGTTTTACTTATATATATATATATTTTTATATATTTTTTTAATCTTGCCTCTCATTTCTGAAAAGTGTCTATAGACATTTAGTCACCTCTCTTATGGTTTTAAGTGGGAGAGCTTTCACAATTGGTGGCTGACTAAATTATTTTTTGCCCCTCCATACTTGAAAAAAAATTCTCCTGTTTGTCAGAAGTTTGATTATTCAACATTCAAATGGGCACATCTTCTGGAGACAGCTGCACATTGAACACCTGATCTACTTCACACGATCCACACACACACTTTTCTGTCTTCTTTCAGGTTGAAGGAATGCAGTTTGTCAGAGATCAGCTGTGAAGCTCTGGGTTCAGCACTGAAATCCAACCCATCCAATCTAACAGAACTGGACCTGAGCAACAACGACCTGGAGGATTCAGGATTTCTTCATCTACATGGTTTTCTGGAGAGTCCAGACTGCAGACTACAGACTCTGAGGTCAGTTAATAAGCTGAACTCCCTGAAAGATAAGAAGAAGGTATCAGGTGAAGAACTTTCTGATATTTCACTGGAAGAGTTTCAGAACATGAATCTGCGCAGTTTCCTGTGCAATAAAAATATGCAGCACATGCTTTTTGGGCAGTAGCCATCTTTGGGTTCCTAGACAAAAAATAAAACGTGTTAACTTTTATGTGCGCTGCAGATAACATACACACTCTATACATGTTCACAAACCCACTGGTTTTCATAAGCACTGTGACAGCTCTTCACCAATGAAGTTATGGAAACTTAAGTGCTAAGTGTGTGTGTGTGTGGGTGAGTTGGGGAGGTATTGATTAACTCATTGTAACTACTGTGCTCATCTCAAACCGACAGCCATTTATGGGCTTTAACAAACTTTCAGTGCAACAATATGAAACGTTTGGGTGTCAAGAGCAGTCTTCCATCTACAGTGGGTACGGAAAGTATTCAGACCCCTTAAATTTTCCACTCTTTGTCATATTGCAGCCATTTGCTGAAAACATTAAATTCATTTGTTTTCCTCATTAATGTACACACAGCACCCCATATTGACCAAAAAATAGAATTTCTGACATTTTTCCAGATTTATTAAAACAGTAAAACTGAAATATCACACGGTCCAAAGTATTCAGACCTTGTGACACTCATAATTAACCATATTATTGATTAGGAAAGCCACACACCTGTCTATATAAGACCTTACAGCTAACAGTGCATGTCAGAGCAAATGAGAATCTTGAGGTCAACGGAACTGCCTGAAGAGCTCTAAAACACAATTGTGGCAAGACACAGATCCGGCCAAGGTTACAAAAAATATCTGCTGCACTTAAGGTTCCTAAGAGCACAGTGGCCTCCATAATCCTTAAATGGAAGATGTTCGGGACGACCAGAACCCTTCAAAGAGTTGGCCGTCCGGCCAAACTGAGCTATCGGGGAGAAGAGCCTTGGTGAGAGAGGTAAAGAAGAACCCAAAGCTCGCTGTGGCTGAGCTACAGAGATGCAGTTGGGAGAAATTTGTAGAAATTCATCCATCACTGCAGCCCTCCACCAGTCGGGGCTTTATGGCGGAGTGGCCTGATGGAAGCCTCTCCTCAGTGCAAGACACATGAAAGTCCGAATGGAGTTTGCTAAAAAACACCTGAAGGACTCAAAGTGTCAGGGTTGACATGAGGACACAAAATGCAAACGGCACTCGTAACTGCAAAGTCTTTGATTTATTTCAGTCAGAATAAGGAAAGCAGAACATGAGCTCATGCTGCTACCAAAACCACCCGGCAACAAGTGCAAAGGAGACGAGGACTAATAAACAGAAGGAGAGGATGAGACAAGTACCAACAGGTGAGCCACATTAGGGAGGGAGAGAACACAATAGGACGGGGGGGTCAATAGACCTGAAAGGAGAAGACATGTGAAAACACAGGAAGCGGGCACCATCAACAAAATAAAACAGGAAATGCAAAAACAACAAAAAACAGCCATAGTCCTGGGTGCAGAACCCCACACCAAGATATGAGAAATAAGATTCTCTGGTTTGATGAGACCAAGATAGAACTTTTGTCCTTAAGTCTAAGCTGTATGTGTGGAGAAAAGCAGGCACAGCTCATCACCTGTCCAATACAGTCCCAACAATGAAGCATGGTGGTGGCAGCATCATGCTGTGGGGGTGTTTTCAGCTGCAGGGACAGGACGATCGGTTGCAATCGAGGGAAAGATGAATGCGGCCAAGTACAGGGATATCCTGGATGAAAACCTCCAGAGTGCTCAGGACCTCAGACTGGGCCAAAGGTTCAGCTTCCAGCAAGACAAAGACCCTAAACACACAGCTAAAATAACCAAGGAGGGGCTTCAAAACAACTCAGTGATTGTTCTTGAATGGCCCAGCTAGAGCCCTGACTTAAACCCAATTGAGCATCTCTGGAGACACCTGAAAATAGCTGTCCACCAACGTTTACCATCTAACCTGACAGAACTGGAGAGGATCTGAAAGGAGGAATGGCAGAGGATCCCCAAATCCAGGAGTGAGAAACTTGATGCAATCTTTCCCAAAAGACTCATGGCTGCATTAGATCAAAAGGGTGCTGCTAATAAATACTGAACAAAGGGTCTGAATACTTAGGACCATGTGATATTTCAGTTTTTCTGTAATAAATCTCAAAAATGTCAAAAATTCAGTGTTTTTTTGTCAATATGGGGTGCTGTGTGTACATTAATGAGGGAAAAAAAATGCAAACGGCTGCAATATAACAAAGAGTGAAAAATCTAAGGGGAGTCTGAATACTTTCTGTACCCACTGCATCTTGTAAGCACAGAGAGTTGTGTTATTTAGCTCTGATGGGGTATAAACAGCAAAATTCTTGGGGAAAAGTTCATAAGATCTCAGGTGTTCAATGTACTGTGATGTGTGCTCTTGGCAAAGTAAAACACTACTGTTAACCAGGTACACTTGTTCCAGTCTGTAGTAAAACTCCCTCTTGTCCCACAGACAAAAACATTCCTAAACATAATTAGTTCCATCAATGCAGACCTTTGATGTGCTGTAAATTATATTTCTTGCCGTTATTTGTTCAAAGTAAGTATTAGCAACATTTGAAAGCATTGACACAAAAACAGATGAGACATTTGATATCTGCTGGTGAGGCTTGAAGAATCCTGAAGCACTGAGAATGGTAAGCTACCATGTATTGATGCTTTTCTGCAAGTGTTTTAGCACATTCTTATAGTGTTGTGTGTCATGTACATTTTTTTTTTAAAACACTGTTTTTACCCTTAAACCTTTTCATCCACAAATGGGCAAGAGGCCCAAAACGATGCACAAGGTCAGGGTAATTTTTAATGAAGTGATGCTTGGGACAGAGTTATAAATCAGAAATCACTTATTTAAGCATCTCTCTATGAGCTTGTATATTGGACTGTAAATACTGTATGGACTCCTCAGTGAATTCTGCGCACAGACATAACTCTACAACCTCTTTCAATTCCATCAGTACAGTCGATGGTTCATCCTCTTCAGGAACTGCATTTCCAATGATCAAAAGGAGTAGTCCTAAGCAATGTGGCATTTTCATGACCATTCCCACCAATACTTTCTTTACAGCAAAGGTTTGTGGTTTTTTTATGAGGTTTATCAATGTTGTCTGTGTGCTGGTATGGAAAGGCCATAATTCTCTCATTCAAATAGTCAAGTAGGGGCCCTAACACGCACAAGCACCCCACAACAATAACTAAAAAAAGAAATGCAACCGCAAACACATGGGGGGGGGGGGGGGGGGGGGGGGGGGGTGTACCTGAGCAGGGCCACCACAACAAGTGGGCTGAAGAAAAATGGATTCCCCTTCTATATAATGCTTGAACGGCCCAACAGCTACAGCAAAGACCAAGGTGGTTGTGAGGTGGTTGTGGGGTGGGGTGTGGGGAAGAGAGACAGCCACCTCAGCCAGGTCGAACACTGAGAGGAGTAGAAACAGTTAAGAATTGCTTAAAAAAAAAAAAAAAAAAAAAAAAAAAAGGTTAAAATGAGAGCGTTGAGCTCAGAAAGAAAACCAAACAGCAAAACAGCAGTGGCAACTCTACTGGTAAAAAAAAAATAATAAATTAGTTCTTCCTGGGACATATTAACAGACTTATTTTACCTTTTGTGCCCCAGGGTCTGAACTCATCTCTCCATCTGTCAATATACATACAATTTAAAATGTCAGGCAACTAAAATTCTTAGAAGCTGCAATACAGAAAGGTCCTCATGTTCAGGTCACTCACCATAGCCAGCCAGGAACCCAAGTCTGGTTTTTGATTCCACAGCTGCTATTTATCAGGCTCAGGAACCAATCTCCACACCGGGGCCAGCTGTGGGCATCAAGTGTAGACTATGGTGTCATGAGGGCCAATCTACCTCCCAAAGTCCTGTCTGTAACACTACTATACACAACACGCTAGCTGAATCACATACAGGGACGATCTAAATTTGCTGGGTAAATCCACAAATGTCCAGCAAACTGAACATTGTTTTGTATTTTCGTGGAGTGCCACCTGGGTAGCTATCTCCAAATCAACAAAGTACAAAATTTGTGTTATATTTTACTCATTTAATGACAGTAATGTGTTCTTTTTGGAGTACAAGCCATCTTGATGGCTTACATAATGACCTTTTTTTGCCCCTTTTGTTTCCTTATTTTGTCCCAGATATCTGTGTGATTGAAGATTTGTTTGTATTATCTTAAGAATGGCAATATGTACTGCTGTGTGTCCTGGCTCTAAAAAGATCCTGTACAGGCTTTACCACAGAGTAAATCTCTATGAAAGATTTTCTTCTCTTAATTGAGGATAACTGCCTGCCCGTAGCAGTGGCACTGGCAACAACATTACTGCTCATAACAGTACTGACAACCTCATATAGAAGGTTTCACTGACAGTGATGTGACGGGCTAAGATTTCTTTTAGGTCAAATCTGAGTATTGGTTGGGATAAGGAAAACATTGAAACTAAATGCTCTGGTATTTTCTGGGACGCCATATCTGATACACAAAGAAGAGATTGCATTTTCAAAAATAATAATGCCAAGTTATGGATAAACTGGACTTGTAAAGTATGTTTGTCACACTGATCGTTTACCTCATCAAGATCAAATGTATCCACAAATCCTGCTTCCCCAAGACGTTCTGCTGCAACAACAACAGGGACACTATCATTGTCTTGTTAAGTTTGTGGCAGTGAGCATTCAGACAAAGACATTAGAGAGGGGTCAAACCATCATTCCTCACACTACATTAAGTATTGAAACTCATTTAAAAAATTCACAGCTGTTTTAATCTTACAAAATATCTTCCAAAACAGCTCATTGCTTCCGACTGTGACAAGGACAGTAATCCCTTAAAGTTTTTGGTCCAGCTGTCCTTGCAGCTCCACTGAGCTGTGATGGAAAGCACACTGAGAACCTCAGAGGAAGTTTGTTGTCAGTTTAGAGTTTTGGCAGATCTCCACTATGTTAGAGTCAGACTGCTGAAACTTAATGTTGGAGTAAGTTGAAATCAGGAAGTAATTTCTTTCAGTAAACCTGTGTTCAGAAGAACCCACTTCACAGTCAGTACAGAGAGTAAAACCATCAGAACTCTTCAGTTTGACTGTTAGCAGTCACACTCATACTTATACTTAGATGCTGAGGCGCAAATTAAACACCTGAACATGTCTAATCCACTTCACACTGTTCTCACACTTTTGTGTCTGGTTTCAGGTTGGAGAACTGCATTTTGACAGAGATCAGCTGTGAAGTTCTGGGCTCAGTTCTGAAGTTCAAACCCATCCCATCTGATAGAAACTGGACCTGAGCTTCAAACACCCTGCAAGATTCAGGATTTCTTCATCTTTGTGGTTTTTTTGAAGAGCCCCAACTCCAAACTGCAGACTCTGAGGTCAGTAAATAAATGTAACTCCCTGAAGTATGAGAAGAATGTGTCAGGTGAAGAACCTTTCTGATGTTTCAGTGAAAGATCATAACTTGGTAAATGATTAATTGTCTGTATAGCATTTCTTCTCCTTGTGACTTTCTCCTACAAGATCAAGGGATGGATAAAAATAAGACAGGAGGAAATGTTTGCACTACGCTGATGTATCACCTGCTCTGGGGGCTTTTACTCTTTTTTCACAAGAAGAAATCTGGAAATGATTGAAGAAAAGCCAAGATTTGAAAACTCAAGCAGATCACTTTGTTTAATTAATCTCACCAAAATGTCTTCATTTTTAGTTCCAAAAAGAGGAAAAATTAGAACTTTTTAAAACAACACTGAAGAAAGACTCTAGAGTTCAGATAAAGTCCTCATGCTGACAAAATATCATCAGTTTTGCAGAATTCTACTTTCCGCTTGGTTTCTTTACAGCTCCACCTCTGTGTTTATCAATCAGAAATCTTAGAAGTAAAGCTGCATCGTGAGCAACATTTCCTGAAGATGACAGGAAATGCAAGAGGAAGGGTTAGTTGTTTTTGACTTTTATTGCTGGTTCTCTTGCTGAAGTTTATCACTTTTTTGTCTAAATTAGTTCTGTATTTAGAGTATGCATATTTTAGGAGAGTGAAAAATATTTGTATGTTTACAATCATCTTAAGAGTGAAGCTTGGCAGTAGATTAAAAAAAATCACACTACAGATGTTGGGGAGTTCCAAATTGCATTTTTGCTATCCTGAGGGTAATGTATGGACAACAGTCTTTTCTGATTTGCCTGCAAAAACGTTTTTAATGGAAGCAACAAAAACAATTAGTAATAATAATTTGTTCATTAATTGTTATTATTAATAATAATTAATTAGAATCAGTTAGAATTAATAAACACAAGGGGGCATCCATTGTAAACTCTGGAATGTGATAAATGGGATGGGGAGACAAAGCAGGTTTTAGCACTTTAAGTACCTTTAATATGTATGACGAAAGTTACGTATATAACTATGGTTCTATGTATCCCAGATGACCACCAGAGTTCCTGGTCCCTCGGGTTCCTTGCATTCTCGCGAGAAGTGTTGGGATCGTGCTCCTGGTGCCACATGACTTTATAGCCTCAAGAAGAAACGTTCAGTGCTTGAAGCACCAGCTATGGCAGTCAGAAGGGATGAAATAGAAAGAATCGTAAACAACCCAAATAACAGAATTCATGAAAGTGTGTAGTTGTATGAGTGTCTGGGAATGTAAGTCCATGTTTCTAAGTTGAGCAAACCAACTGTAGAGGAATAATGAGAGCCCTGTTAACTTAGCGCAGAACTGCAGTAATGGTCTGGACTTGGCAGGAAGACCTGAAGGTGAGCATGCCCCCAAGAGCTCCTAGAGCAGATCCTTTTCCTTCCTCTGACGTCTTAACAACCGCATTTGTGCAGGAGGAGGAGAAGAAGGGGCAGGCACTAATAACAGACCCACAAGGCTCAGGGACGTAAATATGCAAATTAGACCTATGATATCCATATCTGATCGGTTGAGGCCTGACTTAACAACGACCGGCTGTCCACTGAGAGGGTGCTGGAGAAAATTGGATTTCTGTTAGTCAAATAAGGAGGGGAGGAAAGTCATGACTGTTGGATTGAGAGAAGGAACTTTGAATGTTGGAAAATGCAGAGAGTTAGTTGACATGATGCAATAGGAAAGTAGATATACTGTGAAGACCGGGTGGAAAGATAGCAAGGCTAGAGGCTTAGTAGCAGAGTTCAAGTTATTCTTTTGTGATGGAGATGGGAAGAAAAATTGAGTAGGAGTTATTTTAAAAAGAGGAGTTTGTTAGGAGTGTTGAGGAGGTAAAAAGAGTATTAGATAAAGTGATGAGTCTGAAGATAGAGATAGAAAGCATCCATCCATCCATCCATCCATTTTCTTCCGCTTATCCGGGACCGGGTCGCGGGGGCAGCAGTCTTAGTAAAGATGCCCAGACTTCACGCTCCCTGGCCACTTCCTCCAGCTCCTCTGGGGGGACCCCGAGTCGTTCACAGGCCAGCCGAGAGACATAGTCTCTCCAGCGTGTCCTGGGTCTTCTCCGGGCCCTCCTCCCAGTGGGACATGCCCAGAACACCTCCCTAGGGAGGCGCCCAGGGGGCATCCAAACCAAATGCCCAGGCCACCTCAACTGGCTCCTCTCGATGTGGAGGAGAAGCGGCTCGACTCCGAGCTCCTCCCGGGTGACCGAGCTTCTCACCATATCTCTAAGTGAGCGCCCAGCCACCCTACGGAGGAAGCTCATTTCAGTCGCTTAGATCCGGGACCTTGTTCTTTTGGTCATGACCCAGAGCTCATGACCATAGGTGAGCATTGGGGCGTAGATCGACCGGTAAATTGAGAGCTTTGCTTTCTGGCTTAGCTCTCTCTTCACCACGACGGACCGGTACAGCGACCGCATGACGGTGGACAACAGAACCAACCCGCCTGTCGACCTCACGCTCCGATCTTCCCTCACTCATGAACAAGACCCCAACATACTTAAACTCCTCCACCTGGGGAAGGAGCACTCCACCCACCCAGAGAGGACAAACTACCTTTCTCCGGTCGAGAACCATGGCCTCAGACTTAGCGGTGCTGACCCTCATCCCAGCCGCTTCACACTTGGCTGCAAACCGTTCCAAGGCATGCTGGAGGTCCTGGCTCGATGAAGCCAACAGGACAACATCATCTGCAAAGAGCAGAGAAAATCCTGTGGTTCCCAAACCAGACCCTCTCTGGACCCTGGCTGCACCTAGAAATTCTGTCCGTAAAGACCAAGAACAGAACCGGTGACAAAGGGCAGCCCTGCCGGAGTCCAACATGCACCAGGAGCAGGTCTGACTTAGTGCCAGCTATCCGGACCAAGCTCTTGCTTGGTCATTCAGAGACCGAACAGCCCTGAGTAAGGCTTCCCGGACCCCATTCTCCCAAAGTACCCTCCACAGGCCATCACGGTCGAACGCCTTTTTCCAAATCCACAAAACACATATGGACAGGATGAGCAAACTCCACCATCCCCCCAGTACCCTAGACAGGGTGTAGAGCTGATCCACAGTTCCATGACCCAGACGGAAACCGTATTGTTGTTCTTGAATCTGAGGTTCGACTATTGGCCGGACTCTCCTCTCCAGTACCCTGGCATAGACTTTCCCAAGGAAGCTGAGGAGTGTGATTCCCCGATAGTTGGAACACACCCTCCGGTCCCCGTTCTTGAAAAGTAGACTGACTGTGTTTAATGTTGTTAGTGGATATTCCCCTCTAGTAGGATGTAAGCCGGAGGAGTAGAAATTCTGGTTGGACCTCCATGAAGTGATCAAGAGCGTCCCTAGGAGTGAGAGAGTGGTCATTGGTGTAGATTTCAATAGACATGTTGGTACAGGAACAGGTAGTTTGCCCTCTCTGGGTGAGTGGAGTGCTCTTTCCCCAGATGGAGGAGTTGAAGTATCTTGGGGTCTTGTTCAAAAGTGAGAGAAGAACGGAGCATAAACTTGAATGGCAGATTTGGTTCTGCGTCTGCTTTTATGCAGTCACTGTACCAGTCTGTTGTGGTGAAGAGATAGCTGAGCCAGAAAGCAAAGCCCTCAATTTACCGGTCGATCTCTGTTCCAATACTCACCTATGATCATGAGCTCTGGGTCATGACTGAAAGAACGAGATCCCGCATAAAAGTGGCTGAAATAATCTTCCTCCGTGGGGTGGCTGGGTGCTCCGTTAGAGATCGGATGAGAAGCTTGGTCACCCACAGAGAGATCTTGAATTAGTGCTGCTGCACCTCCACATTGAGAGAAACCAGTTGAGGAGGCTCTAGCTCAGGTCCGGAAGACCCAGGACACGCTGAAGAAACTACGTCTCTCGGCTGGCATGGGAATGTCTTGAGGTCCCCCCAGAGGAGCTGGAGAAAGTGGCTGGAGAGAGGGAAGTCTGGGCATCTTTGCTTAGACTGCTTCCCCCGCAACCCGGTCCTGGATGAGTGTAAAACGATGGATGGATGGATGTTTTTTTATGATTGGAACTGATTAAATTAGACAATATTTTGATTTGTATTCCCTGGTTCAGGGTTAAACTTGGGGTCAGAACATGTAAATGTAACAGATTGAGTGTTCAGGGGAACAGAGATTTAAGAACAGCGTTTTGGCTTTGATTGTAGATAGTCGTCATGTTAACCGGAGAGGTTGTTCAGAGTGGAAATATTGGCAAAGGAGAAGAGAGTGTTCAAGTTAATGTTCTTAATATTCTGAATGTAATGTAGCTGGGTGGTTTGGTTGAATAGTTGAACTGAGAGGTGGAGGTTAAGCGAAGTCCGCGGAAGCCCTTGCACATTGAGAACTAATTCGGAGGAGATTAGTGACTGTTTACTGCAGTAAGCCTGCTACTGGTCACGGAAGAATGAGCAGTAAAACTCAGTGAATAGCAAGCCAGATGGATCATGAAAGCTTCTGGTCCAGCTGGACCTACAGCTCCACTCAGCTGTGATGGAAACGTCTTGAGGAGCCAAAGTTTGTAACTTTGGCAGACGTCCACTAGATTAGTGTCAGTCAGACTGCTGAAGCTGAAGTCAGGAAGTATTTATTAGAGTGGACTTGTGTTCAGAAGAACCCACTTTACAGTCAGTACTGACAGCAAAATCATCAGAACTCTGCAGTCTGACTGTTATCAGACACATTCATACACAGAAATGCTGAGCCGCACATTGATCACCTGAACACATCTCATCTACATCACACTGTTCACACACTTTTCTGTCTGCTTTCAGGTTGGAGGAATGTGGTTTGACAGAGATCAGCTGTAAAGCTTTGGGCTCAGCTCTGAAGTCCAACCCATCCAATCTGAAAGAACTGGACTTGAGCTTCAACATCCTTCAGGATGCCGGATTTCTTCGTCTTTGTGGTTTTCTGAAAAGTCCAAAATGCAAACTGCAGATCCTGAGGTCAGTAAATAAGATCAACTCCCTGAAGAATGAGAAGAACGTGTCAGATATCAGGTGTGTCACAGTATATCAGGATGACTCAGATGCAGGAAAAGATGGAAAGATTTAGAGAAGATCTAGGATTTTTTTAATCACAAAAAATGTTACTCTAGACTGGAAAACTAGTGATGTGATGTTCTGTTCGAGACGTGTGTTGAGTAGTGGAGGAGGAGTTTCCACAAAGCGCATATGGAGGCTTGCTTCATCTGAAAATTATGACGTTCGAAGCTTCAGTGCCCGGCTGTACCACTTGACTTATTGGTGAAGTGGTTTGTTTGTGTTACACATTTTGACAGCGGAATACATCCCTCATTTTCCTTTCAAAATCTGGTAATTTTTGTTCAGGAGCAGAAGGCTGCTGCAGCCCATCACTGCTGTAGTTGGGAAAAGACGAGGCACACCCATGTCAGCTTCCCACCCTGTTACAGGGCTACAGAGACAGACACTCACATTCTTACCCTGGGTACAATTTAGTTTTAACTATCAACCTATGAAACATCTTTATGAACTGTGGGAGGAAGCTGTAGAGCCCATAGAAAACACACACTTGTTTGAGATTTAAACCAGGACCTGTGAAAGTACCAACCACTACACTGCGGTGCTGCTTCGAAAATCTTTATCAGAGTTTTAAGACACAACTAGGTTCATCTTTGAAGTTTCTTCAACATCTTTTTCTTTTAAATTGGTTATCTAATTGGCTTCAATACTTTATACAAAACTATCTTGATAAACTGTTTTAATCCTCATAGCATAAAAATAGAAACAAAGAACATAAACTTTAACTTTATGTTGAATTATTTTTTCTGGTTTCAGGTTGAAGGGTTGCAGTTTGTCAGAGAACAGCTGTGAAGCTCTGGCATCAGCTCTAAAGTCCAACCCGTCCAATTTGATAGAACTGGACCTGAGTGGAAACAAATCCCTGCATGATTCATTTATTAAAAGTCTGTGTGATTATCTAAAGAGTCCAGAGAGCCACCTGAAAAAACTGAGGTCAGACATCATGTTTAAAATGTGTTTAGATCAATATGATGACAAAGTTGTGTTGACACTAAACTGCAGACATGAGGCTGATGTTCTCCTGTTGCATGCTGACCATCTTCATGTTGAAGGCTGTTTTATTCTTCTGAGCTTTAGACTTTTCATTGTGGCCGATGATCTGATGTTTGAATGTTTCTTTAAATATTTTTCCTTCATTTCTAATGTCTTTCTTCAGGACTAATTTTTTATGTATCTGAAGATGTTTAGTCTTCTTCATCCTCTTCACTGTAGATCTAAGGAAAACTCTTTTTTGAAGATCAAACAGATCTCATCAGGATGAAGGTTCATGCTTACTGGAAATTACTGCTCCTTTCAGTAACACCGGGAGCAGAGAGCTATTCCCTTGTTATGACTCTACAATCAGTTCTGCTTGCAGCCATCAAACTCTTCTTTGTGTCTTTGCAACAGACTCCTTTGCAGTTTTTCTCCGTTGGTTTGGCTCATTTCTTGAAACTGAAATGACATTCACAAAACTAAATAGTAATTTGGCCAAACACACTTACACTTCTGCACAACAGTTCAGCTTACTAGAAAAAGCACATTTCTTTCCCAAAACTCATTAGAAATGCTTCAGAAGCAGATTCCTTTAGCAGGTAAAGAGTTAATGGCATCAAAATTACATGGATCCTTCTCAGTTACCTTGACTCATTCTCATACAATTAGTTATTTTCTAAAAATAACTTGGATGCTTCAGCACAACAGCATGGATCACCTGCAGAAACTCATTTCTCTCCCAAAACAGTTTACCTGTGGGTCATAACCAAGTTTTCTTTTCTCATATCAACAGTCAGTGCTCTCAAAAAGCGCTGTCATTTTGGCAGTTTGTGAGCACTGCAGGTCAGAAAGCTTAGATGTTTCGTCACTATTGAAGAGGTCCAGCTAACAGAATACATTTATGCATAAAAGTTAAAAAAAACAAACAAAAAAAACAAAAGGATTTCACAGTAAGAGCAGCTTCAGAATTTAGACTTTACAGTACATGTACACTGCATACACTTATCTGTACAAGTCCAACGTAAAAAACACAACCAAAAGAAAAGTCCAACCACCTGACAGTGCTGTAAATTAAGTTTTACAGTAAACTTCAATGGTCACTGTTGATGTCTTCCCTGTTGTGACCATCGTCTTCATGCTCCTGGCCATCCACACGGTCCTCTCTGTTTTTGAAGTGATAAAACCCTATCTTAGCTGTTTAATGTGTGGCATCAAATTAAGCTCAGAGTCAAAAGTACACCCAGGTGTCTCACACAGTGAGAAAGTTTAAAATTCTGACGGTGTGGTAAAATCATCCTTTTCTTGTCTTCAGGACAGATGATTATATCTTCTGTTTTGTCCTTGTTGAGCTGGAAGAAGTTCTCTGCCATCCAGGACTTAATGTCTAAAATACAAATTAAACGAGTGTTTATAAGTTCATGTTCATCAGGACTCAGAAGACATGGCAATGTAAAGTTGTGTGTCATCATCGTAGTTGTGAAAGTCAACGCTGTGTCCTCCTTCTCTTTGCTTTGATCTGTTGGAGCTGAAAGTCTCTGGCTTGAAGGGCTGCAGCAGAGAAGGACTGGAAGATCATGTCCTGAAAACTGGGACTTTCCAACATTATGGTGCTGAAATTCTCCCTTGATTCAGTGCTGTTTGTGGAATAGCTGAGCAGAAAGAGGCAGTGGACTTTTTCTGCTGTTTGTGCAGATATAGATGCTGACACAGGTTCAAGTTTGACACATCTGGACTTCTTTACTGAAACAGCTGCATATTCCCCTGAATGTTGTTCTTCTCTGCTTCTCCTGGACTCTTCTGATCTGCTGCTGTTGCTTCACATCTTTGGACTTTTTCCAAACTGTTCGATCTTCTTCATATCTAGACTCTTTAAAAGAACTGAAGGATGAAAACATTGTCTTCAAACTGTCTTTAAATTCAATTATTTTTTTTCTGGATTCAGGCTACCTCTAGGCAATTTGTCAGATGTCAGCTGTGAATATCTGGGCATAGCATTAAAATCCAACCCATCCTGCCTGGAAGAACTGGACCTGAGCTTCAACAACCTGCAGGATTCAGGAGTTCTTCATCTGTGTGGTTTTCTGGAGACTCCAGACTGCAGACTGCAGACTTTGAGGTCAGTTTTCTGTTCATTTTTAGAGATTTTCTGTTTCATGGCTTACTGGAGCACATTGGAATTCAGCCCACGGGCAGATTTGAGTGGAAGACAGGCAAAAACAGGGTACTCTTCCTCTCTCCTACTTCTTTCCATCTTCATTACCTCTAAACTTCTCCTTTTTAGCAGTTTCCTCCTAAGCTGAGATGCTCAAGGTAGAAAAACAGGAAATTGTCAGCTGTGAGTTTAAATATTCTCCAGGTGTGTCCATCTAAAATAAACAAGTTTTCACAATAAAACACTGCGATTGACAAATGCGATCATATTTTTGTATCTAAACAGACTGTCGAGATGAAATAAACACAACACAACACACAAAGCAAACAGACACAGACACACACACTGTTCAACTACGGAGCGGGGACGGGGTTGGACGTAAAAAAAAACCAATCAACAAGAAAGAGGAGAGAGCAGTTGGCAACAAGGATACTAGGATAAGATATTAACTTACCCAAGAATGAAAAAAAAAAATACGTCAGCCGTCGCGAAAAAACACAGACACGCACACAGATCAACATATGGCGTATGGGGGGCCGTCACAGAGCGGGGGGTGTGGTTTGGGGTGTAAAAACACCACAATCAATGAGAGAGAGGTCGAGAGCAGTTGACAAGTCAGGATAGACATGTCAAATTAATTGTAGAAGTGGAGAAGTACAGGGAGTTGAACGATCCCCAGCACATGTTCTGCAAGGTCTACAATGTTTTAAATAACCACAGCTGAAAAAGAAGCGCCTGTCGACCGTCGTGGAAAAATACGCGTCTAGTGTGATTTTCAAGTGAAAGCAACATTACCCTGCTGCAAGAAAAATGGATGTTGACGGAAGTTGTTATCATATCCCAAACGGATTTTTCTTCTTAAGGGCGGGATTTGGCTTAATGCACATACAGCTTTTTTTTCTCAAATATATTGATATCAATAATACACTGAATTGTGTCCTGTTTTGATAATCTGTTGGACAGTAAACTGTTTTAGGTCATTGCCCTACTCTGTAATTATGTAATTCGCAAATAGGCCTATGTTGTGCGAAGCATAAGTAAAATTAAAAACCAAAAGTTGAGAAGTTCACGCAGTGAAAAGATTGATTGTAAAAACAGTTCCAACAATAAACTGAAAATATGTCTATGGCTTTAAAACAGACTCATTCTTTAACTAAGCTAATGCTAACATGGAGTTTTGAATTATTCAGATTTTGAATTTTATCATACAGAACAAAGTGTTTGAAATTTATAAAGAAAAAAATATTAGACATCTACTCTTTCAAATAGCCATTGTCATAGAATGTTTTAGCGAGAAAAAACAGTTGGTTTATAGAGAATTTATTAACGCACTTATTAACTTAAGTTGTCATCTCTCCTCGCGCCGAAGTCGAATAGTTTGAGCAAAAGATGTCGGATGTCTTTCCTAAAAGTAAACTACACATGAAGAACTATTTCCGCTTACGACATTCAGTGGATGTCCATCTGCCATGACGTATCCATCCACCATTAAAGGCCTGCAGCTGGGTGCCTCTCAGTGAAAGCAGAGACCGGTGCACTCCGCATGCAGTGTGAACCTGACTTTACCTTCTTCTGTCTCCATGCAGCCAAGAATAAAGCACTGACCGCACAGATTTAGAAAATTGTGTGCGAAAAAAAAAACCCAATAATATAAGCACGCTTAGAAGATCATTTTGCTCTATGCAGCAGCTTTGATCGATTACAACAGAACTCACTATTTCTTCTTCTACGGTAGTTGCCGTTATTTTAGATAGTTCTGCGCATGTCAAAATGATTTATTCCGATCAAAAATGTGGCGCATGTAAACTTGTTATAATCAGATAAACCTTTTCAGGGCCATGTACACAGTTCTGTTCTAATCCCATTTTTGATCCAATCAAATGCGTTTTGCACATGTAAATGCAGCTATTGAGAGGACAGAAGCCAGCAGACTGAAGTTCAGGGAGATGCAGCACAAGTTTAAGGTGGAAGTTACAAAGGCCAATTAAAGGGCATGTGAGGACTTATATGACAGGTAGGACACAGTGGAGAGAGAAGTGGATCTGTACAAGAGACGCAGAGACAAGAGTGAAGCAGAGAAACAGAGCTGGAAGGATATGCAACAGGTTAGGGTGATCAGGGACAGGGATGGTTGACGTGTCCACTAATATGATGTAAAAAGGGAAAGACAGCTTCACAAAACTGATGAATTAGGAAAATGTTGGAGAGCATAAAGAGGTAGTAGCTGTGGCACAGGAAGTAGCAAAGATCAGTTAGGATATGGTAAAGGAGTTGAAGAGGATGAAGAGTTGAAAGGGTGTTGGTCCTGACAACATACCTTCAGAGGAAGCAGCCTCATGTGATCCATCTGCCCTGCTGTCAACAGCAAAATGTGGATCAGCAGTGACAAGTTTCCTGTTGCAGAATTGTGATACAATCGGTCACTCTCTTAATTCAACACTGAACTCCAACACAGAATCTGCTGCATGGTAACTGACTCTTTGAATTTGAGCCCTTGAGAGCTCGAGGCCCCAGACATCTGCCTGCCTTTGATGTTATACAGTTTGGTTGTTTTGAAGAACAAAAAAATTAAAACATGCACTTTTCCTTAAACTTCACTCTTTTTTTTCTCTATTCAGGCTGATGAGCTGCAGTTTGACAGAGAACAGCTGTGCTGCTCTGGTCTCAGCTCTGAAGTCCAATCCATCCCACCTGACAGAACTGGACTTGAGCTTCAACAACCTGAAGGCTTTAAATGTTCAGCAGCTCCAGGATTTGGTTGAGAGTCCAAAGTTCAAACTGAAGATTCTGAGGTCAGTAGATGGTTGGAGTCAGTCCAGCTGCTTCCAGATGTTTTGTCCTAAAGTTAATCTAAGAATAATCAATGCAGAATTTCATGTGAAGCTGCAGCTTCTCAGTGAAGCTCTGAGAATGACGACAGGCTTCAGGACAATCAGAATTAGAGCACCAGAATTCTTAACAAGTAAAGAAGACAGGAATCTGCTGCTCTAAAAACAGAACTGACACTCCTGCTGCTCTTTCTGCTGCTGTACTTCATCGCTGACAGACGAAGATGAGGATCCACTCCTTCCTCTCTAAGCTGCTGTTTTCTGCTCTTCACAGGTGGAATGGGAGGAGCTGCTGAGTCTGAAGTTCCTCTTGGTGTTATTGAGAGAATCAGCTGCATCTGATCTGCAGAGATGTTTTGACTGGACTGATTTAAATCAATCATTTTATTTTTATGACGTCTTAACATGACTGCAGTCAAACAAGATGCTGTACATCTTAAATCTTAAAACATCAAAACAGCAGTGAAAAGGATAAAATTGTTTTTAAAAAGTAGCATAGCAAACTTTTAATATATAACATAGTAAAAAAAATAACAGGTAAAAAAATTAATACAACACAGATTCAGAGCAGGGTCTCATACTGCATTAAAAGCTTTGCAAAAACAAGTAGTGAGTAGTGAAGATGCTGCTGAAAGCTCAGTGGAAACGTGCCACAGCTTTGGTGCCCAGATTGAAAATGCTGGTTTGCCTCTCAACTTTGTCTTGGACCTCAGTTCCTCCAAGAGAAGATAATCAACTGATTTGAGGCACTGAGTTGTGGTGGTGCAAGATTGTTTAAAGATGTAAAAACAGATGAAAGAATCTTAAATTAGACTATAGAATTTACAGGCAAGCAGTGAAGGGAAGCCAGGATGAGGGTCATGTGGTCCCTCTTACCCGTTCCAACCAGAACCCGAGCAGCAGCATTCTAGACCAGCTGTAGACGCAAGAAGGTTGACTGATTGACTCCAGAATAAAGACAACTGCATGAATCCAGTCGAGATGTAATGAAGGCATGGATGACTTAAAGTGCAGTTTTGATTAATACAGCTTAACCTTCCCAAACTGCTTTAAGTAAAATAAGCTAAACTTTACCACAGAGCTATCTGGCAGTCAGGTTTAAAATCACTGTCCGTTTTGAAACTTAACTTTGACACAGATTGTTTTAAAAAGGGGACCAGGGGACTAAGATCCATTGTAGCGGAGTATCAGGAGCTGCTCAGGTCAAACACCATCACTTCTGTTTTTCTGTAATTGAAACTTTAAAATCCCAGTGTCATTGCACATCAAGTGGAATAGTTTTTCAATTCTAAAGCGATTGTCCTGGATTTAAATACCATAGAGACCTGCCACCTGCTTCCCAAGAGAAACCAGCAATCCTCATCCAGTTTGTGAATCAAAAACACAAATGAGCTCTGACAAAGCAAAGGAAAATTTTGAAAGAATCTGCTGTTTATCTAAATGACCACCAGACCAGAAAGAATGCTGAACTTGCAAAACATGCCAGGATTCTCAAACTGCAAAATAAAATTCAAAACACGTTTGAAGAACTGCAGAAACTTTAAACCACTCGGTCAACTGGACTGGTCCAAGGTTCTGGTTGTCAACAACATGAAAGACTCTGAAATGTGTTTGATCACACACGTCGTAAGAAACAGTCAAATATAATTTCTAGAAAATCATAACATCTTGGATTATCATTATCATTATCTCTAAAAGTGAACAGTGACTCATTTTCAGCATAGAGTTCTGACCTGCACACTTATTCACCTGCACTGATAACAGCCGCAGAAAGATAAGACTAAACACTGTGCAGACATTATAATGAAGATATCTTTATAAACTCTGTTAAAACCAGAAGGATGGCAGTCAATCAAACAGCACAATAAGAAATATTAACTCTGGACAGTTGACAGACTATAGACTTTTTTTATTTTCATCATCACATCGCTCCACACTGCATCCAAAAATGGGATTTGAATTAATGATTCCTGGTGATTATCAAGTATGTCATTTGTAAAATCATGTTTTTGAACGATCATATTCTATATAGATATTTTTTTTCTGATAACAAATCATTTGTACATATTTTTGTTGCTTGATTTGCATATGTTATGACTTGAAATTATGTTATGTCCATATGATAATTAAGGTACAAAAAAAAAAGTTAGGTAAAGCAAAGCAGGGGTGGGATTACACTCTCTTCCCACTCTCTTTCATGCAATCTATTGAACTACTTTTGACAATCTTAAAGGGGCAATGCAATGAAAATCAAAATTTTGACTGTATTATACAGTTTATTCCTCACTTTAAAGAACCCTAAAGTTGTATTTTGACCCATTCATGCATTTATGAGTAATTCTCCAAAAACCACCGTTCTTAGCAGCAGCCCCTTCCATACCCAGGAAAACGAGCGGATCATCACCATGGACCAGTGAAAACTATTGAGAACACCCACTACCATGAAGAGTCTGCGTTGGACCCCCTGCTTCCAGGCTAACACAAAGTCCCAATCCCAATTCTTCCCTTTGCCCTACCACTTCCCCTACATTTTACCTTCCAAACGGAGAGTTATGTAACAATAGTGTCTCCGATTTCAGACATCTCTACCACTCGAGGACGGCATCAATAATTGCCAGTTAGCTATGTTGCCGCGGAGCTTCCGGCACTTGAATATACATGACAACAGCGGTTTCATAACTTTAAAAAAAGTCATGCTAAAACAAAAAGTCATCGCTTACATTTAAATGTAAACTTATGTGCTTTAGAGCACACCCACATGAAGAAAAGCCCTTCTCCGCCACGACATAGCACGGAGGAGAAGAATATCTCATGGATTATTGGTTCTTTAGTGTGCCAAAGGTAATAAATGATCAAATTCATGGATATTGTTTTCTATAAAAGGCTTAAGAAAAACTTGGTATTGGCCCTTTAAAATATAAGTTTCATTGTATCGTGTACATTATGCAAAAGAGCCAATATGTTTTTTCATGTTTAAGAGTAATCATTGAACTATTTACTAGTGTGAATGTATGTGTATTTTCCAATCAATTTGTGACTAATTATCCTTTGCAGAGATTCAAGTTTCTGTTGTTTGTCATATTTTTGCATTATTTCTGATTTGCTTGCTTTAAATAAACCATTTAAAATCCAATCTAATATAACAGTGAAATGAAAAGTGTTCTCAGACCAGGGTCTATACAGATAACGTATAGAAGTTAAGACTGTGTCTATGGGGTAAGATTACAAGAAAAAACAAGAAAGTAATTCATTAAAAATTAAATTGTGCGCAAATTATTACTTTGTGCACAACTTAGCAAAAAAACAAAATATGCTACCGCAGTCGCCACAGATCCACGTCCGCCATTTTAGCAACAAAAACGTGGGCTGTGTCCGAATTCATGCCCTAAACCCTAACTACTAAAAAACTACAAAGTGTGTCACTATATAGTGCTGGACTATGTAGTGCCCTGGATTTTAAAAGCAATTCGGACACCATGCTCACTACTTTTTGGTCACCGTTCTTCTTCGGGTGTTGTTTATATCGCGGTGGACAAACAACAGAATGGTTGCATTACCGCCACCACCTGGTCTGGAGGTGAACTACTTTCATACGCTAATTATGTCGCCGATTTGCCGAAGTAAAAATCTAATAAATGTAAACATATGACGGAGACAATTTATAAATGTACTGTGTTCTATTTCATTCATTTTTTGGAATGAATGAATGTACTGTGTTCTGATGATAAAAACAATCTGGCTGGTCTATAAAAAATAAAATTGCATACATTTTGAGAAGAAACTTCCTGTTTTTTTCTCAGAAATTAACTGATAAATAACTAGTCCATTGCAATGTTTATTTTTCGCACAGCTGAACCATATACAGGCTTGTGTGAGGTGGCACTTTTTCTGTACTTCTTCCTTGTACTTTACTGAAAATACCTTTCTATATTAATCTTTCCATGTTCCTGTTGACAATGAATAATCTGTTTTCAGTCCAATCAAACTGAAAACGATCTGAAATGAATTATAGAGGCAAGTTGTAGAGACGTCTCAGATTACTCAAGGTTACACCATATGCTGAGCAAGAGTTTAACCATTGTTTCCAACATGATTTGATTCTGGTTATTATATTTTATAATTACCTGAAACACTCTAGTGAGTTCAGAGAAAGTATAGTTTTTTTTTTTCTCTTTCTGGTCAAACCATATCAGCCTTCAACACAAAGTGTTTTAAATCATTTTATTTACAAAAAGATTTACAGCACACTCAAGTGCAGCTTGTTATTGTAACAGGAAGCTTTTTTATTCAATCCAAATGCAGGTTGTATGTGATTCTAATGCCACATTTTTAGATATTTTTGGTGGGTGTCCAAATTCAGTCCATGATTCACAGGTTCTACGAAACAGACCAATTTTTATCAAACATCCACCTGAAGGATTCATCATTTTGGGTGACAGTGGGTATCCCTGCATCGAGCATCCCATCACGCTACTGACACCCTACAGGGAACCCATGAGGAATGCGTTTGATCCCATTACAGCTGACACCACACCAGGGCACGCTCTGTGGTGGAGAGAGTATTTGAGATGATGAAGACAAGATGGAGAGAAATATTTCTAGATGCATTGGAAGTAAAACCAACATTTGCAGTTATAATAATTCAGCGCCATCCTGCACCATCGGTGATGGTCAGTGCATCAGTGAAGGGGTCTGATTGGAGTCACAGATGTTGAACCACAGCAGGAGGACAACACCAGGAACCAGCAGGATGAGCAAAGTGGCGGCCGTCTGCGAAGACAAATCTCTGGCTTCCGGCCAGCTCCAAGTGTCAGATCAACGGCCCTTCAGGACCATGACCATCACCAAAATGCATCAAAAGTAAATGTCAGATATAAAATGAAATAGTAAATATTTACCTTTGATGTTTATATGAAAACATTCTTGAGATTATTAAAAATTGCTCATATTTTTAAAAATACATGCAAATAATTAATTTTTGCAAATTGATTATTTATAACAATTCAAATGACTTTTATTCTTAGAAAGTTAAGAGCCTCTCCTCTCGCTCTTCCTCCATTCTTGCTCTTTACTCCTGTCTGCCTTTTCCAGCAGACTGAATAGGCCGCCACGCCATGGCCTCTTGGCTGAAGGAGCCTCTTCTGTCTCCTCTTCCTCTTCCCTGTCTGCCCCTGTTCTTGTGGCACTGAGGCAGGGGATGGTGCAGAAGATGTGGAAGGACTCTCCTCCCAGGAAATGAGGAATTGAGGCCTCACTGATGCTCTGCTGCCAATCGCCTCATTCACTAAGGAGAACCACTTCCACAAAGCTGCTGATGGTTCCCCTGATTCAGTGCCACTGCCGGTGGGAAGCCTTATACGTTCTTTCAAATAACAAAACAGACACGTGTGAACAAAGAAATAATGACAACTACAAGGAACTGTCTAACCCTTCATTTCACAGACCTTTTATGTTTTCTTTCAATTCTACCAATCAGTTCTTGGCTGTTCTGGCTGAACTAATGAACTGAACTTACATTTATGTCTTCCTTGAGCAAATTGCTTCTGCCATCTTGAAAGGCATTCAAACGCAATGCATTGTGGTCTATCTTTTCCAAAATAGTGACCATCGATGCACACTAGTTTTTTGCAGAGGATTCTGGGACATTTTTAGTGCACTCGATTTTTTTAAATTTTGGATTCGGACAACACTACAAAATGGCGAACGCACTATATAGTGCACTATAGTGAGTGGTGAATGAATTCGGACATAGCGAAAGTTCTCTACTGTCATGCTCATCACGTACTCGCTCAGCTTCTTCTTCTACCGTCAGCTACTGATGCATGGAACTCCAAGCGCCCTCTACTGGCAAGAATGAGTACTGACTCAGAAACCCTTCTGCAACACAAACTATTGCAGTTCAGATGGGCATAACAGTAATGTTACTGGTTGCTTCTAAACTTGACATAAAATGTAATGGGGGTGGGGGTGCAACACAGTGCCACACTTCTTCCTACTCTTTTTTTCAACCAATAATCAAGCTTTACTGGACTTTAGTTATTAACCACTATATTTAACGAATGTTACAAATGTGACTTAAGTTTGTTCTTTTTTCTTTCTTTTTCTTTCAATCAATTAATTTCATCGTCTCAGTAATGAATTTGATAATTCTGTATGTTTATTTTTTCTTGTACTGCCCAATTTATGCTTCAAAGTGCTTGAAATAAACCAATCAATCGAAATGCAAGCATATCGGGGAAAAACATGCTTAGTCCAGCGTTGGGTCCTGTTTGTTTGAGAGATAATTGGACCAGAACTCTGGATCACAATATTCTGATTATGAATTAAAGATTTTTCAGGCAGATTAACAGAGTTTAAACTTCAACATGATCAAGTAATAACAATGTTCACAAATATCATGGACAAACACCAAGATCACATGACTCACTGGTTTCTTATTAGTCATTTTAAGTTGACGTAGCATGACATTAAAGCCTACCATGCCTAGGGGGGTGGGGGGCTTTAGTTCCTTAGAAGCAGTCGCTTGATCAATACACTGATCAATACTCTTTAACAGAGTTTCAAGAAAGAAAAACTGAAACATCCAGAAATCTCACAGATGAAGCTTCTTGAGTTGAAATCGTGTACGGAATTACATTTAAGTGATTTTGAAAAAGTGAAAAAGTCCCATCTTTTCCAGAAACATTTCTAGATTTGAGAGTTCCTGCAGAGTTTGAGCTCTAAGCTGCTCTCAGAGTTGATGTCCTGCTGAGATTCATGACAACAAGACTTCATACAGACCTTCACTCAGAGGATCATACTTTTGATGACGTGCTGCAAAACACTCAATAATCTGTTAACAAAGCTAGTTAATCAATTTTATAAGCAGATTATTATAGCAGATAGAAAGGCCAAAGCAGAGTGAGAGGATTTCCAACAAGCTCATCCAAACTGACGTCCAACTGTCAGAATTCTGAGGGTTTCAGCTCCTGTCAGAAAGCTGACCACCAGGGGGCAGCAGCCCTTCATTCCTGCCTCAGATCACCACACCTGCAGGAAACATTATCTTCTGAAGAATCTACAGCTGTTTGAACAGGCCCAGTCACCGAGGAACACATGTATTCCAGGAATGTGGTTCTGCTGCAGAACAGTCTTCCTTCAACGGCAGAAAAAAAAGTCCCAAAGATCATCTGGAAAATCCACATTCTCTCAGTCTGACTCGGCTTTGGTTCAGACTCTTTTTCAAAACAGTCCGACTGTTCTGTTGATGTTCTGGATCTCCTCCAGCCAGCTGTAAAGACCTAGAGGTCAGAGCAGACGGAGCTGAAAAGGTCTGACAGAAATCCAGAGGATTCCAGCTGAACATGATGTAGATACTTCTGCAGATAGGACTGAATGCCTGCTTTTCTGAAAAAAACAGTCTGAAAATGTGCTAAATGTAGCTGCAAAATGGTTGACTGCAGCTGTTTAGTTAAAATTTGGAGAAAACACAGTGACATGCAAGGGCTTATGGGTAATAGAGCTTTTTGAGCTTGTTTGCTAACTCCTCCCTCTCATCTGAACTGAAATGTCCCATGATGCCGCAGGGCTCCGTGGAAAAAGTTACAGCAAACGTATTTGTCTGTGAGAGAACGAGGCCCAGCAACAGTCAGACTGTCCTTCATCACCATCACGCTGTCATCATCACAATGACCGCTCCCAACAACACAAGATCTCCTCCTGACGGCACAACTGTTGGATCCACTGATTCCAGACATTTTTCCAGCATTCTCCAAATGAACATGTTTGATGTTCCAGCTCTGCTCCTTTTTCCAACACTTTCTTGAAGCTGAAATGACCTCTGCTTTTCCTCTCTTTAAGAAAGCTGCTAAAACAAAGCAGATCAATGATAGATCGAGAGTCTGCTGGTCATTTGATCTTCAAGATAAATCTCTGCTTTTTCTCAGTTTTTCTAGTTCCTGTTTTGATAAATGTGAAACTAAAGAGTCACTCTTTGAATCTTTTACTCTGACAGCTTTCAGTGTTTTTCCCGGAAGTTCTGACTGATCTAGATCTACATTCTTTCAGTTCACAATTTGCTGCTTTTTCTGAGTTTTTTGCACTTTTGCTGAGTCGTGGTTAAAGCACACACTGGTTCTGATCCAGTTGAGGTCAGTTTGTCTGCAGCTTCTTCTGTTTGCTTTGGTCAGAAACAGAAAAAAGACTCAGCAGATGTTCATGTTTCTGTGCAGCAGCAGGATTTACACACAGCAGAGACACAATGCAGGAGCTGCTGAACTAAAGTCACAAACACAAACTTACTTTTGTATCTTCAGTGGGTTTCTTACAAACTTGATCAAGATCCCTTCTGATCATGAATCTAGATTTTGACTTTTGAAAAGAGCATTTGTTTAGTGTGGATCAGACAAGGACACAACCTTCTTAAGGTGGTTTGTTCCACCAGGCAGCGATCCCAAGGAAGACCCAGGACACAGTGGAGATCTCTCGGCTGAGCTGGGAATGCCTCAGAATTCCAGAAGAGGAGCTGGAGGTAGTTGCTGAGGAGAGGTGTATCAGGACATCTTTGTTTAGGATTCTGCTCCTACCACTTGGCCCCGGATGAGCAGAAATATTGGATGGACGGATGGTTTTGTTCTCTATTGCTCCCATTCATATTTTACTTTATGAAAGTATACAAAATAATCTGAATATGAAGATGATAAATGAATCAAAAGAAAATAGAATAGCTGAGCTAAAAAGTTTACATCATCATCATTTTTTTTTTTACTAAATTCATGTTCCCTTAAATTATAGACATGTGGATTGAAAAAGTTGTGGTTCTAACTGATCTAGAAAGAAAAGTTTCTCAGCTTTACTATCAGATGTTTCTCTGAGCTGCATGTTGACAAACTGTCTGTTCCTCTGAGTCTGACTGATAATTGGACTCATTTAGAGAAACTGGAAGAGCTGGTTCCAATAGTTCATCTCCATCTGGTTTTTCTGCTTCAGTGCCAGTGGATGACAAAAGAAGTGAGTTATTGGAAAGAGAAAATGACTGAAATCTGAGAAAGAAACAGGCTTAAACCAGAGTTAGAAGAGAGAAGAGACAAACCTGCAGGATCCAACAGAGACGGCAGATAGAAACTTGCTTTGCTACGAGGAAGACTTTCATCTTCTGCTGTTCAGCCTCTTCAGGCTGTTTTTTTTTTCTTTTAATTATCAAATCAACCAAAACAAAATCTTCATTCATGAAAGAACTCTGAATCTATGTGGGATCACTCTGACCTGCTTATTTTTCTCCACTATGATTTATTTTTTTCTAGCAAAATGACGTTTTTTTTTTTTGTTTTCTTTTCTTCCTTATTTGTTTACAGCCTTTTTATGAAACTTCCTGGTGTGTTTTTTTTTGTGATGTTTCCGCCTTTCTCGTCATCTGATGTTGTCAGTTTAAAAACATCCCGGATCTCCTGACAGTCATTTCACCTCCAACAATAAGGCCCGCCCCCTTTTTCATGTCCACCGTGTTCATGAGTGTCAGAACAAAACCTGATCAAATCCTGATCCTGATTGAGGATCAGTGGGTTTACATTTAAACTATTACAAATGAAAAGTAAACGGATTGATTAACCGTCTTGGTAGAAAACATGCAGGATGTGGGTTTGATTTCAGGAAGGGTGACAGTTTGTGAAAAATCTGACATTAAATTTTACACTTCGACTTCAAGCTGCAGGTATAACTTCTCCACCTGTTGCTCCGCCCACCTGCTGTGTCTCCATCACAGGTGGATTCTGGTTCAGTTACTGATCTGCGCTGCAGCTGCGTTCATACGGTGAGTAGAGACTCATCTTCAGATCTATGAAAAAACTGAAGTTTTTATTTCTTGATCTTTGTCTTTGTTTCTTAATGTTTGGAAATCTTCTTTCTCTGCAAACTCTCATCAGTCTGCTGTTTAAAAAGCATAATCAAACAATAAGGAAGATTGTTGTTGATAAAGTAAACAACAACAAGCTGATACTTGTTGTGTTTTTTCTAAACATTTCCTGGAAACAAACTGGTCTTCATCGTCAAAGATGGACAGGTCAGCTGTCTGCTGCTTCCTGTCAGAACTTCCCAGCAAACAGACTGAAGAGTTTCTGTCAGAAACACAAACATTATGAATTTCTGGAATTTCAATGTTTCACATCTGACTCTCGAACCATCCTGTTCAATCGTTTTAAACTTTTGAAATTTACATAAACTGAAATTATGGAGTTAAATTTACTTTTATTCTTCATAGACACAAAGCCTTTAATTTCGTTTTTGTTCCTTTGTTGTGTTGAGGCTTGTTTTTGCATAGAGCTGTCTGTGTAATTTTCTGTTTAGGTTCAGTCATTTGAAGCTGCTTTAACTAAACATTTTATTTTTTCTTGTTTCTGAGGCTCACATGTTTGTAGTTCTTTTTTTTTTTTTCTTGTTATATTTTTTTACTCTTCAAGGTTTTTTTAGACTAAACTAACTAAAGCTGAGCTTTTATCCTCCAGTCGTGTTGTTAGTGTTATCACACTACCAGAAATGTATTTTATTTTTAGAAATGATAATTAAACCAAATCATCCTTCAAAGAAAAATTTTGAGCAAACATTGATTTATTCAGATTTTTTTGTTCTATTTTTTTGTTCTATTCTACTTTTGGAGCTTCGACATGAAGAATTCATGTTTTTCTTTCTTTTGTTTTCTCCTTATTGTTTGATTTCTGTCTGTTTTTCTTGATCTGCTTCATGTTTCCTGAATTGTAGAAACAGGAAGTTTGTTGTTTCTTTGTCAAAGTGACTGAATGACTAAAATGTTGCTCCATCATGGAGTGTTTGCTGCTGCAGCTCCATGTCTCCATCTAGTGGAGGGAGAGCAGAAGTGCAGCAGCTGATGTTCAGCAGCTTCCTCTGCCTCCCACTGCTGTCTGACTGCATTCACCTGAACCTGAGAGGAAACACAAGAGAAGAGCCAATCAGTGGAGGAGCAGCTGATCTGTTTGTGAAGGAGGATCAGAGCTGATGATGTGTGTTTCCTCTGCAGATGAAGGTAGAAGGTGTGTGTGAGCTGATGTGGATCCAGTGAATCCAGCAGCATGGATCAGTGTGAGGACACACAGAAGGGAGCCCCTCCCTCTAAAAGCACTCTGTGTGGGGAAGATGAGAGCCAGAGCAAAGCTCAGAGGTGAGATGAACATGTCTAACTGTCCAGGACTCTTCTCCATGTCAGAGCTCAGCACTCACACCAGCAACCTTCATTCTTCACAGGAACCAACCTGGACCTAGACCTAGAGCTGGACCTGGACCTGGATCCAGCTGGGTGTCCAAAAGGAGTGACGCGTCAAAGGATTTTCCTCCTGAATTCAAATACATCCGTCCAGCAGTGAAACAGTAAGTGTTTGTCAGAGTTAAAGGAGGCTGGATAATAGTTTTCATCTGAATGACTTGAGTTCTGGTTCAGTTCTTGATTTCTCTGATCAGCCTCACTTGGAGCTTCATGTGTGATGAGATCTTTTCAGTTGAGACTCTGAAGAGATGAAAAGCCAAAGAATTTATGAAGGTGTTTGTTAGTGTTCTGCTTGATGACTCTTCCAGAATATTTTGGTGTCTCCTTAGATAAGAAGAAAAGACTAAAGAGAAAATATTCCAGCTCTTCTGTTTACTCCTCGTTTCTGAATCTACATCCAATTCACATTTGATGTTCAAGAATCAAGAAAACACGTAGACGCTCAGTTCAAGAAGATCCAGATCCAACAAAGATCATGGTCAAACAGAGAGAGCTGACCTGGAGCCTCATTCATAAAGCTGTCAGTGTAGAACATGACGTTCACCCAAATCCAAAAATGTGCAATTGCAAAAAGTGTTCTGATTTATGAAATCATGCAGCTCAGACAGACCTGACGTGCTGCTCACAGAGAGGAAGACTCCAGAATTCTCCTTTTTTTGTGATTTTGAAACTCAAATGTTTGCATCACGTTTTGTTCGTGCTCAATTCCAGGAGGTGGGATGATCATCTCCACACCTTTAGTGTGCAGTTATGAGTCTACTGGTCTCAGAGAGGAGTTCTGTAGACAGAACAAAGTCAGAAATCAGAAAAATAGTCAGACATATCAGGCAACAAGTTGTTAAATGATCCTACGAGGAGAAAGCTGCAGATTCTGATCTTCAGGCCATTTACTCAAAGGTAGAGCCAGGCAGCAGGATTTGAACCTGTTCTTTGATTTCTTTGTAAAGTCTTTGGATGACTTTCATGGGTTTGCAAACACCAGACTGGTTAAAAGCAAATTTTAGATCATTTGTTTTTTTTTTTTTTTTTTTTTTATTCAAATGAAATAAAGCCCATTAAGACAGCTATGGTTGTGATTGTGGGCTATGTAAATAAAATTGAATTGAAAGTTTGAAAAATACTGACTGTTCTGAAACATTTTTTAACAAGAACTTAATTCTTTCCAAATAAAATTATTACTCTGAGATTTTCTACATCCTTACCAAGTCTAAATGTAAAGGAATTTTCATAGCATTGCAGGAATTAAAACTAGTTAGAATCATTTCTGTTTGACAATTTGGCCCATCTCACTGTTATTCTTTTCTGCTCCAAAAGGATTTTCAACATTGATATTCAAATGAATCTAGGTATTCTCTAGAGCTTAAATACACTTGGTTAAGAAAAGCAAAGACTAAGAGTGGAGAATCCTAAACAGACAGTAGAGCTTTGATCTGAGTCTGCAGAAGATCAGTGAGGATCTGATCGATGATTAGAGTTAGTCTGGAACTTCCCACTGAATGTTTTTTTTAGTTGTTGTTCACAAACGTTTCTCCTTAGTGTCCAAAGTGAGAAAAAGAGTGTCGGACCCCAGTCTGCAGAAAGACCCAGAGCTGGTGAGTCAGAGCCTGATCCTCTGCTGATGGATTCTTCTGCAAACATCTGCTGGGATTGTGTTCAACACTCGTGGAGGAACTTTTTTCTCTGTTCTTTCAGCAGATGTTGGTCTGCAGGAGATCTTGGGAAAACATCAGATCAGTCTGAGGAGCAAAAGGAATCATGTGGCTGAAGGAACGGAAGAAGCAGGAAGAGAAACTGTTTTTAATAAGGTCTACACTGAGCTCTACATCACAGAGGGACTGAGAGAAGAGGTTCAGACCCAACATGAGGTGATGCAGCTGGAGACATCCACCAAGACCAACAAGCTCCATCACACTGCAATCAAGAACCCAGACATCTTCAAACTCTTACCTGACCAACACAGACCCATCAGAGTGGTTCTGACCAGCGGAGTTGCTGGAGCTGGAAAAAGCTTCTCAGTGCAGAAGTTCACTCTGGACTGGGCCGAGGGCTTGGAGAACCAAGACATCAGAGCTGTGGTTCCTCTTTCCTTCAGGGAGATGAACTTGATCAGAGACAAGCAGCACAGTCTTCTCTCTCTGATCCAGCTGTTCCATCCAACACTCCAGAAGATCCCAGCAGAACAGCTGTCTGTCTGGAAACTTCTGTTCATCTTTGATGGTCTGGATGAAAGCAGACTTTCTCTGGACTTCAACAACAGTCTGGTGGTTTCTGATGTCACACAGAAGTCCTCAGTCAGCGTGTTGATCACTAACCTCATCCAGGGACGTTTGCTTCTCTCAGCTCTGGTCTGGATCACTTCCAGACCTGCAGCAGCCAATCAGATCCCTCCTTCATGTGTGGACAGACTGACAGAAGTACGAGGCTTCAATGATGCTCAGAAGGAGAAATACTTCAGGAGGAGATTCCCAGATGAAGAGCTGTCCAGCAGAATCATCTCCCACATCAAGGGCTCCATGTCCCTCTACATCATGTGTGAAGTTCCAGTCTTCTGCTGGATCACTGCTGTGGTTCTGAAGAACTTGCTGACCACAGAGCAGAGAGGAGAGCTGCCCACCACCCTGACTGACATGTACTCACACTTCCTGATGGTCCAGACAAAGAGGAAGAAGAACAAGTACCAGCAGGAACATCAGACAAGTCCACAAGAGCTGACAGAGGCTGATGGGGAAGTTCTTCTGAAGCTGGGGAGGCTGGCGTTTGAACATCTGGATGAAGGAAACATCATGTTCTACCAAGAAGACCTGCAGCAGTGTGGTCTGGATGTCACAGAGGCCTCAGTGTACTCTGGAGTTTGTACTGAGATCTTCAGAAGAGAGTGTGAGATCTTCCACAAACCGGTCTACAGCTTTGTTCATCTGAGCGTTCAGGAGTTTCTGGCTGCAGTTTACATGTTCCACTGTTACTGCAACAGGAAGGAAAAGGTCATTGAGGACTTCCTGAAGGACAACAAGAAGAACCCATCCCTGGATGAGTTTCTGAGTGCAGTCATGGAGAAATCCCTGCAGAGTAAAAGTGGACATTTGGATCTGTTTGTTCGCTTCCTTCATGGTCTCTCTGTGGAGTTAAACCAGAGACTGTTAGGAGGCCTGCTGGGTCAGACAGAGAAGAATCCAGAGACGATCCAGAGAGCCGTCAACAACCTGAAAGAGATCAACAGTGAAGGAGTCTCTCCTGACAGAAGCATCAACATCTATCACTGTCTGATGGAGATGAAGGACCTCACAGTTCATCAGGAGATCCAAGAGTTCCTGAAATCAGAGAACAGAACAGAGAAGAAACTCTCAGAGATCCACTGCTCAGCTCTGGCCTACATACTGTGGATGTCAGAGGAGGTTCTGGATGAGCTGGACCTGAACCAGTACAACGCATCATATGAGGGTCAAAGGAGACTGATCCCAGCTGTGAGGAACTGCAGAAAGTTCAGGTGAGTCCAGAAGTGATTGTGATGATAAATCAGATCAGTTTTCAGACCTTTCTGGAGTTGAACTCTCCTCCTGTTCCTGCCAGAAAGATAACTGATATATTTGTCATTCAGTGGAAAAGTCCTGAAGTAAGGTTTGAAACCCCCTAACTGATTTCAACTGGTTTGCAGCTTTTTGTAGATAAAAAAAAAGGATTCAAATGATTCAGCAGAAATCTGGATCTTAAACATAATTTAAAATCAGCATTCAAGCATCATTATCATCACAGTTACAGCTGTCAGTCTATGTGATCCAGTAACTCTACTCTGTGGTTTAGACGAGACCTCAGATCACAGACAGACTGAGGACAGTATGAAGCTCCATGGAGCTCCACCGTCTCTCCTCCAGCTGCAGACTGGATCACCTGTTTCTGTCTTTGTTTCTCCCCTCTCAGAATTTCAGAACAATTAGGACTCTCAGAGACTGACTATGAAATCGTGGCCTCAGCGCTGAAGTCCAACCTGTTCCACCTGACAGAACTGGACATAAGATTTAATAACATGAAGAAATCATCCATGAAGGCTCTGTGTTCTGGACTGAAGAGTCCAAACTGCCGACTTCATGCACTGAGGTGAGAACACTGAAGCTGCTGGTTGATTCATTTTTACATTTGTAGTTCTTCGCTGAAGCTGAAAGGTTTGGATTAGAAGATTTTCAGTATTTTCCATAAATGTAACATCTTTGATTCTTAGATGAGTCAGAAGTAGAAGAAATCAGGTGCATGGATTTTCTGAAGAACAAAGATGTTCCCATAGCTGCAAAAAGTTCTGTTAAAACATTCAACTGATGTATAAATTCAAAGTGTCAGTTTGCAAATGTAAATTCAAAATTATGAGAGACTAATCATTCTGATAAAAGCAGCCTGAAAGCTGACAAAGGTTAAAGTTTAAATCAAACACATCAGTGCATGTGAACCTGCAGACTAGAGTGGAAAACCAGACAAAGAAGGAGAGTTTTGGTGAAGAGCAATGAAAGAATTAGGTGAACCTGCAGAGGCAGACCTGCAGCTGCCATAAGAGAGTCCCACACTCTTCAATCAGGACATCATTTCTCCTCCCTGGTTCATACTGCTGGACCAGAATCTCCACTCAAAGAGGAAGTTTCTTATCCGTTTGGAACTTTGACAGAAGTCCACAAGATTAGTGTCAGTCAGACTGTTGAAGCTTCATGTTAGTCAGCTGAAGTCAGAAAGTAATTTCTTATACTGGACTTGTGTTCAGAAGAACCCACTTCACTGACAGCAGAACCATCAGAACTCTGCAGTCTGACTGTTATCAGACACATTCATGCACAAAAGATGCTGAGCTGAACATTGAAGACCCAAATGCACTTGTTCGACTTCACACTGTTCACAGACAGTTTTCTTTCTGCTTTCAGGTTGATAAGATGCAGTTTGTCAGAGATCAGCTGTAAAACTCTGGGTTCGGCTCTGAAGTCCAACCCTTCTTATCTGACAGAACTAAACCTCAATAAGAACAACCTGCAGGATTCAAGATTTCATCATCTGTGTGATTTTCTGAAGAATCCAAACTGCAGACTGCAGATCCTGAGGTCAGTAGTAATAATTAGGGATGTCCCAATCAGGTTTTTTGGGCCCGATCCAATTCAGAGTCATTTGATTTTAAGTATCTGCAGATACCAAGTCCTGATCCGATACTTCTGTAAAACATATTGAAAAATGAACACATTTAGCAAATAGACTCAGGTTTCCCATATTTTTATTTCATTGACCGTCTTTTATCATTTAACAGTTAAACAGAGAACTTCTGTAAAATAACTTGAACAATCACATAAAAAACTAGTACAACTTTTACCAAGGAAAAAAGTAACAATTATCTAATAAATATAGGTGATAAATATTTGGGAGAAAGTTCAGTGACTTTAGCTGAAACGTCTTCATAAGTATGGAACATTTTTTTTAAAATGTGATTCGTGTCTTCATGTAAAATTCCTTCATATCCTTCACATATTTCTGTCTGCTTTTAGGTTGAAGAACTGCAGTTTGTCAGAGAACTGCTGTGAACCTCTGGTCTCATCTCTGAAGTCCAACCCGTCCAATCTGACAGAACTGGACCTGAGCCGGAACAACCTGCAGGATTCAGGTTTTCTTCATCTGTATGGTTTTCTGGAGAGTCCAAACTGCAGACTGCAGATTCTGAGGTCAGACTTCATGTTTCAGTTGTGTTCAGATCAATGTGATGACAAAGTTGTTTTGGCACAATTCCATGTTGACCGTCTTTATACTGAGAGCCGTTTTCTTCTTCTGAGCTTTAGACCATTCACTGTGGCAGTACATCTAACGTTTTAATGTTTCTTTACATCTTCTTCAACTCAAATGCCAGCTACCTTCAGGGCTAATCTTTTCTTTTGCCACAGAGGTCTGCACATGTTTCCTCTTCTTTATCCACTTCACCGCAGATTTATGGAAAACTCCTTTCTCAGGTTGATGTTGTCTGCAAGTTCAGGCTCATTTCATTAACAGGAGAAGTGAGTTCTTTGCTTGTTGTGGCTCCACAAAGAAGCAGACGTGAACACTCACATGCACTCTGAGTCCTGCTGAGTTTCAGCAGATGCAGCTGAAAGTCAAAGGTTGATGTTTGTGAGCAGACAGTAACAGTAACTGACAGACACATGTTTACATCCATCAAAGCTCCCAGCAGCTTCTGACTCTTCATCATTGAGTCCTGAAGTCATTGATCAGGATCAATGTCCAACATTTGCTGCTGACACTTCCTCATCACTTCCTTCTTCTCTCTGCTTTGATCTGTTGGAGGTGAAAGTCTCTGCTTGAAGGGCTGCAGCAGAGAAGGACTGGAAGATCATCTCCTGAAAACTGGGATGAAGACTTTCCAGGGTCATGGAGTGGAAATTCTCCCATGATTCAATGCTGTTTGTGGAAGAGATGAGCAGAAAGAGGCAGTGGAGTTATTCTGCTGTTTGTGCAGAAACATGATTTGGTTTAGTTGCAGCTACATGTTGATGTTTGACTTTTACACGTCTGGACTTCTTTACAGAAGGAGCTGCATGTTGTCCAGAATGTTCTTCTTCTCTGCTTCTGCTGGACTCTACTGATCTGCTACTGAGCAAAACTTGCTGATTCTCTTCAGTTTTATACTCAAGGATGCCCATTACAACAAAAAATGTGTGGGAAGATGGTGGGCCATCAACAATAAATGAGTACCAAAAAAAAGGGATTATTTGCATGAATTTTTTAAAATATGTACAGTCAATGCTGAACTTTTTCTTATCAAAACTGACCTGGAGGAATGTTACGATTATGGTTAGGTCAATACACCAAATGGTTCCTGAGTGGGGCTGTGTCACCACTTCCCCAGGGGATGGGTCGACTGCGTAGAGCAATTTTCATACACCTGACAACTAATGGGACTTTAACTTTAAATCTGTGACATGTGCATGCATATATACCTGTATAAGTATATCTTTTGGAAATTGTTGTGACAGAAGTAGCTTGCGTGCAGAAAAAGTAAGGGTACTCCTGCTTTAGAAGAACTGAAGGATAAAAAGCATGAACTTTTTCTTTCAACTGAACTCTTTGTTCTGGATTCAGGCTGAGGAACTGCAGATTATCAGAGATCAGCTGTGCTGCTCTGGTCTCAGCTCTGAAGTCCGGCTCATCCCACTTGACAGAGGTGAACATGAGATACAACAAGCTGAAGGAATCAGATGTTCAGCAGCTCCAGGATCTGGTGGAGAGTCCAAACTCCAAACTGCAGACTCTGAGGTCAGTAGAGGGTTGGAGTCAGTCCAGCTGCTTCCAGATGTTTTTTGTCTTAAAGTTAGTCTGAGAGCAAAGATGCAGAGTTTCCTGTGAAGCTGCAGCTTCTCAGTGAAGCTCTGAGGAGAATGATGACAGACAACAGTCAGCCAATCAGAGCAGCAGAAACTCCAACAGGTGAAGATGACAGGAAACTGCTGCTCTGAACAGAACTGAAGCTCCTGCTGCTCTTTCTGCTGCATTACTGACTGACAGACGAGGATGAAGATTTTCTGTTTTCTGTACTTCACAGGTGGATTGGAAGGAGGAGGAGCAGAGTCTTCATCAAAGTAAAAAACAGATGAGCAGCATCAGCTGGTCTGTGAAGATGTTCTGACAGAACAGTGTTTCTAGAAGGTGAATAGCAGAGTGATGGAGGAATCAGAGGAAGTGGAGATCAGTGTCAGATCTGCAGCATGAACTGATGTGAGATCAGCTCCACCGTCTCTCTCAGCATCAAGTTCAGCTCCCCTGATGAGAACTGCACTTCATTTTCTCATTCTAACTTAGGAAGCTGTCTCCTTCTCTGTAGTATTGGAAGCCGTTAACTTTGTCCACACTCTCTTGCCTTTGTTGCTGATGTCATCCTTCCTGTCAGCCGACATCTGTGTTTCTCTACATTTTCATGAGGGAACAGCTTATGGGTTTCAACTGTAAACATTTCTGAACTAAAGTCAGTTGATCATAAAAACCAACAAATATTAATGAGTCATAGGTCAATTTTCTCCTGAAGCCCTAAATCTGGAATAGAGACATAGTTTTACTAAGAGCTAAAGAGTACAAAGGTCGTTTATTTTTCATGCTGTTTATTTTTAGTAGCAAACCATCATTTTGTGTAACGCTTTTTCTCATTTTTGTCTGTTTCTGTTGCTGTGGAGAACTTTTTTTTTATTATTCAGTTTAGTATTTTGTAAAATTGTGAACTAATTAAGTCCACTAATCTCATTTTAGCTTCTTTAAGTTGATCGTCCCTGTTTTTAAAGATATCTTCATTAGCACTTTTAAAACCAGGATTAAGGCTTCCCAGCATCTTGGTGCTGACATTTTTTTTTTTAATTCAGTGCTGTTTATAGAAGAGTTTAGCAAAAAGAGGAAGTGGATTTTTTCTTGTGTTTGTGCGGAAACATATACTGGATTCAGATTTTCTGCAGCTCTTTGATCTGGAGAAAAATACAGAAATCAGAGAGTTAAAAAGAAATCAAAATGTAAATAATAATTGTGCTCTGCTGGTTGAAGGTTTATCGTTTCATATTTAGAAGAGATCCAGACCAACTTTAATACTTTTTATCTGAATGTGACAAATTACACCTGATTACATTTAAATATCATTTCTAAATAATAATACATCTTTTTTCATATTTGTAATGTGCTCATTTTGACAGCAGGTGGAGCCAAACTCAGATTTAAAATAAAAAGAAAAAAACTTTAAATTGTCCAGAAATATGAAACAATCTCCTGAAAATGATGACACGGACCAGCAATAATAAAGGGATGTAATAAGCTTTAATGTTTTTGGAAGAACTGATAATAATATGATCCCTTCATGTCTTTACTTGCCACATTTACTTGATCTTTGTTTTTTTTACATTGTACAATTTTAACATTTTCTACAATATAATGTAATATTTTGAATGGGGGAAACTAGGGGAAAAACTCAATAAAAAGATGACCAAAATTTCAATTGTAAGTTCTTCTTTTTTTTCCATGTGCATTTTTCCTTCAGGGGTCGCCACAGCAAATCCGCTTCCTCCATATAACCCTGTCTTCTGAATCCTCCTCTATAACACAAGCTACTTTCATGTCTTTGTTCTCTAGAACTCGCTAGTTTTACTTTGAAAACAGGAAGCTTTACCTACACTTTATTTTGAAGATTTGGTGACTTCATTTTTGGGACTTTTTCAGACATTTCTGGGTTCTTGAAGGAGAGAAAAAGTGAGCATGAAAAGACAGCATGTGTGTAGAAATGGTTCTGAATGTACAGATAAACGTCCTTTGGTTTCAAACCACTATTTCTGTGTGTAAAGATGAGCCATGTGTGATTTTAGAGGAAATCTAAATTCAGAAATCCCATTTTCAGTCTACACTCAAGGGTGTTTTTAAGAACAAAAAAAAAAAAAAAAACCTAGAATGATTTGAAGAATCCTTCCTATCAAACATTGAAATCTTTTCTATGGCATCATCAGATGTGTGAAAGATTTGGACAGAATGAGAGGTTTTCCAACAAACTCATCCAAAATAACCTCCATCTGTCAGGAGCAAATCGATCATGTTGTTTTTCTTCTGCATGTGGATAGAAAAAAGGCTCCAGCAGAATTCTGAGGCTTTGGACTTCTTCTTACAGCCACACATCCTTCTTTTCAGTCAGAAAATCTTCCTTGAGCTTTGGCTCCATGCAGTCTGATCGACCCTTTTTGGGCTTCCCTTGATGTTTGTAATCATGAACTCTAGGTTCTTCTTAGATGGAGATTTTCTGTCTCTTGCAGAAAGCAGAACATTGATCTCATCTGTTGGAACGGACTTCATCCTGAAGCTTCACTACTGAGCTCCTGTCAGGAAGTTGTCCACCAGGGGGCAGTACTCCTCCATTCCTGCAGCAATCATCACAACTACAGGAAACAGAGCTGGCCCTGGGCATAGGCAAGCGCCTACTGGAGGGGCGCATAATCACTTTTTAAATGTTTTTTGTTTTTTAATTCAGACAGTTTGACTCTGCTCTTTATAGTTAACAAGTAAATATATACTTAGTAGCATTGTTACAATGAAGGAGACAGAGTCCCATCTGGAGGATACTCTGCAGGAAACCTTTATCTTCTGAAAAATCTCGTTCAAACACACCCTGTTATCAAGGAACAACAATGTCAGGAATGTTCTTCCTTCAACATCAGAAAAAAAGTCCTGAACATCTTCCGGCCTATCCTCATTCTTTCACTCAGCGTTCCTATCAGGCTCATCTTTGGTTTAGACTCTTTTTCAAAAGGTTCTGAATGTTCTGTTGAGTTTATGGTTCTCTTTCTGTTAGCTGTAAAGATCCAGAAGTCAGAGCAGAATTTTCAATCAACACTGTGTTAAGAAAAGCCATTCTTAGAGTCGCTGATGTCTGGTTTCGGGGTTAAAAATCTTTCAGGCTGTTGTGATCAGTTACTGACGATGGATCTGTTTCTGATCTTATCAAGCACCAAAATGCATTGTTCAATCTGTTACCAGAAAAAACAAAGAATGTAGGAATTGGACTTACTGATGTGTAACCGCAGATTAATTTTTGATGTCACCCATTAGATTTTACACAGTGAGACCTAAAGTTACAAAGGCATTTAGTCAGGAATTTACTCCACTCTAGTCAACAACATTTCTAAAATGGCATGTGGGTGAGACATAATGAAGGTCAAATTTCAGGTTGTTGAGTTCACTCAGAGACTTTTTTTGTTTTTACTGATCCAAAAAATGATCCAAACCGTGACTTTGAAGCCGTACCAAGATCCAAACTGTGCGTTTTGTGATTCGTTAAACCCATAACAAGCACTATGCAAAACATGCCAAAACGAAAAAGTTATTTAAATAAAATTGTCACAGTGAAATGGAAATATATTAGTATTTTTGTTTTTTTTGCTATTTGTCCATTTATTGCAAGTCATACCGTCATCTATCATAGACTCATCATATAATTGTAAGACTTCTTATGAGGAAGTGTTTCGTCCCCCTTGTCCTTCGACAGCAATGGACAATTCTGTCAACAGCAAGTAAGGAGCAGAGAGAGACTCTGAAGAAATGTAAAAAAACAGGTATTGAGCAGGTATGAAAAAAAGAAACGGGGACAGAGAAAACAAGAAATTTGACAAAAACAAAGGAAAAAAAAGAAGACAAAACAGGAAAAAGATAAACAGATCAAAGTAACTTAAAAAGAAGATAAGAATGAGAAAAGGGACAGAAATTGAGAGGAAAAGCAAAAGGAGGGGCATAAAACACATGAACATCAGAAAAACAACAAACCTTTCATCACCACATGAATGCAGAATCACTTTCTGCACCTAAACAAAGGTCCATTTATATGTAGTGCACCATCTATAGAGACACACCAGAAAAGAAACCATTAAAAAGGGTTGTCAATATATAGTAAGGGACAATCAGCTTTAAAACCGAGTTAAAAGATAGAAGAGACAAACCTGTAGGATCTAACACAGACAGCAGAGAGAAACTTAAGAAAATATAGACCTTCCTCCGTCGGTACGTGAACAAACTCACAGAGACTGAACTCAGCAAACTTTTTCAGTTCACATCATCTCTGTCAACAATGAGGTGAAGACAAATGAACCTTCATGATCTGCTCACATCTGTGCTGACCAGCTTTCTTCTACACAGAAACAGAGCTTCCTTTGAACCCTCAGATCTACAGCAGTCTTAGTGAGCGTTCCAACAGTTTACAGCTGCTCATTTTCAGGACCTTTCAAATCACCTTCAAGGTGTCTCCTTACAAAGGAAAAAACCCACATGACCTCACCTTTCTGCAGCTCTTAGCTTTAACTTTTAAATATTTAGGATAACTGAATTATAAAGAAACCTTATAAAACCATTATAAAGATTTTAAAGAAACCTTCCCCTTAATTAATGAATCAATTTTAACTATTATAAATACTTCCATAGAAATAGGTTATGTACCACAGTCTTTTAAATATGCAGTTGTTAAACCTCTTCTGAAAAAGCCCAGTTTAGATCCTGGCATTCTGGCCAACTATAGACCAATATCAAATCTCCCCTTTATCTCAAAGATATTAGAAAGAGTGGTAGTTAAACAGCTATACTGCCACCTACAGGACAATAGCCTTTTTGAAGATTTCCAGTCAGGGTTCAGACCTCACCATAGCACTGAAACTGCACTAGTTAGAGTCACTAATGACTTGTTACTGGCCACAGAAAAGGGATTAATCTCTTTTCTGGTCCTGTTAGATCTTAGCGCAGCCTTCGACACTATAGACCACAGCATCTTACTCCAGAGATTAGAGCATGACATAGGGATCAGAGGATCTGCCCTTCAATGGTTTAAATCCTATTTATCTGATAGGTACCAGTTTGTTCATGTAAATGGACATTCCTCCCATTATAGTCGAGTTAGCTACGGAGTCCCACAGGGCTCAGTCCTAGGACCCATCCTGTTTATGCTTTACATGCTGCCTCTAGGGAACATAATCAGGAAACACGGGATTAATTTTCACTGTTATGCAGATGATACACAGTTGTATCTATCCATTAAACCTGACCAGAATGACCGCTTAGAGAAACTTAGTGCCTGCATTAGTGACATCAAGATTTGGATGGCAGTTAATTACCTCCTCCTAAACCACTAGGTCCAAAATACCTCAGAGATGCCCTATCTGTTCAGATGGTCTCCCTGGATGGTGTAAATATAGCCTCCAATTCCACAGTTAGAAACCTGGGAGTTTTATTTGACCAGGATTTATCATTTAAGGCTCACATATCACAGGCTTGTAAAACTGCATTTTTTCATCTACGCAATATTTCTAGGATCAGAAACATATTATCTAGAAGCGATGCTGAAAAACTCATCCATGCATTTGTTACGTCTAGGCTGGATTACTGTAACTCTTTGCTAGCAGCTTGTCCGAAAAGTTCTTTAAAAAGTCTTCAGCTTGTTCAAAATGCAGCAGCTAGACTGTTAACAGGAACCAACAGAAGAGAACACATTACTCCTGTATTAGCGTCACTTCACTGGCTCCCAGTTGAATCTAGAATCAAGTTCAAAATCCTTCTGCTAACCTATAAGGCCTTGAATAGTTTGGCCCCATCCTATATTAAAGATCTCATAGTGCCTTACCAACCAAACAGAACACTTCGTTCACAAAATGCAGGACTGCTTGTGGTTCCTAGAATTTCTAAAACCACAGTTGGAGGTAGAGCCTTTAGCCACCAAGCACCTGTTTTATGGAATAAACTCCCAGCTCATGTAAAAGAGGCTGACACAGTTTCTACATTCAAAGTTAGGCTTAAAACATTCCTCTTTGGACAGGCTTATTGCCAGGCTAGCTAGCAATTAGAGAATATTTAACTTACTGCTCCTCTGCCTCACCTGCTGTGATGGGGTTTTCCACACTGACTCTACTCGCTCCCACTCACTCTTCGTCTGCCTCCTACACCCTCCCCCCTTCCTCTCTCCCCTACCCTAACCCGGGTCTGTATCCCCACCCCCCCCCCCCACCCCTACCCTAGCCCGGGTCTGTATCCTTCTCCCACCCCCAATCCCCCCTTCCTCTCCCCCCTACCCGAACCAGGGTCTGCATCCTTCTCCCACCCCCCCTCTCTCCCCTACCCTAACCAGGGTCTGTATCCTTCTCCCACCCCCACTCCACCAACCTGCAATCCTCATCGCATCACTTGCCATCTGCCATTGCTTTATTTTATTTGGTTTATCATGCCTCTGTTTGGTGCAGTGCGATTCACATGTTGTCCCTCTTTCCCACCCCCCTACGGGGGAGCTGGAGAGATTTTTGATTCCAGGTGGTCGTCTGTGCTCCTGTCTTTGGCCGTGACCTCGCCTTTGGCTCTTCCTGCTCCTGTATTTGGCCGTGACCCTCGCCTCGCCTGTACTCCTGTCCTTGACCGTGACCTCGCCTCGCCTGTACTCCTGTCTTTGACCGTGACCTCGCCTGTGCTCCTGTCTTTGGCCGTGACCTCGCCTCGCCTGTGCTCCTGTCTTTGGCCGTGACCTCGCCTCGCCTGTGCTCCTGTCTTTGGCCGTGACCTCGCCTCGCCTGTGCTCCTGTCTTTGGCTGTGACCTCGCCTCTGGCTCATTCAGCAAACCCAGCTGTTTCCACAACTCCTACTGGATGAAGCCCATCTGCTACACTGCTCAAACATGTCGTTGTTTATTTAAATATGTAGCTGTTATCTTGACTTGTAGCCGTTTATCTTGACGTATTTGTTTATTAGTCATATACTTGTTATTCAACCATGCAGTTATAGAATTAATTAAGTTCACTTTTCTTTAATAGTTCTAGCACATCACCTGTCCGTCCGGGGTTGAGGATCTCTCCTTCATGTGGGCAACCCTGAGGTTTCTTAGTTTTTTCCCCTCCAAAAAAAAAAAAAAAAAAAAAAAAAAAGAGGGTTTTTTTTTTTTTATGAGTTTTTCCTCACCGCGAAGGAGGGTGTAAGGACAGAGATGTTTGTTCAGCTAAGTCTGTTTAACAACCAGCTATTGTTTACTTTTACGTGATTGATTTTTTGGTTGTTTCTTACAATATTCTGATATCAGTCCAATGAGACGGCTGTGGCTGTGATATTGGGCTATAGAAATAAAAATTGAATTGAATTATAGCATTATTTTGAAAGAAACAAAATAAAGATTCTTAAAATAGGCCTTGCGTTAAATAAGATCCTCTGTTGCAGCAGATTTACTTCAATAAAAATACAAGAAAATCAAACATGGTCTTTTCAATAAGTATCTTTGGTGCATCGCCATATTTTTTGTCCTTTTACTGTCAAATATAAATATGACATCATTGGTGTAGAATCCTTTTTTCTAAGAAATCTATTTGTGAATGCAATTACTTGAAGAATGTTGCGGAACAGCCTTGTGCAACAGAAAAAGCAAACACATTTGAGCTGAAGGCCTCTTATGTTGGACACATTTCACTGTTACAATTGAAGTATATTTGTATAAACCCCTTTTGTATTTGAGGCAAAATTTGATTTATGTTGATTATGTTTGTGTCGTTTTTTGTTAGACCGACAGAAAAGAAGAGGAGCGAAGAAGAGAGAGGGATGTTAGAGATGGGGAAGAAGGGCACAAAAAAAAGGGGGGGGTTAAGGGAGAATGAAGGTGATAACGGAAGTAGGAGGATACATAGAATCATAAAGCAACAAGTTGCTTCAGGCTTATCATCATTACTTTTTCCACCCACATGTGCTGCCCCGCCTTGCATTACAGGTGGATTCTCCCTGGTTCACAGTCGGACTTGTGTTGCGGCTGTGATCACACGGTGAGTGGAGACTCTTTGAAGAAACTGAACTTTGTTTGTGTCATGAACTTTGTTTTCACTAGCTTGACTGTTTCTGAATGTTAAGAAATCTTCTTTCTCTGTAAACTCTCATCAGTCTGGTGTTTAAAAAGCTTCATCATTGTTTGATTATTGATCAACAACAAGGAGGGTTACAAAGTAAATGGCAATCAGCTAATATTTGTAGTGTTTTTTCTAAATATTTCCTGGGGTCAAAGTTGGACAGGTCAGCTGACTGCGGCTTCCTGTCAGAACTGTCCAGAACACAGACAGAAAAAGAAGTTTGTCAGAAATACAAACCACCATGAAGCTCTGCAGTACAAACGTTTCATTTCGGACTCCCAAACCTTCCTGTTTTCCTCAATACAAATCTGTGTGATCTGTGTGTGAACAGTATTACATGCTAGGTAATGTATACTTCATCCAATGTTCTGTTGTTCTGTAACTCTTCGATTCCAACAGACAGAATTGTTCATAGCAGAGAGACTATAAAGTGTAGATGGATGAAAAAAAAAAATCCATAAAATATATTTTACTGATTTGACCATTTTAAATATATTAAAAAAAGAATATATATATATGTGTGTGTGTGTATAGACTTACATTACTGAGTTAAATTTGCTGTTTTCATTGACTTAAACAAATTATTTTTTGCTTTGGGTGTGTTTTCTCCTATTTTTGCACAGAGCTGTCTGTCTAGTTTTTTTTTTTTTAATTTTGTTTCAATCATTTGAACTTGCTATAACCGAACCCAAGACATAATTTTCTTCTGAGCTTTCAAAATTATTTGACAATATGTTTTTTTGGTTGAAGGATAATAATGAGGAAAAAAAAAATTTAAGCAAAAAAAAAACAAAAAGGAAAAAAAAATTAGAAAAAAACTTCTGCTGTTCTGTGCTGTCACAATTTTTAAAGTTTCCTTTTTATGGATTGAACTCATTAAAGTTTAGATTTGTTCCTTAAGTTGTGTTTTTCTTTTTTTTTTTTTTTTTTACTTTACCATAAATAAACATGGAGAACATCATGGAGTGTTTGCTGCTGCACCTCCATGTCTCCATCTGGTGGAGGGAGAGCAGAAGTGCAGCAGCTGATGTTCAGCAGCTTCCTCTGCCTCCCACGGCTGTCTGACTGCATTCACCTGAACCTGAGAGGAAACACAAGAGAAGAGCCAATCAGTGGAGGAGCAGCTGATCTGTTTGTGAAGGAGGATCAGAGCTGATGATGTGTGTTTCCTCTGCAGATGAAGGTAGAAGGTGTGTGTGAGCTGATGTGGATCCAGTGAATCCAGCAGCATGGATCAGTGTGAGGACACACAGGAGGGAGCCCCTCCCTCTAAAAGCACTCTGTGTGGGGAAGATGAGAGCCAGAGCAAAGCTCAGAGGTGAGATTAACATCTCTAACTGTCCAGGACTCTTCACCGTGTCAGAGCTCAGCACTCAAACCAGCAACCTTCATTCTTCACAGGAACAAACCTGGACCTGGATATGAACCCAGCCGTGTGTCCAAAAGGAGTGACGCATCGAAAGATCAAATTATCAACTTTAAATCTGCAGTATTTTCAACTGAAGAGAGGTAAGCTGTATGTAACTCTGAAACAGAGTGAAATGTTTTCATTGCAACACGTGTTTGATGAGAGTTCAGCTCTTTCTCAACTTTTGTGTTGCCCTCTCCCGCAAACTTGCAATTATGGCTCAGAAAAGATCCATCTTGCTCCCTTTGTACATCTGCCGGTACGCTCAAGCACATTTTAGTGGGCCGTGGCACCAGCCTCACGCAAGGCAGATCTACATGGTCCTGGACACAACCAGGTCCTGAGATGTTAAGCCAATGCACTTGAGTACAAGAGGGCATACATCAACGTCCAACCCTTTACCAATTGTCCGGGAGGGGAAGAAAGCCTAGAATTGGTCCCTCATAACCTGAGTTGACTCCTGTGAATGCAGCCAGGGACTGGGAGATGCAAGTAGCCTTAGACCAAAGACTACTCTTACCCTTGGAGACCGCAACAACCACACTGCATCTGGACCTTGTCCTCTGGTCAATCTCCTGCCGACTTCCCAACATTATTGTCATGATTTGCTTCAGGGACCCAAAATACGACAATCTCAGGAGTAGAAGAAAAGCAGGTTTATTAAAGCCTTTCACTCCGATGCTTCCGCCCAGGCCTTGGAGATAAACGGCCAATTGAGGTGAGGAGAGATGGCTGTAGTGAAGAGGGGTGGAGTCGTCTGTACGGCAAGGAAGGCGTGGCTCCAGGTAGAGGCGATAGGGGAAGAAAATGGACTCCAAGAAGGAGTGGCAAAACTCAGGATCCTGGGGCTTTGTCACCAGTTCTTGAAACAAAAATCCCCAGGGATGTCTGGGAAGGTTTTCCAAAAAGGAGAAGGTGCGGGGACTTACAAGACTTTGGAAGAATTTGAGCAGGAGAGAGGCAGGCAGCAACTGCTGGCAGTTTGATGTCTGGATAAGGCTGAGCAGTATAGCTGGCAGTCAGGTTGAGAGCTGAGCATGAACACCGCTGACAGTTTCTCTGGAAGCCTGTAGTGCAACAATTCAGCAGAGAATGAAGGGCAGAGGGAGAAATACATAGGAGCAGGCACAGGTGGAGGGAATCAGCTGATTGGCAGCAGGCAGGCTGCTTCTGTGACAATTATAGAGCTATCAGTACCATGGGAAGATTCACTGGAAGAAGCGTATGAGTGTAAGAAACTATGCTACTCCAACTTGGCAGCTGAGGCAGAGGACAGAGGCTGGAAAATCAGGGTGCACCCAGTGGAGGTGGGGGGCAGGGTCTTTGCAGCCAGTACAAGCACTAGGCTCCTCAGAGAGGTTGGAGTCAGACATAGACAGGCCATTAAGGAGCTGTCCAACACCACTAAGAGGGCAAGCCATTGGCTGTGGCTGAAGAAGAGTGACATCACATGGACAGCAAAAGTGAACAAATAGCAGCAAGACACACCCAGGCTTGATCAACCTGTGGTGGGTCTACCTCAAAGCAGGGTGGATTGTGATAAATGGCTGAAACAGCCTATGATGCTGAGGTACACATCTAATGATGTGTCCCACTGTAGAAACCACATGGAACTTCAAAGAACCAAAACTCTGAAGTTAGAGTGGTACAACATGAGGGATTTGCAACAGCTACTCCTGTCAAAACACTAATAAAACATATGTTTTTTGGTTTCCTTATCAGGATCCATCAGAGATTCAGAAGTGGGACTGAATCCAGCTGTGTGTCCTTCAGGAGTGACTTTTCAAAAGATCAAATTATCAACTTAAAATCAGCAACATCTTCATTCGCAGAAAGGTGAGTTGTATGGAACTCTGAAACCGAGTCAAATGAGTGAAATGTTTTCATTCCAACATGAGTTTGATGTTAATTCAGTTCTTTCTCACTTACATTTCTATCTTCATGTATACAGCAGTGCATGTTGGAGCTTTTCCACAAACACAGTTATCACAATGAAAAGAATGGATGTTGGAGGAGCTTCTGAGTGTCTGTAGGACACCAGTTGATCCAGCAGATGTGACCTTTGTGGTTGAGCTCCAACTCAATGATACATGACACATGATCTATGCTTTGAGAGGGTGCAAAGATATTTGTCTAAATGGAGGTTATGGATTCTTGTTGGAGCTCTGTGGTTATGGATCACCTTCAGATCTGATCTTCCTTCTTGTTGGGGCAACTGTGGTGTAGTGGTAGGGCAATTGACCTCTAATCGGAAGATTGCAAGTTTGATTCTTGCCTTGCCTGCCCACCCATGTGTCAAAGTGTCCTTGGGCAAGACGCTGAACCCCACATAGCTTCAGGTGAAAGGTTGGCGCCAGTGCTTGGCAGCGAATGGGGGAATGAAACTTTGACTGTAAAGCGCTTTGGGGCTTCAAGGAAGGTAGAAAAAGCGCTATACAAGTATATACCATTTGCCATAAAGTTTACTTAAATGACATCACCATCCTCCACTGTTTGAAATAACTTGAAGTCGGATGCTGTAGCTTCACGGAGTTCATCAGTTACTTTATGGCTATATCTCACACAGACAGTCAAATACATTCATACTGGGAGATGTCCAGTCTGATCAAAACAACTCAGGTAAAATGATCTTGCCCAAGTGTGCAGACTGAGCTTTTGGTTCTTAGTAGATAAGCAAAACCAGTAAAGTTTTCTCTCACCAGAGTTGTCTGACTGATTAAGACCTCCAGCTAATGTTAGTCTCTGTGAGCACAAACAGAATAGATCTGATTGTTGCTGATTCTCCACAGAGTGGACCAGCAGAGCTCAGAGACTCCCAGTGGTCAGTCTGTCCAGCAGCATCAAACACAGCTGGACTCCATCTTTCTGGTCTGTACATGAACAACAACTACTTTTCCATCATTCTGTTCACAGTCATCTCCATGCTGCACTTTGGAGACCAGTGGATTGTCAGTGTGTCCAACATGGAGCTGATGTTTGGCTCCATGACTTCACTCTGATTGGCTCATTCATCTAGAATTCTGTTGCAGCTGCTGGAGGACAACATTGTTACTTTTGTGAAGAAGGAGCTGAAGAAGATCCAGAAGATTCTGAGTCACAGGGAGGATGAAGAGGAGCTGGAGGATGAAGATGAAGAACAGAAGAGCAGCAGAGAGTCACTGATGAAGATCACAGAGAACTTCCTAAGGAGAATGAAGCAGGAGGAGCTGGCTGATCGACTGCAGAGCAGTAAGAGGATTTCTCTGAAGGTTTCAGCTGCTGATAAATGAAGATTTACTGATGTCTGAACACATGGAACCACAGGGATTCAAACCCTCATCATTCAGGGCTGCAGAGAGTTCATTTACTCTGTTTGTTGTCTTCATTCAGGATCTTCTGCTGCAGTTTATCGACATAAAGTCCAATCTGGTCTGAAGAAGAAGTTCCAGTGTGTGTTTGAGGGAATCTCTAAAGCAGGAAACCCAACCCTTCTGAATGAGATCTACACAGAGCTCTACATCACAGAGGGAGGAACTGGAGATCTGAATGAAGAACATGAGGTCAGACAGATTGAAGCAGCATCCAGGAAAGCAGACAGAGCAGAAACAAGCATCAGACAAGAAGAGCTCTTTCAACTCCCAGCTGGAAGACAAGAACCAATCAGAACCGTGATGACAAAGGGAGTGGCTGGCATCGGGAAAACAGTCTTAACACAGAAGTTCACTCTGGACTGGGCTGAAGGCAAAGCCAACCAGAACATCCACTTCATATTTCCATTCACTTTCAGAGAGCTGAATGTGCTGAAAGAGGAGAAGTTCAGCTTGGTGGAACTTGTTCATCACTTCTTCCCTGAAACCAAAGAAGCAGGAATCTGCAGCTTTGAAGACTTCCAGGTCATCTTCATCTTTGATGGTCTGGATGAGTGTCGACTTCCTCTGGACTTCCACAAGACTCAGATCCTAAATGACCCTAGAAAGTCCACCTCAGTGGGAGATCTGCTGACAAACCTCATCAGGGGGAACCTGCTTCCCTCTGCTCGCCTCTGGATAACCACACGACCTGCAGCAGCCAATCAGATCCCTGCTGAGTGTGTTGACATGGTAACAGAGGTCAGAGGGTTCAATGATCCACAGAAGGAGGAATACTTCAAGAAGAGATTCAGAGATGAAGAGCAGGCCAGCAGGATCATCTCCCACATCAAGAGATCCAGAAGCCTCCACATCATGTGTCACATCCCAGTCTTCTGCTGGATCACTGCTACAGTTCTGGAGGATCTGCTGAAGAGCAGAGAGGGAGGAGAGCTGCCCAAGAGCCTGACTGAGATGTACATCCACTTCCTGGTGGTTCAGGCCAAAGTCAAGAAGGTCAAGTATGATGGAGGAGCTGAGACAGATCCTCACTGGAGTCCAGAGAGCAGGAAGATGATGGAGTCTCTGGGAAAACTGGCTTTTGAGCAGCTGCAGAAAGGAAACCTGATCTTCTATGAATCTGACCTGACAGAGTGTGGCATCGATATCAGAGCAGCCTCAGTGTACTCAGGAGTGTTCACACAGATCTTTAGAGAGGAGAGAGGCCTGTACCAGGACAAGGTGTTCTGCTTCATCCATCTGAGTGTTCAGGAGTTTCTGGCTGCTCTTCATGTTCACCGGAAATCCATCTCCTCTGGAGTCAACCTTATGGAGGAAGAAAAGAAAAAGTCAAGAAAAAGTCAGAAAAAGTTTTTTAAGGTAAAGCAAAGCAGCTCAGTCCAGTTCTACCAGAGTGCTGTGAACAAGGCCTTACAGAGTCCAAACGGGCACCTGGACTTGTTCCTCCGTTTCCTCCTGGGTCTTTCACTGCAGACCAATCAGAGTCTCCTACGAGGTCTGATGACTCAGACAGGAAGTAGCTCACAGATCAATCAGAAAACAGTCCAGTTCATCAAGGAGAAGATCAGTGAGGATCTGTCTGCAGAGAAAAGCATCAACCTGTTCCACTGTCTGAATGAACTGAATGATGGTTCTCTAGTGGAGGAGATCCAACAGTTCCTGAGGTCAGGACGTCTCTCCACAGATGAACTGTCTCCTGCTCAGTGGTCAGCTCTGGTCTTCATCTTACTGTCATCAGAAGAAGATCTGGAAGTGTTTGACCTGAAGAAATACTCTGCTTCAGAGGAGGCTCTTCTGAGGCTGCTGCCAGTGATCAAAGCTTCCAACAAAGCTCTGTAAGAACTCTCATAAAGATCACTTTTACTGAAGAAAGGAACTTGAGTTAAAAAAGGATCAAGTCAATAACTGCTGTCATATTTTATTTTCTTCAGACTAAGTGGCTGTAATCTGTCAGAGAGAAGCTGTACAGCTCTGTCTTCAGTTCTCAGCTCTCAGTCCTCCAGTTTCAGAGATCTGGACCTGAGTAACAACAACCTGCAGGATTCAGGAGTGAAGATTCTGTCTGCTGGATTGGAGAGTCCACACTGTGAACTGGAGACTCTTAGGTCAGTTCTCAATAAACTATTTCTTTCCCCAAGTTCTGCATGGTTTTCTCTGATTCAGGACGTTTCAGACATCAGTGAAGAGAAAAAAACAGGGGAGCGTTGCACAAAAGTGAAATGAAAACACCCCTTGTAAATTCTTAATTTGAGTTTGACCTCATCTAGTATTTACGATAGTTTTCGTGGGGTCTCCGTCATGTTGTTACATGAGAATAGTTGCACGTGAGGGATCTGCAGGGGACTCAAGTGCACCTTTCACTTCAACAGCACTAAAGATCTCGCTGCGCACTGCCAAGGGTTAGAGGGGGTTGAAAACTAACTAGTGATAAATGGGAAAAATGTTGGGGGAAAGGAGAGGGCATATCTACTGTGTCTACACTGATTATGTAATAGTCTTTTCTCCATCTCCAGAGCAACATATTAGGGAACTTAACACCTGCTTGAAAAGTTCCATCAAGCTCATCTTAACATTAACCCAAGGAAGTGCATCGTCTTTCCAAAATAACTGAAATTCCTTGGAAACACGGTTTCTGTAAGGGGTTTCATGTGGATCCTAATATAACAGTTGCAGTAATTTGATATCCAACACCAATCAATGTTAAGTCCTTTCAGATCTTTCGTGTTCTTGACCTGGTTGGTTGGTACCTCAAGTATTTTAGACATTTCACGAACCTGGCAGCTGCCTTGAACCATCTCAAAAGATAAGGCAAATAGTGGAACTGGAATGCGGAGTACCAACGGTTTTTCCAGCTACTAAAAACAGCCCTGGTCAATGCTCCAGTACTCATGCATGCTGATTATTCTTCACCTTTTGAAATCCACACCAATGTGAGTGTAGTAAGTCTCAGAACAGTGATGGTTTAACCTACCAACCGGGGAAACCGGGTGATAGCGTTTTCTTAAGCACCGGTCACACAACGCTTTACGACTTGATCACAGCCAAAACGCCGTCTCCCGTGAAGCAGACAATGTTGTTCATGGTGATGTCCAGTTTATGACGAGCTACAGTCGATGTATAAACATGGCAGGATGCTGAAAAAATAGGAACGGCGTCGGATGCAGCAAAAAGCTTTGAACTGCTCAAAACTTTAGTCCTCTGGCAACCACGGGTGGCACTCTTTGTAAAGACGTGCAACACACGAGAAACACACTTGATAATGAGTCTATAAAATCTATAAAAGACTTGGGGAGATGTGGAAAGACGCGAAAGTTTAGCGTCTGTCACGGGCAGAGCACGGTCATCAGACAGGTGTTACACGTCTCAAACAAGTTCCAAATACGACTGATCACTGTCTAATCACTTCTATATCACTTATGATTTGCGGGATATAAATTCCGTAATGTTCTGGGACTTCGGCACTTGCAGTCTAGATGAACCCTCAACACCGTGATGTCCTCATCTTCATGCTCCAGCGCCAACAGAATCAACTGATGTAGGTTCAACATATCCTTGCTGAGAGATGAAGAAGTCTGAAGGCCGAGGAGGAAGGGGGATGGTACGGAACATCTGGGTGTGAACCGGATTGTGAGGATACAGACAATTACGCGTGGATTGAGTGGGTGGCAGTGCTTAAGCAATGCTTCGGCAGTGCTTCAGCAGTGGAATAGCCGCCAACGGCAATACACCGTACAAAGCACGGCCAAGCCAAAATTCACCAAAAATTACTACTGACAATCACGTCCACCAGATTTTCAGAACTTTTTGGCCATGATTAAGCCATAAAGCGCTGTGTGACCGGGGCTTTACCGAGGTCTAAAAGGAGCCGAGTGTCTCTACTCCTCCTCAAAAAAAGAGTGTCTATCAGAGGTGTGGGCAGTGGGGAAAATGGACACCTACCTTGAAAGGGTGCAGTTCTCAGTTTTCACAGATCACGGTGCTCTGTCATTGGGCATTCAATGCTGAAGACTGACCGGTTGGATTCTGTGGCTGCAACAGTTTACTTTCAAAATCTATAGCAAAAAAGGACTTCACAACATAGTACCTAATGCCCTGTCCAGAGCGGTTTCAGATTCTCTCTCACCAAAGGCCTACACTACAGTTCTTACCTCCACTGACATGCTGTCTTCTCTGGCCCAATTCAGAGATATGCAACAGAACAATTCTGAAGTTAAAGAGCAAAATAAGGAGGCAAATGACCACAAACCTGATACTTGGATTCTGTATCATAAAGGGACTCTTGTACCATCACTCTCCTGCCAGAGACAGCTGTAACAAATACCAGCGAGTGGTTCCGAATTGAACGTACAAGGGTTTCTGGATTATTTCCATATGAACCCACTCGATGGGCACTTAAAGTCCTAAAAGTCGCCTCGTGGCCAAAATCAGAAGCCAGATAGTTTTCTCCAATCAACACTGGTTAAAGAAGCAGTGGAAGAACTGGGGGTTGACCTAAAAGCTCAATTTCCTCTGAGCAAAAACCTTTATTTCCTTTTTATAGTGGACTACTTTTCCAAATAGGTGAAGAAGTTCCCTTTAAAAGACAGCAAAGCCCACTGGATTGTGGCCATCTTCAAAGAGATTTTCACTCAGTTTGGTGTTCCTCGGGAGATCTCAGACCGAGAAACACCAGACATGAGATGACAAATATGGATTCTATATTATGGAGTAGCAAGTTCAGGTTTAAAATTTTGCCGACAAACTGCTAAAATGTAGAGTTAAGTTAAAAGTTCTATAGTTACCTTTAAAAAATAAAATACTGTTTCATATCTTCTTCATCAATATACTGTGTTTTGGTGATTGATATTACATTTTTTTGTTTAAATAGTGATTTCAAAATCTTGCAAACTCTGTTTACTTGCTGTAACTTCAGGTGCTGCTGCTCCTGAATTCACCATTCTGTCTGCTTTCAGGTTGGAGAGCTGCAGTTTGTCAGAGAGCTGCTGTGAAGCTCTGGGCTCAGCTCTGAAGTCCAACCCATTCAATCTGACAGAACTGGACCTGAGCAGGAACTACACGCTGCAAGATTCAGGATTTCTTCATCTGTGTGGTTTTCTGGAGAGTCCAAACTGCAGACTAGAAACTTTGAGGTCAGTAAAAAATCTGAACTCTCTTAGGGGTGGAGCCTAAACATGTTGTCAGTTTATCACATGTCCATAAAACCACACATTCACATCTAAGGGGAAAGTTAGAATTAACCTACAAAGCATGATTCTCAACCGTGGGAGGAAGTTGGAGGGCCTGAAAACCCATGCATGCACAAAGAAAACATGCAAACTTTTCAAAGAAAGAACCCAGCTGTCTTATTTTTGCTGTGAAATAAGAGTGATAACCACAACACCCACCATGCAGTCCTTATTTGTATTAAGGAAAATAATATTTCATTTTAACTTATTATTTACCTGATTGGGATTTTTGGTCACCAAGCCTTATTTTTGTTTATGTTATTTTGCTAGTACTAATAATCTTGTTCTGCTCATGCCAAGGACAGATGCTTTTCTTCTCTCTCCTCCTCCTCTCCCCTCTTGTGTTACTTCTAAGGCTTCTGTTGGTTATACCACTGTGCTTGTCACAAAAAATGTCACAAGACAGTTTCTAGTTGGTCTTCAAAACACAGTAAAATCCAAATCTTTGCTAAAATCACATTTTTGAGGTCATCATTTCATGGTAAATTGAACATTTCTGTTAGTTTCTATAGATGATAACTTCATTTATTCCTTTAATGATCACAGAATCATTTTGAAACTCATGCAGTTCTGATGATGTTATATTTCACAATTGCTGTTTCAAGCTGACTCCTCTTGACAAATAAAGACTTCTTTTTTTTTTTGGGGGGGGGGGTGTTTTTTTAAATTCAAATGTTCCTTTTCAGCTTAAAAAAACTCTGTTGCTGTGACTGAGCAGCTTAATAATCTTCTGCTTTAAAGTTTGTGATGCTTTCAGACAGAAACATTGGACTGTTTGCTCACCTGGATGGTGTTTTTGGTTCAGTCCTGCAGCTGAAAGCTTCTCTGGGTCTTAACTGAGCTGGAGCTCCAGCTACTATCACTGCTCCTAAACACATTTTTATGTCTGCGTTCAGGTTGGAGAACTGCAGTTTGTCAGAGATCAGCTGTGAAGCTCTGGGCTCAGCTCTGAAGTCCAACCCGTCCAATCTGACAAAACTGGACCTGAGTGGGAACAACCTGCAGGATTCAGGATTTCTTCATCTGTGTGATTTTCTGGAGAGTCCAGCCTGCAGACTGCAGACTCTGAGGTAAGAGTATATATTTCAGTTGTGTTTAGATTAATATTATGACAAATATGGTTACACTAAAATGCAAACATGAGGCTGATGTTCTTCTGCTTCATGCTGACAGCATCATGGTGCTGAAATTCCAGGCTGATGTTTGACTTTCACACATCTGGACTTTTTCACTGAAACAGCCAAACGTTCCTGAATGATGTTCTTCTCTGCTTCTCTTGGACTCTTCTGATCTGCTGCTGTTGCTTCACATGTTTGGACTTTTTCCAAACTTTCTAACATTTTTTAACTTTAAACTCTAGAACTGAAGGATGAAAAACATAAAGTTTGCCTGTAAACTGAACTCTTCGTTCTGGATTTAGGTTGAAGTTCTGCGGTTTGTCAAAGATCAGCTGTGCTGCTATGGTCTCAGCTCTGAAGTCCAGCCCATCCTATTTGACAGAACTGGACATAAGGAGGAACAAGCTGAAGGAATCAGATGTTCAGCAGCTCCAGGATCTGGTGGAGAGTCCAGTCTCTAAACTGCAGACTCTGAGGTCAGTAGAGGGTTGGAGTCAATCCAGCTGCTTCCAGATGTTTTGTCCTGAAGTTAGTTGGAGAGCAAAGACGCAGAGTTTCCTGTGAAGCTGCAGATTTAAAGATGTGTGTAACAATGGGTGAATGGGAGAGTTTTGACCTTGAAAGACCGAAGCGCTTGTTTACAGGTGTTTACATAGACTTTTCATTGGAAGTGGTACTTTGAAAGTGCATTGCCAAGGGAGGTGTGAAAGTAACATAAAAGGAAATAATGACAGGCTTTCTGGATGACATGTGACATGTGAAGATGACATGAAACTACTGCTCTCAACAGAGTTGACGCTCCTGCTGATTTTTACATAACTGACTGAAAATATTCCATCTCTGTTTCTTTATGCTTTTTACAGATGGAGGGATATAAGTGTCAGGTCCCCCAGGTAGTCTGCAGAGATGTTGTGACTGGACATTGTTTCACCTGGGAGTTGGAGATGAGAGCAGAGTGGAAATGAAGAGCAGGAGCATGAATTAATCTGAGATCAGCTCCACTGTCTCTAATTTCATCATATCCAAATTTAGAGTACAGTTGTTTTGCTGCAGCTTCCCCGGTGGACTGATGGAGAACTGCACTTCATTATCTCGTTCTAGCTTTCAGTGTTAGAATGTCTTCTGCTTCTCCTCTCTCTATCATTGGGACTTTCTCTGAACTTTGTCCTCATGCTCTTGCCATACTTGCAGATGTCATTTCAGTCAAGTGCAAGTTATGTCCTGGAGGTGAACAATTTTCTACTTAATATCAATGAGTCACCTGTCTACACTATGTAAGCTACTATATACAATGTACATGTTCTCATGGTCATGTGTTGAAATTAATGAAGTGATGCTAAAAAGTCTGAATGCCCTTGTGTAGTCTCTATGTTTTTATTTTGTGGATTTTACTTTTCTTTTTTTTCTTTGTTGTTTGAGTAGAAAAAAGTAAAGTAACTTACAAGTAGTGAAGTGCTTTTTCAAATGGGGAATGAGTAAAGCAATTTAATACAAATTTCATCCAGTAACTTAAGTAAAGTAATATTCCTCAGACTTCTTCACCACTCCTGAATAAAACATCCATGGGCGTTTTATTACCCTGGAGCGTTGTCTTATTGACATTTTTCTTCTTTTTTTCATTGTTGTAAAAACACTCTTTGCCTGCACGGCTTTCTGGATCTCTCCACCGCTCAGTCTGTTTTTCTGGTAAACAAAGGAGCTGCTTGCAGGCTCCTGGGTGAGATTACCGTCATGACACGATATTGACAAAAAAAGCGCAATCTTTCTGTTGGAATTTTCCAAATAGAGCAAAGTGTTAAGAAATGACGGTAATTCAAAGACTGCTTCGCCAAATGTGTCGGGGGCGACACACATAGTTTAATTCAATTCAATTTTTTTGTATAGCCCAATATCACAGCCATAGCTGTCTCATTGGACTGATTATCAACATATTGCAAGAAGCAAAAAAAATTATTAAACATGTAAAAGCAGACAATAGCTGGTTGTAAAACGAACTAAGCTGAACAAACATCTCTGCCCTTACACTCTCCTTCGCGGTGAGAAAAAACTCAGTTCTAAAGGTTTAACTGACATCAACTCACAACTGCATGATCATTGAGTTGTCTTGTAATATATACGGTCTATGGTATGTGTGCTGTTTGATAGGAGCATGGTCATGAGTTCTTATGTGGCGTTTCACCCCGATGAAACGTCCTAGATCTCTGTCAGAAAAGCAGAAAACCATGCAAATCTCTTGAATAACGCAGAAAGTTTAGCCCTTATTTACCACTATTTACAAGTACATCTAAAAGAATTATTTCAAAGGGGTGTGACAATCCATTGATTCCTTGATAAATCTTTTTCTATTCCCATGATCCGACTACGTTGATTTGTCTGAGGCAAGTTGTTAATTAAATCTAATTGACCTAAACCATTAAAAAATGCTTCAAGGTGAGATAAATCATAAACTGATATTGGAAAATACCATTTGGATTGAGGCACAGAAACAAAACCGATGTGGAAAGCTTCACCTGCACTGTTCAGTATGCAGGGATTTATCTCTGAGTTGCATTGGTTTCTTTTTAGCTAAAGATGTCCGGCTTTGATTTTAGGTCAGTGAATTGGATAAAATCATATGTCTTCAAAATTACAAACAATGACAATGAATCAGATTAGCAACCACAAATTATGTGAATCGAATCATTGTGAAAATTCACTGTTAGATTCCAACTGTTTCATGTCAAAGTTAAATACTTTTGACAAATTAATTCAAAAAGGACTCACTGATTGAACTGAAAACGGCCCAATCTGGCAACGCTGCTTTGCTGTTGCTAATTTGAGTTAGCGAGGATAGTGGCTAACTAAATTACACAACTTGCTGTTGAATGGAATATATCACTGCTGCAGAGAGACTGGGGAAGACAAAACACGTGATAAGCAAACTTTTTTCAGAATACAAATGCAAATCTCATGTTGAACTACTTTATTTTTTATGTTTTTGACATCCAAAATATTTAAATTTCATGACTTTTCCAAAACAGAAGATGTCATTTTTTCAAAAACTTTCAAGGACCTAGACATTGCATTTTCAGTTTCCCAAACCTTTCCATGTTTTCCATAGTACAATCTCTGCATACAAATAAACAGTTTCTTTCTTGTATGAGTTTTCATTTGTCATTTGAGACCAGTTTTTTCTACTAAAACGTTTATCACAATCTCTACAAGAAAAAGGCTTCTCTCTTGTGTGAGTTCTTATATATGATTTGAGATTATATCTATGATTAATTTTTTTTATCACATTCTATACAAGAAAATGGTTACTCGTATGAGTTCTCATGTGTGATTTGAGACCAATTTTTTTACTAAAACATTTATCACATTCTGTACAAGAAAAAGGCTTTTCTCCTGTATGAGTTCTCATGTGTCTTTTGAGACTACATATTTGACTGAAACCTTTATTACATTCTGTACAAGAAAAAGGCTTCTCTCCTGTGTGAGTTCTCATGTGGTATTTGAGATAACTTTTTCTACTAAAACTGCTTTCACATTCTGTACAAGAAAAAGGCTTTTCTCCTGTATGAGTTCTCATGTGTCTTTTGAGAGTACTTTTATCACCATAACTTTTATCGCATGTCTGACAATGAAAAGGCTTCTCTCCTTTATGAGATCCCATGTGTGTCTTGAGAGTTGATAAATGTCTATAACTTTTATTGCATTCTTTGCAAGAAAAAGGCTTGTCATCTGTGTGCGTTCTTATGTGACTTTTGAGAAGAGATTTTGCTCTAAAACTCTTATCACATTCTTTGCAAGAAAACGGTTTCTCTCCTGTGTGAATTCTTATATGTGTTTTGAGATGAAATTTCGTTTTACAACTGTAATCACATTCGTTGCAAGAAAAAGGCTTCTCTCCAGTGTGCGTTCTTGTGTGTGTTTTGAGATGAGATTTCCTCCTAAAACTGTTATCACATTCTTTGTAAGAATACAGTTTCTCTCCTGTGTGAGTTTTCATGTGTAATTTGAGACTAGATTTTCTACTAAAACTGTTTTCACATTCTGTACAAAAAAAGGGCTTCTCTCCTTTGTGACTTCTAATGTGAAACTTGAGAGTTGATAAATGTCTATAACTTTTATTGCATTCTTTGTAAGAAAAAGGCTTCTCTTCTGTGTGAGTTTGTATGTGTGCATTGAGATGAAAATGTGAACCAAAACTTTTACCACTATCTTCACATACGTTCGGTCTTTTGTCAGACTCAGTTCTCATGTTGACAGACCCCTTTGGAGCAATCATTGTTTTTTTAACATACTTTTTATAAGAACTTCTTAGTTTAGTTGATGTTGGTTCTTCATGCTGGCTTTCTTCTTCAACCTGACTATCAGTTGAATTAAAGTTATGTTGATTGTTTAGATCTCCTTCACTATTCTCGTTTTCTTCATAAAAAGGAATCCCCATCAAGGTCTTATGCCCTTCACTCTGGATGAGGGAAAACCCTTCTTTCACCTCTTTAATCTGTGAAGGCTGTGCCTTTTCTAGTTCTTCATTCTGTGGAGGTTCTGGTTCCTCCTGCTCCTCTTTATTCTGTGGAGGTTCTGGTTCCTCCTGCTCATCTTTTATCTGTGGAGGTTCTGGTTCCTCCTGCTCCTCTTTAATCTGTGGAGGTTCTGGTTCCTCCTGCTCCTCTTTAATCTGTGGAGGTTCTGGTTCCTCCTGCTCCTCTTTAATCTGTGGAGGTTCTGGTTCCTCCTGCTCATCTTTTATCTGTGGAGGTTCTGGTTCCTCCTGATCCTCTTTAATCTGTGGAGGTTCTGGTTCCTCCTGCTCCTCTTTAATCTGTTTAGGTTCTGGTTCCCTTTGTTGCTCTTCAACCTGTGGAGGTTCTTGTTCCTCCAGTTCCACTCTGGAGTTTTTCTGCTGGTTGCAGAGATCTTTCTCTTCAGTCACAAAATGCTGGGGGAGGACTGCAGAGACACAAGGAGAAGACTTTTAATACTTTTATAGGACTTTGTGCAATGCCAAGCACCAATAAACAACATATCAGTTTATTTAAATGCACTAAAACTTTAAAAACAAAAAAAGTAGTTTTTTTCCATTTAAAGTTAAGACAGTTATAAGTGATGGTGGTCTTTCAGTTCTGGGTTAAAACTCTACGTATTTCCACAATGTAAGCTCACTAATATTTTTTTTAAACGAACCATATAAACAGGTGCACTTTATAGATGGATTAATTTTGGTTGTCTTTACTGATGCTTGTCATTTTGAGAGGTGCATAGCAATCAAAATTTCTGTCTTTTTTTTAATAGTTGTATGCAAGGTTAGGCGTTATTGTGATTATGCTAACATGGCTAACGAGTAACACTGTAAGACCGTGTTTTTTTTTTGTGTTAATAACAAGGTTGGGCGTTAACATAGTCAGAGTGATGTTAGTTTTAGCTGTATCCGTTTTTAAACGTATTGCAAGCAAAGTTGGATGTTACAGGTATTGTGAATATGCAAACATGGTCAACACTTAGTGTGTTACAATTGAGTTATAGACCTACTATGAATACAGTTAAAGTCTGACTGCCTGATGGACTTATCTCTGACTCTTGTCTTGCTTAAAGTGCCTAAAAGTTTGGTGAGCCTACTTTTGGTTGAGTAGATGCTGGCTGTACTTGCTGCTCTAAAGCTCTCCCGATGCTCCTTTTCTACTAAGTTAAACACCAAGTCCCTTGTCTGGTGTTTACTAATATGGAGTTTAGTCTCTCCAAGTCATCACCCAGTGCTGGGTCTTTACCAGTATGTGACTACAGGAATATTTCTCCTTCGCTTGAGTCTCTTCTTCCTCACCCCGAAATTTTCATCAGCTCTGCTGGAAATACCAAGACCGCTGATCTCGCAGTAACTTCCAGCTCAACCACTCCACCATTACTCACTCTAGTCCACTACACACCACCGTCCTAGGAGCACCAGTCAGACCGTCAATCACAATGTGTTAGCCAGTCTTGTCAGATCAGCTAGTACTGCCACTCTGTGTACATCTGTTGGTGTCGGCCTGCTCAATGTCCACTCATGGACAAGGGACACTTAATCCATGATCTCTTCACTCACCACCAACTGGATCTTTTTCTGTTTTACAGAAACCTGGCAACAACCCAACGACTTAAAATACTGCTTTGGGTTTGCTTATAGTGAGTAACTCTTAAACACTAAAAAAGTTCATTTTGCATGATATGGGCCTTTAATACCCACGTCTCAAAATGCCCGCCTCCTATCTAATCTACTTAAACTTAAATGATTTTAGCAAATGGCTGCAATATGGCAAAAAGTGAAAAATTTTAATACTTTCCGTACCCACTGCATTTAGACAATGAAAATTATTTTCATATTTTTTTAAGGAAATGAAATAGCATAAAAGTACTATATAAATAGTATTACCACAACTTTAATGTCAACCCAAATTAAAACATGCTGAGAAAACAAGGACTGATTTCCTAGAGGACTGCAGATTGAAAGAGAATGCTGTTTTCCATGTTCTGCCTGTAGGTGATCATTATAAGCATTATGTTTTGGATTGTTGTCATGTCAATGACAGTAAAGATGCAACGGTCTCATGAGGGTTTTTTTTTTCAGCTTCACATGAGCTCTGTAATTTTAGATATTGTTGATGGAGTTTCCTTCAAAGCGGATTCATGTCTGTTATTGTATTTAGAAAATACTATATTTATGAATGTCCCATGAATGAAGCTTGTTGTATTTTTTCTCCACGTGTTAAAGTCCGCTTCCTTGAAAATATTCTCTGGCTTTAAACTAGTTTGTGGTCACAAGCTGGAGACAAGGGGCACAACTCATTAGCATAGCTTATAGCGTTGTAACCTGATAGCATCAGTGTGTAACATCACCGCTGTCTCCAAATTAACTCTTTTTTTAATTAAATACTGTTGCTGCTGAGAATCCAACAGGTTTATCTTCCATTTCTACCGCTGAAAACTGAAGATCGCTGGATCACAACTGATTATTGTTTAAGTTTTGAGAGTTAAAATAACAAAATTCTTATTACGACATATTTCAAGCATTTACGTTGTTTGAGGGTGTTGTGGGGATGCGTGTGTGTGGTAGTGGTGCCCAACAACGGAAACCCAAGAAAGCAGAGATCTTGGAAAATAAAATCTTGATTTTCTAAAATTAAACAGTCTCAAACTAAAAATTCCAGCCCTACCTAGGTTTCTCAAAGGCCTCTGTGATGCTACCAATGAAAGTTCTCACACATCACCTGTTTGTCCAGGGTTGAGGATCCCTCCTTCAAACAGACACAGGGTTTTTGAATTAGGTTTTCCTCGCCGAGATGGAGGGTAAAAGGGCAGAGATGTTTGTTCAGCTCTTGTTTACATTTTTATGATTGACTTTATAATAGTGTAAGCCCAATGAGACGGCTATGGTTGTCATTTTGGGCTATATAGATAAAATTGAATCATAGCTTTTAGCTTAGGCTGATGGAGCAGCAGGACGTGGGAGGAGTGTGGAGTTCGAACAAGTTGGAACAAACTCACCCGCGATTGGCGACTGTAGTTCCTCTAAAAACGTGACTCAGATCGACTCGGACCAATCACTGTGGTAGGGCTGCAAAATGGCGGTAGACTATCACACTTGTCTCATTTCGCAAGGGCCGAAGGTACGACATTTCCTATGGGTGACGTCACACCATGTTATGTCCAGTAATATATACGGCCTATGGTATGTGTGCTGTTTGATAGGAGCATGGTCACGAGTTCTTATGTGGTGTTTGACCCCAATGCAACGTCCTAGATCTCTTTCAGAAAAACAGAAAAGCATGCAAATCTCTTGAATAAGTTTAGCCCTCCGCTGTTTAGAAATGGGAGAATTGTCCAGAGTGAAAGGTATAGAAGGTGGTTGGGACTGGACTGCATTTACTTGCGGGTCACACAGAAATGTTAGTTAATGGGTATACTCTACCCACACTAAGCCCCTGTTTCAACTTAACTGCATTACCAGTGGGGTTATGTTTGAGTAAATTTAAAAATAATGAAACAGGAGTCAAAGTAAAATTTTCTCCAGAGGAGAACCCTTGCAGGAGAATAAACTCAAAGCAGCTCTGACCTCTCCTGCAGAAGCACCGTCTTTTATTTAGACAAAAAGGAAGCCCTCAAAATACAAAAGGGAGGGTTGATCTAAGGTTTGCACAAATATGGAGTTAGTGCTTTTGTTATTCTTAGTTTAAGCTGTAGCAAAGCCAACAAAAGGTTACTGATAGGGTCTTGTCTAATCAGCTGTGACTGTGTATCTTCAGCATTTCAGATGTCTGTCCTTTCAAATATAAATAAACTTAACGCACAGACATTGAAAACACATTGTCTCGGTATAAACTACAACCACAATTGTCAACAACACAAAAAAACCTTAAACAAAATGTAATATTACAGAAATCCACTAATACAAATTTTAAAAAACATTTAAAAACAAAAATTGGACATTGCTTTTCATTTTTTGTTTCTTAAAACATTTATTTAAAAAATGCCAATAAAAAGTAACAGTCTATTTAAACTGGTTAAAGAGCTTAAGATGTAACTTGCATTTCAAAGCAATACATTTCTAGTCACAAGTACATCTAAAGAGGTCATCTAAAGGTCAATATTTCTGGTCAAACAAATTGAAGAACAAAACTGACTTGTATAAAAATCATTACACAGATTATATTTACAGGTACATCTAAAAGACTTATTTCAAAGGGGTGTAACAATCCATTGATTCCTTGATAAATCTACTTCTACTCCCACGATTCGACTAGATTGAATTGTCTGAGGCAAGTTGTTAATTAAATCTAAACAATTAAAACAAAAGCAATCTGGAAAACTTCACCTGCACTGTTCAGTAACCAGGTATTTATCTCTGAGTTGCATTAGTTTATTTTTAGCTAAAGATGTCCAGGTTTGACCTTAGGTCAGTGAATTGGATCAAATCGGATTTGTTCAAAATTAACAAACGATGACTATGAATCAGGTCAGCAACCACAAATTAAGTGAATCGATACATTGTGAAAATTCATTGTTACACCCCAACTATTTCATGATAAAATGAAAAACTTTTGACAAATTGATTCAAAAAGGATTCATTTGTATAGAATCATTAAACATAGATAAAATATATCAATCATTTAGTTTTTGGAATTTAATAAATGTTGCATAAAGATGATGAAAATTATTTAAAAAACAGTTCATCATTCACTTCAAAGTGAACATTTTAATTCGTGACACTCCTTCACAAATAAAAATAAACAGCGGCGCTCTCATTCAGAACTAATGAAAAAAAAGTCAAATACTCTTGTCGTCTGCTGCAGCTGGACAAATAGTATACATATAGTGTCCCCTCATTTATTGCAGCAGTTGCAATAAAAAAAATGTGATAGGCGAAATCTGCGAATTAGGATTACAGAGGTTAAAACCCTAAACACACTTTTCTCAGACAGACAAGAGCATTTTCAGACTTTCCTCTCGCTCAAAGTTCAAACTTTAATTGAAAAAAAAATCTGGTATTATAGAATGAAAACAAAGTTGTAATTGTATTCAAAGATTTACGTAGATCTGCAGAGCTGCATGTATCTTTGCAGGAGACACAGCATGGGGGAGATTGTTCTGTGTGGTGATTGGCTGGAGACTTTGTCAGACTGTGCTATTAGCCAAACGCAGCCAGTCTTTGCTAAGTACTAGCATGGCCTCCATCTCGTCTGCTTTCACTCCGCTGTCCTGTCCCTGTTATATTTGTGATTAAATTTTTTCACATTCTATACAAGAAAACGGTTTCTCGTATGAGTTCTCATGTGCGATTTGAGACCAATTTCTTTACTAAAACGTTTATCACATTTTGTACAAGAAAAAGGCTTTTCTCCTGCATGAGTTCTCATGTGTCTTTTGAGTTTACTTTCATCTCCAAAACCTTTATCACATGATTGACAATGAAAAGGCTTCTCTCCTGTATGAGTTCTCATGTGTCTTTTGAGATTACTTTCATCACCAAAACCTTTATCACATGATTGACAATGAAAAGGCTTTTCTCCTGTATGAGTTCTCATGTGTCTTTTGAGTTTACTTTTATCACCAAAACTTTTATCACATGATTGACAATGAAAAGGCTTATCTCCTGTGTGAGTTCTCATGTGTGACTTGAGAGTTGATAAATGACTGTAACTTTTATTGCATTCTTTGCAAGAAAAAGGCTTCTCTACCATGTGAGTTCTCATGTGTGACTTGAGACTAATTTTTTTACTAAAACGTTCATCACATTCTATACAAGAAAAAGTCTTCTCCCTTGTGTGAGTTCTCATGTGTAATTTGAGGCTAAATTTTCTACTAAAACTGTTACTACATTCTGTACAAAAAAAGGTCTTTTCTCCTGTATGAGTTCTCATGTGTCTTTTGAAATTACTTTTATCACTAAAACTTTTATCGCATGATTGACAATGAAAATGCTTCTCTCCTGTGTGAGTTTTCATGTGAGACTTGAGACTAAATTTTCTACTAAAACTGTTATCACATTCTGTACAAAAAAAGGGCTTTTCTCCTGTATGAGTTCTCATGTGTCTTTTGAGATGAGTTTTCGTTGTAAAACTGTTATCACATTCTTTGCAAGAAAAAGGCTTCTCTTCTGTGTGAGATCTCATGTGAGATTTGAGACTAGATTTTCTACTAAAACTGTTATCACATTCTGTACAAAAAAAGGGCTTTTCTCCTGTATGAGTACTCATGTGTCTTTTGAGATTAGATTTTGTTCTAAAACTGTTATTACATTCTTTGCACGAAAAAGGCTTCTCTTCTGTGCAAGTTTGCATGTCTCCTTTGAGATGAAAATTTGAACCAAAACTTTTACCACTATCTTCACATACACACTGTCTTTTGTCAGACTCAGTTCTCATGTTGACAGACCCCTTAGCAGCAATCCTTGTTTTTTTAACATAATTTGTATAAGGACTTCTCTTTACTTTTGGGGACCGTTTGTGTTTCTTAACCAAAACTGCCTTCTGTTTTTTTTTTTTAACATCAGAGTCCATCTGATTTTCTGACATGTGAGAGCTGTCCACATGCTGGTCATGACTTCTGTCCCTTCTCTTCCTCTGATCTCTATTCTGTGGGTCTTTCTCTCCATTTGTAGTTGATGTTGGTTCTTCATGCTGGCTTTCTTCTTCAACCTGACTATCAGTTAAATTAAAGTTATGTTGATTGTTTAGATCTCCTTCACTATTCTCGTTTTCTTCATAAAAAGGAATCCCCATCAAGGTCTTATGCCCTTCATTCTGGATGAGGGAAAACCCTTCTTTCACCTCTTTAATCTGTGAAGGCTGTGCCTTTTCTAGTTCTTCATTCTGTGAAGGCTCTGCTTTTTCTAGTTCTTTATTTTGTGGAGGTTCTGGTTCCTCCTGCTCCTCTTTATTCTGTGGAGGTTCTGGTTCCTCCTGCTCCTCTTTATTCTGTGAAGGTTCTGGTTCCTCCTGCTCCTCTTTATTCTGTGGAGGTTCTGGTTCCTGCTCCTCTTTAATCTGTGGAGGTTCTGGTTCCTCCTGATCCTCTTTAATCTGTGGAGGTTCTGGTTCCTCCTGCTCCTCTTTATTCTGTGGAGGTTCTGGTTCCTCCTGATCCTCTTTAATCTGTGGAGGTTCTGGTTCCTCCTGCTCCTCTTTAATCTGTGGAGGTTCTGGTTCCCTTTGTTGCTCTTCAACCTGTGGAGGTTCTTGTTCCTCCAGTTCCACTATGGAGTTCTTCTGCTGGTTGCAGAGATCTTTCTCTTCAGTCATAAAATGCTGGGGGAGGACTGCAGAGACACAAGGAGAAGACTTTTAATACTTTTATTGGACTTTGTGTAATGCCAAGCACCAATAAACAACATATCAGTTTATTTAAAAGCACTAGTTACAACTTTAAAAACAAAAAAAGTAGTTTTATTTTTCCATTCAAAGTTAAGACAGTTATAAGCGATGGTGGTCATTCAGTTCTGGGTTGAAAACCTACGGATATAAACGAGTGAACCTTATAGATGGATTAATTTTGGTTGTCTTTACTGATGTTTGTCATTTTGAGAGGTATATAGCACCCAATCAAAATTTCTGTTTTATTTAATAGTTGTATGCAAGGTTAGGCATTATTGTGATTATGCTAACATGGCTAACGTGTAACACTGTAAGACCGTGTTTTTTTTTGCGTTAATAAGGTTGGGCGTTAGCATAGTCAGAGTGATGTTAGTTTTAGCTGTATCCGTTTTTAAACGTATTGCAAACAAAGTTGGAAGTTACAGGTATTGTGAATATGCAAACATGGTCGACAGTGTGTTACAATTGAGTTATAGACCTACTATGAATACAATTAAAGTCTGACTGCCTGATGGACTTAACTCTTGTCTTGCTTAAAGTGCTTAATAGTTTGGTGTTTACTAATATGGAGTTTAGTCTCTCCAAGTCATCACCCAGTGCTGGGTCTTTACCAGTATGTGACTACAGGAATATTTCTCCTTCGCTTGAGTCTCTTCTTCCTCACCCCGACATTTTCATCAGCTCTGTTGGAAATACCAAGACCGCTGATCTTGCAGGAACCTTCAGCTCAACCACTCCACCATTACTCACTCTAGTCCACTACACACCACCCTCTTAGGAGCACCAGTCAGACCGTCAATCACAATGTGTTAGCCAGTTATGCCAAATCAGCTAGTACTGCCCCTTTGTATCTGTTGGTGTCGGCCTGCTCAGTGTGCCCTCATGGAGGAGGGGCACTTAATCCCATTTTAACTCTACTCCCAGTTGATTTGCTTATGCTTCCAAATCCTGTGTGCTTCGCGGAGAAGGCCTCGCGATAATTCAACGGGAAAAGTTGAAAGTCCTGACTGCGTCTGTGCCTCTGTTCACCTCAACAGACTCTCTTGATCTCTAGCTTTCTGGACCTACTCCATCCATCATCACATTGATCTAATGTCCCACTAAGTTAAATTTAGACTTCTCTTCTCACCCACCTCTACTTTTAACCAAATATGATATCGCTGAAATACTTCAATATACTTATGGTTGACACCAATCACTCACTCACCAGAGACTTTTCCTCATCATTGGACAGTTCCGGATTCTTTAGATACACAGATTTTCCTACACATTAAAGGACAACCACTGGATTTAATCTGCTGTTTTGGTCTTACCCTTTCAAACTGCACAGTAGATGATCTCAAAATATCTGATCATTTTCTGGTTTTCTTTACATTAAGCATATAACTCTATTCAGTCAAATGACTCAGTTCCATTTCTTTTTGGAACCTTAGGGACACTGATGTAAACACCTCTGTTCTATATTCCTGATATTGCCCCCCTGGACATTCATTATCCCCTTTTGAACTCTCTGGTCATTACAACATTCTAAATAGCACACTTAAAGGGTCAATATCATTCTTTTCTTAAGCCTTTCAAAGTAAACTATATCCATATATATTTCACATATTACCTTTGACACACTAATTTTTTAAAAGAAATTCAGTAATTTTTGTAAACTCTTGTATTACCCGGAAATAAGACGACTCAATCCCTTTCGCTCCTTATGGGTGGCACCCATTTCTTTGAGCAAGCCTCGGCAGCATATCTGCATTTCAAACAACATGCGAACTTTTGAAAAAATGTATGTGCATACTGTATGTCTGCCTTTAGCAGTCCTGGCATTTTTTCCAAAATAGTGGCAGCCGTCTATTGGAGACCGGCATTTATTCCAGTCGCATTTATGAGGTGGCCGTGGTGGAGTGGTCGACCTCTGATCGGAAGATTGCAGGTCCGATTCCAATCCTGCCCACCCATGTGTCAAAGTGTCCTTGGGCAAGATACTGAACAACACACCGGCTCTGGTAGTTATAGGTTGGTGCCAGTGTTCTGCATCGGAGACGCTATCAGTGTGTGAATGGGACTGTGACTGTAAAACTCTTTGGGTCCCCAAGGAAGGTATACAATTATATGCCATTTACCCTTCCAGCACATACAGAATGGTTATGGTTAATGGGATCATTTCACAGTGAAATTCAATCACAAAATGCAGACAACACTGGATGTACATTTCAGGATTTATTGAAATGATGAAAACATTGTATTCTGCTGTGATTGGCCCTGTGAACGTTTTCAGCATCATCAATCTCCGTATCAAAAACTTTCTTTGCTTTCATGCACATCTTTTTCCGTGAGACACGTGCACCTTTCCATCTTTGCTCAATAATCTAAGTTCAAACCAGTTTGAACTAATTTGTCACTCACCTTTTTGCACATCCGCCAGGAAATCGTTTGCTCCTTTTCCTGCAGCTATCTTCTCAATATTACCCATCTGCTTAGGCCATTCTCGGAAATGTTTAGGATCCACCTCAAAATGTTGTGAAATTTGCTCACCAGAATGTTTTTTGGCATATCAAACGTAAACGCCAAATCAAATGAACGTTTCTTGGGCATCCGTACACTGGCTCAAAACAGAAATACAACACTCGATGTCTGCACCACTGTGCCTTACCAGGGGGAGGTGTCCTAAAGGAACCCAGCCACTATTAGAGACTGGTGTCTAAAGTAAAGAACACCTATTAGACCTGGCATTTATTGGAGACAGGACACAATTTGAAGATGTATTGAGCACATAAAAAGAAAGTGTTTTCCTGAGGACAGTTCACTCCGCGGAGAAAGTGTGTGTGTGTGTATGTTAGCCTAAGGGTGGTGTTGGCAGCGCAGTCTCCTCCTGGAAGAAGCTGCTTTCACTTGTCAATGTCAGCTTGAGAGAACCCGCTTGTTTTCGAGGGTTGGGAGGGGTTGGTGTTCAGAGCGCAGAAGAATACATAGAAATGTGTGAATGGATCAAAATGCAGGTTTGGGTTTGCTTATAGTGAGTAACTCCTAAAACACTAAAAAAAAGTTCATTTAGCATGATATGGGCCCTTTAATACCCACGTCTCAAAATGCCCGCCTGCTATCTGATCTGCTAAATTAGACTATGAAAGGGTCAGAGAATATCCTGTAAATGTGTGCTCTTTGACAGGGTCTGAATACTTAGGACCATGTGATATTTCAGTTTTTCTTTTTTTAATAAATCTGTAAAAATGTCTTAAACTCTGCTGGGTTTTTTGGCAATATGGGGGTGCTGTGTGTACACTAATGAGGGAAAAAATGAACTTAAATGATTTTAGCAAATGGCTGCAATATGGCAAAAAGTGAAAATTTTGAGGGGGTCTGAATACTTTCTGTACCCACTTTATATAAAGAATGAAAATTATTTTCATATGTTTTAAGGAAATGAAATAGCATAAAAGAACAATAAAAATAGTATTACCACAACTGTAATGTCAACCCAAATTAAAACATGCTGAGAAAACAAGGAGGACTGCAGATTGAAAGAGAATGCTATTTTCCCTATTCTGCCTGTTGGTGATCAATATAAGCATTAAGTTTTGGATTATATTCAATATTTCATTGACAGTAAAGATGCAACGGTCTCATGAGGGTTTTTTTTTCAGCTTCACATGAGCTCTGTAATTTTAGATATTGTTGATGGAGTTTCCTTCAAAGCGGATTCACATCTGTTATTGTGTTTAGAAAATACTGTATTTATGAATGTCCCATGAATGAAGCTTGTTGTATTTATTCTCCACGTGTTAAAGTCCACTTCCTTGAAAATATTCTCTGGCTTTAAACTAGTTTGTGGTCACAAACTGGAGACAAGGGGCACAACTCATTAGCATAGCTTATTGCATTGTAACCTGATAGCATCAGTGTGTAACACCACCGCTGTCTCCAAATGAACTCTTTTTTTTAAATTAAATACTGTTGCTGATAAGAATCCAACAGGTTTATCTTCCATTTCTACCGCTGAAAACTGAAGATCGCTGGATCACAACTGATTATTGTTTAAGTTTTGAGAGTTAAAATAACAAAATTCTTATTACGACATATTTCAAGCATTTACGTTGTTTGAGGGTGTTGTGTGGATGCGTGTGTGGTAGTGGTGCCCAACAACGGAAACCCAAGAAAGCAGAGAGCTTGGAAAATAAAATCTTGATTTTCTAAAAACAAATAGTCTAAAACAAAAAATTCCAGCCCTACCTCGGCTCCTCAAACTCCTCTGTGATGCTACCAATGACAGTTTCTATCTGGCTGCAGGCACAGCAGGATGATAAGCTCTCCTGTGGTTGTTTAGATGTATACTTGTCATTCAACCTGCGGAATTAATTAAGCTCATTTTTCTTTAATACCTCTAGCACATCACCTGTCTGTCCAGGGTTGAGGATCCCTCCTTCAAGTGGGGCAACCCTGAGGTTTTTTGCAGACGCATCCTAGGAGTCCAACCACATCTAAATACAGGAAACCCGTCACCAGATTAAATGTATTTCCAACTGGTGCAGGAAACTTTTAGTACGAGACCAGCGTGAATCAACTCATTCTGTTGTGGAGAAAAGTGGCTTTACACAATGTTATAACACTATATGTTACTATATATTGACCAAGACGCCTCAAGTGTTATTGGTTCAAAACTGATGGATTAACTGCCAAGATTTCCGGTCAAATTTGCTTTTTCCGATCAAAAACGAGTATTTTTAGACCGAAATGAGCAGCGCTCGCTGACGGGTGTTCTGGTTCTTGACTTCCTTCCGTCTTGATAATTTTCAGACGCCATCGTGTCTGCAACAAGGTCCTTTTGTATGGAAGCAATTGTGACTCATATTTCAAAATAAAAACCTATACCAGAAATGCTTTTTCATTTTCAAAATACAGCTGCCTCCGTTGCCTCCAGTATAAGTTTTTATTTTGAAATATGAGTAACAATTCCTTCCATACTCTTGAGAGCCTGCTCACTGCTACAAGATGCCGGACCGCAACACTATAACATAAGCTGTCATCGGCCCACTTTCACTTGAATCAGATGGTTCTGGAAAATGAAGGCTTTTTACTACTTTGTTTAAGTGAACGTCCGTTTAGCGTGCGGCTGAAGCTGTGGTTTTCTGATGATTCCAGCTGCCTTACTTTAATGCTTTTTGGGACAAAATATGAGTGTTAAGAAACAAAACAATGATGCCTGAGACAGGGAAAACAAATACTGGCAGGAGGAACGTACCTTAGTACCACACTGGTAAAACAAGGAAAAGCTGTTCAAGGCCAGGAATTATGCACCAAAGTCACTTTATTTAATCTCATTGTTGGCAGCTGTAACTGTGTCTTGACTATGAAATGACACGTTTAATAACTGAGAAATTGTACAAATTAAGAAATAAAGTGCATATAATTTTATCACGGGGTCGCCTTTTTCCTCATGCATTTCTATTTTTGTTGTATTTTGAATAAACCAAAAGTTTTACAGTGTAAAGACAAAGAGCTACCGATGAGTTTTTGCTCTGTCGTAAACCTTGCAATATGGACGCACGATATTTTCAAAGCGTGGATGGGTTAGCCGCGGCTAAGCTAACAGCGGCTCACTTAACCACAGTTTCAATATAGTGGACCTGAATCATCCAACATAAACAGTCGTCGGTCCACTTTCACTTGGATCAGAATGTTCTGAAGGACTGTCTCCTTTTAAGTGAACATACCTATATCGTGCAGCTGGAGCTGTGGTTTCCAGATGATATCCAGCAGTCTGCGCTGACGACAGAGCTCCTGCTCGTACTGGACGATGGTTCCTTCACAGTGTCTGAAGATTTCTTCAGCAGCAGCAGCTAGTCGCTCGTTGATAAACTCTCTCAGAGACTGAAGTGAAGACATCGTTACTGCAGCTGCTCCGAGCTTCAGCTCAAACTCTCACAAACACCAAAGTCCTCTGAACGCAAACAGCTCCGTTCGTCTGCTTGTCTCACAATCACAGCCACGTTGCCTTTACATTTAGCACATATTCACTCATTTACGACACTTTGGAAAACGCTAAAAGTTCCAACACGAACCACGTTCCGTCCTTTTTGTCCAAAAACCTCTCAAACGTCCAAACAAAGCCCTACCGTCCTCTGAACACAAGCTAACGCTGCTAGCGCCGCGTGCGGTTTACTTTCGGGGTCACAACAATGCCAGAACATCGTGTTGTTCTTCTTCTTGTCTGGGTTTGGCGTTTGGCAAACAACGTCGTGGTGCTCCAGCGCCACCGCCTGGTCGGTAGTGTGAGTCTAAACGTTTTCCATTTCCCCACTAAACGTCAGTTATGTTCTTGCTGTCTTAGCAGCGCTTTTTCTGTCTCAGAAATTCATCTAAGACTCAATTCATTACTTATAATATTCAGCATCACAAAAGAAAACCTTAAAAACTTGATTTACAAAATAACAAACTCACTGTTTCAAATTCCTGTCTGGGTTAGTCCTTACAAGAAAACTAGAAAGGTTCTGACTTAGTTCCTAATCATGAATAAGATCAGTTTGTCCTTTTGGGTTTGAATTCTTAAAAATGTAGTATTTTCTTCTGATTGCTGTTTGTTTATTTTATTTAGGAGAGTTGAAAGAACTTTGGTCAACTGAGGCGCTTTATTGATGGACTCTTTAAATTGATTGATTGATGATGTCAGCAGACAGATATCTAGAACTGCAGCTTCATTTTGTATTAATTCAATATATTTCAGTTAAAATGATTGAGTCAAACTGAGAAGTGGTGTTGATTATTTTATTTTATTTGAATGTTCGTCGATGGAACTTCAGAGGAACTTCAGTTCCTTTCACGTGATGGACTTGGAAACTGCACCTCTGTCTGCTGTGGAACAGTCACCTCCACAGTGGGCGTGTCCTCAACGTCTCTTTCCACCTGAAAACTCTCCATCAGAGTGCTGTGAATTAATGCGCAAAGAGCGTCTGCATGAAGGTTTGTCATTCCAGCCTCATATCATCTCTGCAGACAGAATTTAAAAGCTTCATCTGAGCAGAAGATCCTTCACTTTCAAACAGCCCCTCGTCTCTCAGAAACTCTTTGATGATGCTTTTAACTCAGTGTTTGCTGCTGGAACAGCTTTGTTTCTACTTCATGTGGGATCCAGACGTGCAGAACAAACAGGAACTGTTTGCAGAACTTCTGCAGGTTCGTTCTCCACTATTTTCTATTAAATGCATAATCATGAAGGTCCTCAGTTGTCCACTAGGTGGTACTGTTTCTCCGTAAGGATGTTTTTCTTCAGTTTTCAGGAAGACAAGGTTCTTCTGTGAGGTCGAAAGTTGAAGAAGAATGAATGATTCACTTTCAGGTTTCTTCCGCATTTGTTCCTCACTAACTAAAGAACAAATGTGAGTCTTTTTGTCAAACGTCTCCAAATAATCAGCTCTCTTTGGTCCAATGGAGCAATTCTGCACTAATGGAGCTTTGAAGGTTGGAGTTCACCTGTGGCAATTAGTGGTGCACTTGAAGCTTATTTTATTAAGTATACTTGGTTGCAAGTTTAGCAAGTGTATTACAGACCGTGTTAAGGTAGAAGATATACTAACTAAAAACTTCATCAGACTAAATTGGAACATTTTTGTTTTAAAATAACTTGATAATTTATAAAAAGGAAACTTCAAGAGTACTCCCTCACTTTTAGTATATATTTGTATTTCACTTAAACACACTCCTATTTGCTAAGGGCAAAGAAAATTGTCAAAAGAAAAGTTTCAAAGAAAATAAATGGATGTTTTCTCAAAAAAAAAAAACAAAAAAACATTTTATGGACATGAAGAAGGATCTTTATGATTCATTTGACTGAAAGTGGAACTGATTCAAACATTTTCTGTATGACGACGTTCCACTAAAAGAGGGCAATAACTGATAACGTTCCACTAAAAGAGGGCAATAACTGAATAACTGATAACGTTCCACTAAAAGAGGGCAATAACTGTAACTGTAACTCAGACAAGAGACTAAAGGTAAGAAACATGTACAGTTCAGTAAAACATTTACTGATAAGATCTTCTTACTAACCACCCCTCTCTCCTCCGTCTGTAACTCCTTTCTAAACTTCTGCTTTCAGGATTTCATTCTGAATCTGAAGATTTTTGACTGGAAGAATCAGTGAGAGCTGATTTCTAGATCTGCAGACAAAAGTTCAGCTTGAGTCCTTGAGAGAGAAAGGAGAAGATGAAGAAAGAAACTTTAAAGAACGTTCTTCATCATCAGTTGCTGTGCTCTTCATCACACAAACTTGCTCATGTTTGGGCCTAATTTAGATCGCTGGGATTTGACCTGACAGTCATCTTCCTCCTCCTCTTCTTCATTCCTCCTGATAGAGTCTGCTGCTCTCTGAAACATCCAAACTGTCTGACTCTGATGGATGTGAGGGTTAGGGTGGGTGCTGCTCAGGTGTCTGTCCTGTGGGCATGTCAGCAGGTACAGCAGGTTATGGAAAGCCTTTTTAACATTTATTAGATATCCTTGATATCAGACGTTTTAAACCTCACTAGTAATGCCAAAAGTACAACTAGTTAACTAGTAACAGCCAAAAATGTGAACTAGTTAACTAGTAATCATTAAAAGTGTGAGCTAGTGTCAATCTAAAAAGGCCACTAGTTAACTAGTTACTTGTAAATGTTCTACTAGTTTACTAGTAAACGTCCTGTAAAGCTCACTAGTTAACTAGTGTCACCAAAATGTTGTACTAGTTCACTAGTGACATGACAAATGTTAACTAGTTGACTAGTGAGGCATATTGAAGTCTTACTAGTTAACTAGTGGGACAGAAAAATGGCACTAGTTAACTAGTGCACTGCAAAAAGACCACTAGTCAATTAGTTGGCACAATTTCTTCTCACTAGTTAACTAGTTCATCCTTGTAAGAGTCACTAGCTAACTAGTGAAAAACGACATGGTAGCTAGTTAACTAGTGTTTCAGTATGCTAATGTGGAGGAGTGCTGGAAGTCCTCCTATTGGCTCTGCAGCAAAGCTCCAACCCTCTCAACCCAGGATTAACCATTTCAGCCCCAGTGTACTTTTACTGTTGATAACTGAAGACATGCGGTTTTTATTATTCTTTCAGAACAAAGAGAAATATGTGAACATTGCATTGTCAATGTAAAAACATTAAACATAAATGTCAATATGATTTTACTTTTTCCATTTTTTCGTTTTTTTTAGGGACCATTGTGGGGTTTTATGTCATAAATAGAAAGGTACTAACAATATTCTACACGTGCCTTAATAGAGGAATTATTGAGCCAGTGTTGTGATGCATTCTGGTGGTAATTCTTGAAATCATGATACACTGACCTCACCTGTCCATCATGCGAGAGGATCCCTCCTTCATGTGGACATCACAGAGGTTTGTTTTTTCTTGGCTTTTCCTTACTAAGAAGGAGGGTCCGATGGCAGGTATGCCCATCTTAATTTAGTCTGTTTACTATAGTTTAACAATCAGCTATTGTTCAAATTTTATAACTGTGTTGACATTTTTCTGTATAAATATGGATATGAAGTTTACAAGGAACTTATGGTGTAAGATTGGTCAATATAAATGAATTTTAACTTAATTGAATTCATTTAAATTGTATTTGAGTGTCTGTTTTTGTTGTCATATGCAATAGCAGTCAGACGGTCATTGGTAAAAAAAAAAAAAAAAGAAATCACATAAAAATAGCAATTACCTACCTCACACAGTGGCTTTTAGGCTACAACAGTGATTGGAAAAACTGACATTTTTGACTGTTATCCAGTTAGGATTGTTATCTCGCCCCCTTGATGAAAATGTTTTCTTTGCAGTATAAATGACAAAATAAAATGAATAAACAATGTAATACTAGGGGATTTACCTTATCTGCATTTACCTTTGAAATATTTTACCATAATCATAAGATTGACGCTAACATTTGACTGAATGCATTAAGAAGCCACAAAATAAAACCCCTAACTTTCTCTTTGTTTCTGTTGTTAAAAAAACATATTCATGTTAAGTTTGTAATAAATATACTGCTCTGCCATGAAACCATGTTTATTTTCATATCCATCATAATACTCATGTCAGCATTCAGTTTTACCAGCAAGAAGAGACATTTCTAAACAGCTTTGAAAATGTCAACATTGACTGTTTTAATAAAGCTTTAAACTTAAAATGGTAAACATGGAGCCAGGAAACACCAACTCCTAAATAAAACAAGTCCAATATGATGCAGTCCTTTTGGAGCAGGAATCACGGCTCCTCTTCCCCAAGACATCCTTTAACAACCAATCAGACTCATGTAGCAGGTCAAGAAAAACTGGCTTTTCCAATGACCTGCAGTTTAAAAATATGTAAAGATTAGAGTAAAATAATTAATGATTGTATTGCATATAAATCAGTGAAATCCATCATAGTGATTTGTCTGTATGCTATGGTATATAGATTGTAACTAGTTTACTAGTGAGCACAAATAGTGCTCACTAGTGAACTAGTTCACAATTTTAAGCTTCACTAGTTAACTAGTTCACATTTTTTGCTGCGACATGTTATCTAGTATGCTTTTTTGGCCTTACATGTTTACATGTAGAGCTCAAAATGCGTTCACTAGTAAACTAGTACACATTTTTTCAAATGACTAGTTAACTAGTAAGATTTTTAGGTCTCACTAGCTAACTAGTGACACAATTGTATCTTAACTTGTTAACTAGAAGGCTTTTTATCTCCTACTAGTTGACTAGTGGCAATTTTTAGGGCCAACTAGTATACTAGCTGCCATTCTGGCTCATTCATGTTCACTAGTGAGCATTTTCTAAGTCAGCTAGCTAACCTGTAGCAATTTACAAACTAGTGGCACTTTGTATGCAAATGAAGGGGCGGGACAGGAATCCTGATTGGTCTGTTCCAAAGCACTGGATTTGACGCTTTTAAAGGGGCAGTGATCTTTTTGTTTTTGCTTCCAAAGAAGAGCAGTCTGTTTTCGTCACTTCACCAGGCATTTTGCTGATTTTGCTCAGGGAATTAACAGAGATTGAGACAAAGATGTGGTTTATTATAATATGAATCTTATTTTGAGAGAGTAGAGCAGCTGAGATGAAGGACAAAAGAGAAATGACAGAAAGGAACAAGGCTTATGATAAAGTGTGTCACAATGCCAGCTTGTTCATTATCACACACAGGAGAGGCACTAGAGTTCTTTGCAGTGCTGTTTAACATCAACACCGTAGAACTAACAGACAAAAAAGTAATACTTTAAAAATAAAACGTGAATTTCACAAATCATTTACACAAATAATAGACATACATAAATGCCACTTTGGCCTGATAATGAACTAACCGGTGGACTTATAACACACACAAAAAAACCTTCTCAATTGTGCTCCTTTTAATTTTTGTCGGGCCAACTTTGAACGTGCTTTCTAGACGTGCTATGCTAGTGGAGAAACAGGAAGTACTCCTGATGACCTTTAACTGAATTCAGTTGGTCTAAAAATGAAAATACTCTTTAAATTCAAAGATTATTGCTCTAACAACGACTCGTTTTTTTTTCGTTTTCCGATTTGTATAATAAATTGAAAATGGAACAAACGGAATAATGAGCGTTCAGTTTCCTTTCTCGCAATTTCGTCTGAAAAGTCTGGGTCAACCGAAAGTAGTTTGCGTGGAGTTTTATTTTGAAAGTTGACCCACTGCTCGTGCTATGAGTTGTCTTTCAACAAAGGGGAAATATGTTATATTGCTGTTTTGCGACCGTAAAAGGAAACCCAGAGACCAAAGATATGATAACTGAAAAAACTTCCTTCACTTTCCAGGTAAGAATCCTTTTAATTACCTTTTTTCCGTCACTTCTCTGACGATGTTAGTTTGTTAGACGTTTTGCTTTGACAAGTAACTGTTGTGAACTGAAACTCGGGGATGCACAAAAGGAACCCGAAAAACCGTCCCTGTTGTCGGTAATAACGTTGTAAAGGGCCACCAAGCAACAAGGGGGCATTAAAGTGACATATTCATCCACTTCCTCATGAGGAGAATTAAAATGTCCGATTTTACATGTAGCTATTTCTGGAGTTTATTAAACCCCTTATGTAATTATATATGAGAAAAATATTGACTGCAAATACAACAAAATGCAATAACCAGTTGTGTCTCGTCTATTTTGAACCACACAAGTTAACGTAGCTGCAGCGCCCCAAAGTGTGGAATGTGCTGCTAGCTAGCTAGAGCTAGCATCAGACACTGGTGTAGTTCCAGGGATCAGTGACACAAACAGAGCTTTGTTTGATTAATTTAGGATAAGAAATGTGAAATATATGAAACCGTTGTTGTAGAATAATTTTTCAACCGACAAGTAATAATTATTGTCAGAAATGTGGATATAAATTCTGGCAGGGGAAACAATTTTTCCATAACAGCTGTAGCGGAGAAAATCCAGGAAGTATCCAGAGCCATTTCTTCAGACTCTAACATGACATGTTGTTGTGATCTTTAGCAATGACAGAGCACTGATTCAGTGAAAGTTTTCTTCTTATTTTAAAAATCCACAGAATTATTCTGGAAATATTCTAAAAGGAATAGTTTTTGATTGTGGTAGTGGATCATTTATCTTAATTATTTTGATTGTAATCAGTACTGTGTGTAAACTTGTGTTTAGAAAAACCCTAAAATAGATTTATTAAAACTAAATAATTTAATTTTTTTCTGCATTACTGCAACATCACCAATAATAAAATAGGAATATGGACTCATGTTTTTTTTTCCAATAAGCTAATGAGATTTGTCCCTGCAGGAGCAATTGTAAAATATTTGGAGATAAGACATTAAGCCAGAGGGATTTGAGGAACATCCTGACCAAGAAGCTCCAGGACCATCAGGTTTCTGAGGACCTCTCTCTGACATAAAGGTATCATCTGCAAATGTCCATGGACATTGGCCTGTTTTTGCTAAACCTGAAGATGCAGATGACTGGCTAATTTATTGTTTCATTTATTCAGGACTGATGAAGTAGGCAGAGAGACAATTCATATTTTTTCTCCGTCCTCCAAAAAAGGAGATAATAGAAGCTTTTAGCATCACTTTCTTTAATGAACTAGTGAGGAAATGATAAAACAGACTTAGCCGGATGACTTTGCAAATAATAGAAAAGCCAGAAAGCCGACGTTTTGAGGACAAAGCACAATGACTGTTACAAAAAAATACTGTGTTATTATTAGGTATAATAAGTGTGAGACTACGATAGTCTAGTACTATTTTAAGTGTACATTTGTTGTTTTAATTGCAATTGTTAATTCATTGAATCTCTTCTATTTATTGAGATAAAGAGGATTTTTTAAATCATTTATAGTGGTTTCTTTTCTTACATAGAGCTGTCTTAGTAGACCAAACGGGTTAGGAATCTCTTCACTACAGTTTACAAAATGGAGGCCCTTAACCTGCATCTACTCTAGGGCCCCACATAAGACTAGAAACGGCCCCAGCCACCCTGGATGATTCTGTGATTCATACAGTAATTATAGTGGATCAAAGTTGCTTAATGTATATTTAACAGTTAAATCAGTAAATAAGTTAATATGTGAAAAAACATTAAAATACATTGAAAATGACATTTGAACATCTACATAAACTGACACCAACAGTAAACTCCAATAAAACATAAAAAACGATGTTGAGTTAAAATGTGTGATTTCTGCAGGTCAAGTTTCTAGAAGCAAAGTTCCAGAAAAGTTTGTGCAGAACCAGAAGAACAAAGGACAGCTCTACAAGGGAATAAAAAGAAGACTAAAGTAATTTCACCATGGTATATAGCATACAGACAAATCACTATGATGGATTTCTCTGATTTATATGCAATACAATTATTAATTATTTGACGCTAATCTTTACATATTTTTAAACTGCAGGTCATTGGAAAAGCCAGTTTTTCTTGACCTGCTACATGAGTCTGATTGGTTGTTAAGGATGTCTTGGGGAAGAGGAGCCGTGATTCCTGCTGAAAGTGTCGGGCTGATGTGCTGGAAAACAACATCCAAAAGGACTGCATCATATTGGACTTTTATTTAGGAGTTGGTGTTTCCTGGCTCCATATTTACCATTTTAAGTTTAAAGCTTTATTAAAACAGTTAATGTTGACATTTTCAAAGCTGTTTAGAAATGTCTCTTCTTGCTGGTAAAACTGAATGCTGACATGAGTGTTGTAATGGATAAAAATAAACATGGTTTCATGGCAGAGCAGTATATTTTAATACAAACTTAACATGAATATGTTTTTTTAACAACAGAAACAAAGAGAAAGTTAGGGGTTTTATTTTGTGGCTTCTTAATGCATTCAGTCAAATGTTAGCGTCAATCTTATGATTATGGTAAAATATTTCAAAGGTAAATGCAGATACGGTAATCCCCCCAGTATTACATTGTTTATTCATTTTATTTTGTCATTTATACTGCAAAGAAAACATTTTCATCAAGGGGGCGAGATAACAATCCTAACTGGATAACAGTCAAAAATGTCAGTTTTTCCAATCACTGTTGTAGCCTAAAAGCCACTGTGTGAGGTAGGTAATTGCTATTTTTATGTGATTTCTTTTTTTTTTTTTTTACCAATGACCGTCTGACTGCTATTGCATATGACAACAAAAACAGACACTCAAATACAATTTAAATGAATTCAATTAAGTTAAAATTCATTTATATTGACCAATCTTACACCATAATTCCCTTGTAAACTTCATATCCATATTTATACAGAAAAATGTCAACACAGTTATAAAATTTGAACAATAGCTGATTGTTAAACTATAGTAAACAGACTAAATTAAGATGGGCATACCTGCCATCGGACCCTCCTTCTTAGTAAGGAAAAGCCAAGAAAAAACAAACCTCTGTGATGTCCACATGAAGGAGGGATCCTCTCGCATGATGGACAGGTGAGGTCAGTGTATCATGATTTCAAGAATTACCACCAGAATGCATCACAACACTGGCTCAATAATTCCTCTATTAAGGCACGTGTAGAATATTGTTAGTACCTTTCTATTTATGACATAAAACCCCACAATGGTCCCTAAAAAAAACGTAAAAATGGAAAAAGTAAAATCATATTGACATTTATGTTTAATGTTTTTACATTGACAATGCAATGTTCACATATTTCTCTTTGTTCTGAAAGAATAATAAAAACAGCATGTCTTCAGTTATCAACAGTAAAAGTACACTGGGGCTGAAATGGTTAATCCTGGGTTGAGAGGGTTGGAGCTTTGCTGCAGAGCCAATAGGAGGACTTCCAGCACTCCTCCACATTAGCATACTGAAACACTAGTTAACTAGCTACCATGTCGTTTTTCACTAGTTAGCTAGTGACTCTTACAAGGATGAACTAGTTAACTAGTGAGAAGAAATTGTGCCAACTAGTTGACTAGTGGTCTTTTTGCAGTGCACTAGTTAACTAGTGCCATTTTTCTGTCCCAATAGTTAACTAGTAAGACTTCAATATGCCTCACTAGTCAACTAGTTAACATTTGTCATGTCACTAGTGAACTAGTACAACATTTTGGTGACACTAGTTAACTAGTGAGCTTTACAGGACGTTTACTAGTAAACTAGTAGAACATTTACAAGTAACTAGTTAACTAGTGGCCTTTTTAGATTGACACTAGCTCACTAGTGGGCACAAATAGTGCCCACTAGTGAGCTAGTGCACACTTTTAATGATTACTAGTTAACTAGTTCACATTTTTGGCTGTTACTAGTTAACTAGTTGTACTTTTGGCATTACTAGTGAGGTTTAAAACATCTGATATCAAGGATATCTAATAAATGTTAAAAAGGCTTTCCATAGCAGGTGAGCGACTGCAAAAACTTTAGAGACCACAGCAGCTTCAACCAGAGTCTTCAACACAGGTTCATGCTTTGCACAAGGGCAGCTGACGCTGTGGAAGCTGTTTCCATGGTAACAGCACATTTTTGTCCCTTTCCTTTGAATAAATGTGCTCCTGATGAAGTTGTGTCTGAGTTGATGTTTGTCCTTGTGGAGCTGCAGATGTTGGAGAAACTCTCAGGGGTTTAAACATGAAAGTTCACTGATGAGGAATGATGGGAAATGACCATCAGCTCTGTGGTTCTCTGATGTTTCTTCAGAACACGTTCACGCTCTTCTACTGCTTTGATTCCCTTTTACTTTCAGTGAAATTTGAGAAGTTTCTCCTGTTGGGTTGACCAATGTTCCAATAGTGTTCTGATCTGAAAAATGTCTGGATCAGCTGAACTCAGAATGAGGAAGAGAGACTTTGAAAGAAATGAATCAACATCCATAAATGAGACTCTTTAACAAAGTAAAACAACATTTGGACTTTGAGCAGCTGTTCAAGAAAAAGAAAATGTAAAAAAAAAAGAAAAATTATGGTAAAACACAAACCATATTTGAGGATACATTCATGGAGTAGTAACAGCAACAATAACAACAACAATAATAGCAATGATAGACATGAATGAACATGAACTGATTTAAAAAAGAAGAGAAATCAATGTTTGAAATCAATTACAAAAGATCTTTGAATTGAAAAATTACTTTTTCTATATACAGTTCCATCAGACTTCCATAAATCTGTGTTCGTTGATACAAAAAACAAGAAGAGAAACAACTCCAAAGCTGTTGATGTTTTACAGGAAAAAGCAATCAAATCATAAATCCAGTAAATGATTCCAAAGCATCCAATCAGCTGCTGACAGCTTAACAGACAAATCAACCTTATGATCTGTTTCATGATCAGACTTTGTCCTTCATGGTGAAAGTCCACAGGTATTTGTATCCTTGTTGTTTTCAGAACCTGCATTTGACACTGGAACCGCTTGGACTTAAGGAACACAAAACTGTTCAGAAAATAAAGAAGAAGAAATATAAAAAAAGAAAGAACAGATGCTTTTCTGTCAGAGCGGTGAGTTGATGGAACAACTAGGATGAAAAGAATGTGGATGTTTGCGTTTTAAAGGTTCCAGAAGAAGTTCTGGAATGATTGGACTCAGCTGTGAACCTCTTAGTTTGAATCCTAAAGAATATTGGTTAATAACTGATTCAATTGATCCAACCTTTGTTTGGATTTATTGATCATGAAGTGATGAAATCATTCTGATCAGTTGAAAGGTGATCAATAATCTGGGCTTCAGCTTTTTCAGATTTGATTTTGTTGCTATTTGTCTTTCTGTTGTTATTTTTATATATTTCAATACGACAAAGAACCAAAGTGATGAGCTTCACCTCTGCAGGTGGAGACTGTGGACTCATATGATTGAGGTTTATGGGCTCTTCAAACACTGACCTCTGCAGGGCAGAATAGGAACTGCAGCTTGATTTTTGAATTTAGGAAATGTTGGATCTTCATCAGATGAAACGAGAGACTCTCATGTGAGGAAGAACAGCTTTAATCATTTTCTACTGTTTTTGCTCTGATATTGCTTCAATTCTGCTTCAGTAAATTTTGATTTAAACTACTTTTATGGATTTTCTTCAGAGCGGTTCTAATGGATTCTGGACATGAAAGAATCGTCTGTTTCAGCCTGATGAAGGTCTGAGAGTCAAACACTGCTGGCAGAAATCCTCTGAATTCACAGTTTGAATAGAGTCCAGGAGGATTTTCCATCATTTGTGGATCAGATTAATACTTTCTTGAAATTATTATTTTATTTATAAATGCAGACGAGCCCAACAGAAAAAACTCAAAGGTCCGGGAGGACACTTTGAGTTTAACATTTAGTATTAGACCAAGGAAAAGAGACATTTGTTCAGATACAAATAATCCTGTAGTGATCATTCATCATTCTGCTGCAGACTGTTGTTATAACAACATTTGAATTGTCATTTGTCTAAAATATAAATCATTTTTCTGCTGCTGCAAAACAAAGGTTTGATGATGCTGTTGAGAATTAAAAATTAAGTTCAAAAGTGGAACTTGACACTAATATGCAAGTGAATGATGTGTTTCCTCTGCAGATGAAGGTAGAAGGTGTGTGTGAGCTGATGTGGATCCAGTGAATCCAGCAGCATGGATCAGTGTGAGGACACACAGGAGGGAGTCCCTCCCTCTAAAAGCACTCAGTGTGGGGAAGATGAGAGCCAGAACAAAGCTCAGAGGTGAGATGAACATCTCTAACTGTCCAGGACTCTTCTCCATGTCAGAGCTCAGCATTCAAACCAGCAACCTTCATTCTTCACAGGAACCAACCTGGACCTGGATATGAATCCAGCTGTGCGTCCAAAAGGAGTGACAAGTCAAAGGGTTATAATCCAGACTTCAAAGATATCAGTTCAGGAGATGAACAGTAAGTGTTTGTCAGAGTTAAAGGAGGCTGGATAATAGTTCAGATCATCAATAGTTTTCATCTGATTGACTTGAGTTCTGGTTCAGTTCTTGATCTCTCTGATCAGACTCCCTGCAGACTATTATGATTCATATCTGAAGTGACCATTTGTTCAAAGCACGAAGCTCCTAAGAAGATCAGGCTGAAATGTTAAGTTCACGTTAAGTTCTCATGTTTCATTATTCTCATCAAGGCAAATTTAGTTGAACAGCACATATGGGGTACAAAGAGAAGCGCTTTCCATAAAGCGTTAAAACAAACATCTAAAAGAAACATTCCAGAAGTGACAATTAAAATGGAAATTTTAATTTGGCAATAATTAAATTTTTTTAATCACAATATAGTTTTTTTTAAATATCAGGTGATAATAATATTCATTTATCACAATACAAAACCAAATGACAATATCTGTCAAATCTGAATGCTCTGGTGCTAATAACAGAAATGTGTAAATAGATTTAAATATTTATCTCCTATCATACTTTAAACATAACAGATGCACTGAAGGAACATGATGCAACAGTTTATTTAAAATAAAAATGACAGACTTATTACAAACTAAACTGAAAATTAAAGCAAAAGCTTTGAAGTTTCACTTCATGGAAGTCACATCTCTATGCAAACGGGTAAAGTGTGTGGGAATCACCTGTTATGATAAATCCATAGTTTCATCAGAACTCCTAGTTTTTTTTTTTGGCCTGTGTACTGCAGTAAAAAACAAAAATTAAGTTTGCCGTAGTGAAATTGAAATGTGCTTTGAAACTGTTGTATGTGTATGTATATGTTGTGAGATGAAAGGTGGAGTGGCATAGGCGCGTCTGTGGATTGAACTACAGGTGCACAAGAGGGGAAAGAGAGAAGGTGTTTGACGAGCCGTTGCACACGTTTATATGACTGCACAGCTGGATTTCTGGTCATGTTTTTGATGTGCTGACATTTATTAAGTTGTGTTATAATATTAGAGATCTTTTTGTACCAGAGCATATCCGTTTGGTCAGTGTTTATTGATTACCCTTCCTGGGGCGACTGGGGTCTACATTTGTTGCCTCGCAGCTGTGGAGTGGACCCTGTTGCTGTCTGGCTTGAATGGGCACTGTGGTGGTGTTCTGTGGCTGAGCCGCTCTTGGTATGAGAGATTCCTGAGATATTGTTTCCTCACAGCAGAGCCAAGTCATGCGTCTCTTTTATAATTCTAGTCATTTATTTGTGCCTGGCACGTGCCAAAATGAATTCAATGAATTCAAAAGCTCCCAGAGTAGCTTTATGTATATTAAATCTTACAGAAGAAGAAAAAAGGTAATGTAAGATGCTTAAGATGTGCTTTTAAGTTGGGTCATTTTACATTGGAATAAATAGGGATGGAGCTGTTTGTGTAACAACCCACCTGTGACTTAGTGAACTGACCTGACTCAAATTAATTTACTTTTAGATCAACTAGCACAGAATGAATCTGATTGTTGCTGATTCTCCACAGAATGGACCAGCAGAGCTCAGAGATTCCCAGTGGTCAGTCTGTCCAGCAGCATCAAACACAGCTGGACTCCATCTTTCTGGTCTGTACATGAACAACAACTACTTTTCCATCATTCTGTCCACAGTCATCTCCATGCTGCACTTTGGAGACCAGTGGATTGTCAGTGTGTCCAACATGGAGCTGATGTTTGGCTCCATGACTTCACTCTGATTGGCTCATTCATCTAGAATTCTGTTGCAGCTGCTGGAGGACAACATTGTTACTTTTGTGAAGAAGGAGCTGAAGAAGATCCAGAAGATTCTGAGTCACAGGGAGGAGGAGGAGGAGGATGAAGATGAAGAACAGAGGAGCAGCAGAGAGTCACTGATGAAGATCACAGAGAACTTCCTGAGGAGAATGAAGCAGGAGGAGCTGGCTGATCGACTGCAGAGCAGTAAGAGGATTTCTCTGAAGGTTTCAGCTGCTGATAAATGAAGATTTACTGATGTCTGAACACATGGAACCACAGGGATTCAAACCCTCATCATTCAGGGCTGCAGAGAGTTGATTTACTCTGTTTGTTGTCTTCATTCAGGACCTTATGCTGCAGTTTGTCAACATAAAGTCCAATCTGGTCTGAAGAAGAGGTTCCAGTGTATGTTTGAGGGAATCTCTAAAGCAGGAAACCCAACCCTTCTGAATGAGATCTACACAGAGCTCTACATCACAGAGGGAGAAACTGGAGATCTGAATGAAGAACATGAGGTCAGACATATTGAAGCAGCATCCAGGAAAGCAGACAGAGCAGAAACAAGCATCAGACAAGAACAGCTCTTTCAACTCCAAGCTAGAAAACAAGAACCAATCAGAACCGTGATGACAAAGGGAGTGGCTGGCATCGGGAAAACAGTCTTAACACAGAAGTTCACTCTGGACTGGGCTGAAGGCAAAGCCAACCAGAACATCCACTTCATATTTCCATTCACTTTCAGAGAGCTGAATGTGCTGAAAGAGGAGAAGTTCAGCTTGGTGGAACTTGTTCATCACTTCTTCCCTGAAACCAAAGAAGCAGGAATCTGCAGCTTTGAAGACTTCCAGGTCATCTTCATCTTTGATGGTCTGGATGAGTGTCGACTTCCTCTGGACTTCCACAAGACTCAGATCCTAAATGACCCTAGAAAGTCCACCTCAGTGGGAGATCTGCTGACAAACCTCATCAGGGGGAACCTGCTTCCCTCTGCTCGCCTCTGGATAACCACACGACCTGCAGCAGCCAATCAGATCCCTGCTGAGTGTGTTGACATGGTGACAGAGGTCAGAGGGTTCAATGATCCACAGAAGGAGGAATACTTCAGGAAGAGATTCAGAGATAAAGAGCAGGTCAGCAGGATCCTCTCCCACATCAAGAGATCCAGAAGCCTCCACATCATGTGCCGCATCCCAGTCTTCTGCTGGATCACTGCTACAGTTCTGGAGGATCTGCTGAAGAGCAGAGAGGAAGGAGAGCTTCCCAAGAGCCTGACTGAGATGTACATCCACTTCCTGGTGGTTCAGGCCAAAGTCAAGAAGGTCAAGTATGATGGAGGAGCTGAGACAGATCCTCACTGGAGTCCAGAGACCAGGAAGATGATGAAGTCTCTGGGAAAACTGGCTTTTGAGCAGCTGCAGAAAGGAAACCTGATCTTCTATGAATCCGACCTGACAGAGTGTGGCATCGATATCAGAGCAGCCTCAGTGTACTCAGGAGTGTTCACACAGATCTTTAGAGAGGAGAGAGGCCTGTACCAGGACAAGGTGTTCTGCTTCATCCATCTGAGTGTTCAGGAGTTTCTGGCTGCTCTTCATGTTCACCTGACGCTATTTACCTCTGGAGTCAACCTCATGGAGGAAGAGAAAAAGTCTTGGTTCGCTGAACTGTTTCAAAACAGTCCTGTCCAGTTCTACCAGAGTGCTGTGAACAAGGCCTTACAGAGTCCAAATGGACACCTGGACTTGTTCCTCCGTTTCCTCCTGGGTCTTTCACTGCAGACCAATCAGAGTCTCCTACAAGGTCTGCTGACTCAGACAGGAAGTAGCTCACAGATCAATCAGGAAACAGTCCAGTTCATCAAGAAGAAGATCAGTGAGGATCTGTCTGCAGAGAAAAGCATCAACCTGTTCCACTGTCTGAATGAACTGAATGATGGTTCTCTAGTGGAGGAGATCCAACAGTTCCTGAGGTCAGGACGTCTCTCCACAGATAAACTGTCTCCTGCTCAGTGGTCAGCTCTGGTCTTCATCTTACTGTCATCAGAAGAAGATCTGGAAGTGTTTGACCTGAAGAAATACTCTGCTTCAGAGGAGACTCTTCTGAGGCTGCTGCCAGTGATCAAAGCCTCCAACAAAGCTCTGTAAGAACTCTCATGGAGATCTCCTTTAGTAAACAAACGAATTTGAGTGAAGAAACATAAGATTGTCTAAACACTGTCTTACTTTGATTTTCTTCAGACTTAGTGGCTGTAATCTGTCAGAGAGAAGCTGTACAGATCTGTCTTCAGTTCTCAGCTCTCAGTCCTCCAGTCTCAGAGATCTGGACCTGAGTAACAACAACCTGCAGGATTCAGGAGTGAAGATTCTGTCTGCTGGACTGGAGAATCCACACTGTAAACTGGAGACTCTCAGGTCAGGCTTTCTTTTCCTTTTTATCTTGGTTTCAGGCTTGTATCTTTTTTCTGGATTTTAGATGGACTTCGGTTAAAACTACACCAGATGAATTATTTAACAAAATGAAACTCAAGATAATTCATGGAATATTTATGGAAGACATTCATTTGAGAAGATATCAGTCTTGCTTAGACTTAGTCTGATGATCACAGAGGCTTATTTGGGTTGATTGTGTGAACCACTGACTAGGTTCAGCCTCACTGCAGTTTTCTCACACTTTCTACCATGTGTGTCTCCAGTCTGTCAGGTTGTCTGATCACAGAAGAAGGCTGTGATTCTTTGGCTTCAGCTCTGAACTCCAACCCCTCCCATCTGAGAGAGCTGGACCTGAGCTACAATCATCCAGGAGAGGCTGGAATGAAGCTGCTTTCTGCTGCACTGAAGGATCCACACTGGAGACTGGACACTCTCAGGTATGAGAGACCTGCTGCAGACACATGTGACTGAGGAGGAAGAACTGCAGATCTGATCTCTGTCCTTCAATCAGCTTTATGGCTTAATCATCACAGATTCTCTGATTGATTTAGTGTCAGCAACCTTTATTTTCCTGTAAAAGTCCTTTTCCTATCAAACTCTCTTTTTTTTCCCCAATGCATTTCATGTGATACAAAGATGCTTAATTCCAGCATCTCTGAAAAAAGAGCAGAAATGTCCAGAAACTGACATAGTCTGGTCTCGTGTGGTGGATTATTGTGGTGAGCAGATCAAAAACTTTGGGCCTTTCTCCTTTTCCTCCCCCTCCAGGCTGTTAATCCCTCTCCACAGAGAGGTCAGCCACACAGGTTCCGTTTTTGCATTTTCCACGGTAATTTACTATACAACATTTAAAACATTTCAATTCATTGTTTTCTATGAATTTATTCTAGAGGAACTTAAAATCTATTGCTTGTTGTTATTTTGCTTAGTGCAAAAAAATTAAAAGAAACTTAAAAACAGCGCCCCCTGGTGTAATGCACTTTCATTTACAGGATGCCATGCTTTCTGCAACCCAAAACTCAAACAAGACTGCAGTCTATCAGGCTCTCATCAGGGCGGGACCCTCCTGCCTTAATATGTTAAGCTCTGCCCCCACTTCCTGTCATTCGACCAATTAATCATGTCTATAATGCTGTTGAGCGTGTTTGAGCTGTCAAAGGTAAAAGAGACTTATCAATGACTCAGGGCTGAAATCTTTGGTTTTAAAGCCGCCCCACCTTCCCATTGCATGGGGCTGAGCAATACATGAAATCAAGTCAGCACAATTTCCTCTTTAGCCAGGCAGAAATCTTCAGGCAGTAGATGGTAGCGCCGCGTTTGCCCGCACCACCTGTGGCACAGACGCCCTTTGTTGCCGACTCCTGTTCCAGACACATAAATATCGGTATCAGCAAATATCGGGAAAATATCGGTTATCTGTATCAGTCAGAAAAAAATGATATCGGCCCATCCCTAATTTACAACCATCAGAGGACTGCCTGGCTCCTACATAAATCACGCTTCTCAGGCTAATTTTTCTGCTCTGCCACTCTGGCTCTGGTTTTCATGTTGTCTCAGCACAATAAGAGCTGCAGTTTCCCTCAGTGATGACATGGTCTCTTCCTCCCACTGCTTTAGCAAAAATAAAATGAAAATAAAGCTCTCAAATTGCTGGAATGTGACACCTCTGGACAGAACTTTACTGATATTTCAAAAATGTCCAGAAATTGGACTTTCATCATTGTAGAACATTGAGAGATGTAATTACCATGTTTACATGCAGAAAGAGGCTGTGCTGTTCTGAACCCCCTCTTCTTCTTTTTAGGATGGAGCCTGCTGGAGTCCAATGGTTGACTCCAGGTCTGCGGAAGTGTAAGTGTGCATTTGATTCATCAAAGTGTCCATCAATGAACAGATGATGGATCAATAACTGCATCTGGATTGTGTTTGTTTCTCCATCAGATTCCTGTCGCCTCACAATCGACACAAACACAGTGAACAGAAACCTCAAACTGTCTGACAACAACAGGAAGGTGACCTTTGAGAAGGAGCTTCAGTCATATCCTGATCATCCAGACAGATTTGATCACTGGAATCAGCTGCTGTGTAGAGATGGTCTGACTGGTCGCTGTTACTGGGAGGTTGAGTGGACAGATAGGGTTTCTATGTCAGTGAGTTACAGAGGATTCAGAAAGAAAGGAAACAGTAATGACTGTTTGTTTGGATGGAACAGTCAGTCCTGGAGTTTGTTCTACTCTGATTATGATGGTTTCTATGTTTGGCACAATAACAAAAAAACATCAATCTGCTCTTTCTCTTCCTCCTCCTCTTCCTCTCTCAGAGTAGCAGTGTATGTGGACTGTCCTGCTGGAACTCTGTCCTTCTTCAGAGTTTCCTCTGATTCACTGATCCACCTTCACACTTTCAACACCACATTCACTGAACCTCTTTACCCTGGATTTGGGTTCTGGCCTGATTCCTCAATGGTTCTGTGTTGAGTTTATACTGGAGGTTGTGTTAGAGAAACTCTCTGTTTAAAACATGGCCCAAAATTTTCATTTACTATCTGGTTTTCAGTTTACTATCTTTAAACCGTTTCTTCCTGGAACAGTTTTCTTGTAAACTTGTTTCTGTATTCTGAAGACAAATGAACTCTGTACCAAGCTAAGATGACACAAAAACATTCTACCAAACGTCATATTAAAATCTAATCATTACTGGAGATATGTAAGACTATGCAATCATGTTTATTGTCTGTAGCTAATCGAAACTGTAAAGTTTTTTTTTCTGCTTCCAAATAAACACAATTGCTGTCAATTGTACAAACAGTAGTTGTGCAACATGCAGTGTTATGCAGTGTTGAGAGAGAGAGAGAGAGACTTGACTACTGTAGGAGTGTTTTCACAGGACTACCAAAAAAATCAATCAGGAAAACTGCAGCTGATTGTTCTTTTCCTTTACATTTTATGTAAAACATTTTTAATTGTCTTTGTAAATGAAATGTACTATACAAATAAACTTGGTTTGCCTTGCTTTATTTGTCATCTTCCCTTAAATCAGAATCAACCCAAATAAACAAAAATCAAAGTTAGCTGTAAATTCTTAACTCTGATGAGAAAGAACACTCATTCATAATTTAATTTTACTTAGAATTTTGTTTAAGTTAATCAAGCAAATAAATCTGAGATAATTAATGGATTTGTGACAAAGAACTGTTTTATCCACGTTACTGAATTTCTCAAGGAAGCTCATTTCAGCCGCTTGGATCCGGGACCTTGTTCTTTCGGTCATGACCCAGAGCTCATGACCACAGGTGAGTATTGGGGCGTAGATCGACCGGTAAATTGAGAGCTTTGCTTTCTGGCTTAGCTCTCTCTTCACCACGACGGACCGGTACAGCGACCACATGACGGTGGACGCAGCACCAATCCGCCTGTCGATCTCACGCTCTGATCTTCCCTCACTCGTGAACAAGACCCCAACATACTTAAACTCCTCCACTTGGGGAAGGTGCACTCCACCCACCCAGAGAGAGCAAACCACCTTTCTCCGGTCAAGAACCACGGCCTCAGACTTAAGGGTGCTGACCCTCATCCCAACCGCTTCACACTCGGCTACAAACCGTTCCAATGTATGCTGGAGATCCTGGATCCATGAAGCCAACAGGACAACATCAAAGAGCAGAGAGGAAATCCTGTGGTTCCCAAACCTGACCCCCTCCGGACCCTGGCTGCACCTAGAAATTTCGTCCATAAAGACTATGAACAGAACCGGTGATAAAGGGCAGTCCGGCCAGAGTCCAACATGCACCGGGAGCAGGTCTGACTTAGTGCCAGCTATGCGGACCAAGCTCCTGCTCTGGTCACTCAGAGACCGGACAGCCCTGAGTGAGGCTCCCTGGACCCCATACTCCCAAAGTACCCTCCACAGGACACCAAGGCGCACACGGTTGAACGCCTTCTCCAAATCTACAAAACACATGTGGACAGGATGAGCAAACTCCCACGAACCCTCCAGCATCCTAGGCAGGGTGTAGAACTAATCCACAGTTCCAAGGCTAGGACAGAAACCGCACTGTTTTTTTTTTAAATCTGAGGCTCGACTATTGGCCGGACTCTCCTCTCCAGTACCCTGGCATAGACTTTCCCAGGGAGACTGAGGAGTGTGATTCCCCGGTAGTTGGCACACACCCTCCGGTGCCCCTTCTTGAAAAGGGGAACCACCACCCCTGTCTGCCAGTCCAGTGGTACTGTCTTCTGACTGCCACGCGATGCTGCAGAGACGTGTCAGCCAAGACACTCCCACAGCATCCAGACGTGAGGTACTCAGAGTGGACCTCGTTCACTCCCTATGCATTGCCACCGAGGAGCTTGTTGACTACCTCTGTGACTTTAGCTTGAGTCATGGACAGCCCCACCCCAAGGCTCTCAGCCTCTGCTTCCTCCAAAGAAGGCATGTCAGCAGGATTGAGGAGACTCTTGAAGTATTCCTTCCACTGCCCGACAATGTTCCCAGTCGAAGTCAGCAGCTCCCCACCTTCCAATCTGACAGAACTGGACCTGAGTTGAAATAACGAGCTGCAGGATTCAGGATTTCTTCATCTGTGTGATTTTCTGGAGAGTCCGGACTGCAGACTACAGATTCTGAGGTCGCACTCCATGTTTCACTTGTTTTCAGATCAATAAGATAACAAAGTTGTGTTGACAGTGAACTGTGGACATTAACTTTTTCTAAGCATGAGTTTGATCACTGTGACACAAGATCAAATGTTTAAATGTTTCTTTAGAGCTTCTTCATTTCTTTTGTATGTTTTCTTAGGGCCTAAATTTTTCTTTTTCCACAAAGATCTGCAGATATTTACTGTTTTTTTTCTCTTCACTGCAGATTTAAGGAAAGCTCCTTCCTGAAGATCAAACTGATCTCATATGGATGGACGTTGATGTTTTCTGCAAGTTCAGGCTCATTCCAATAACAGCAGGAGCAGAGAGCTCTTTGCTTGTTGTGATTCTACATTCAGAGACTTTATCTTCAGGCAGTTCTTCATGTTGGAGAAAGCTTGAATTGAATTTGCAGCATCTGTGTTGCTGCCATAGTTTCATTTGCCTGACAGAAATGACCTTTATGAATCAGTGAACAGAAATGTCCAAAATCTGCAGCAGCATCTCCCTGTTGCTTGTTCTCTTCAAGGATCCACAGAAGAACTTCTTCTTTTTCTTTCTGCAGCTCCTTGTTGCAAAGCTGTCTGCTGACATTTGTGCTCCATGAAGTTCTGCTTGCAGCCATCAGCTCCTCTTTGTGTCTTTGCTTTGGTCAAAAAGACATATTTAAAACAAATGCAGAAGAAGCAGACGTGCACACTCACATGCACTCTTAAGTCCTACTGTGCTCTGACTCTTCATCATTGAGTCCTGAAGTCATTGATCAGGATCAATGTCTAACATTTGCTGCTGACACTTCCTCATCACTTCCTTCTCTCTGATTTGATCTGCTGGAGCTGGAAGTCTCTGCTTGAAGATAAGCTGCTGTTGTTTCTCATTTCAAACTGTTTAGAAGAATGAAAAACTTGATGTTTGGCATTAAACTCAACTCTTTGTTCTGAATCCAGGTTGTGGAGCTGCAATCTGTCAGATATAAGTTGTGCTGCTCTGGTCCCAGCTTTAAAATCCAACCCGTCCCATCTGACAGAAACTGGACCTGAGCCAGAACAACCTTTGTAATGCAGGATTTCATTATCTTTGTGGTTTTCTGGAGAGTCCAGACTGCAGACTGCAGATGCTGAGGTCAGTCCTTTGATCCAGTTTGGGATCTTTTTCAGTGAAGCAAAAAAAAAAAAATCTATTCACCAATTTAGTTAGTTCTCCCACTTTTAAAGATTAGAGAGGCCTTTAATATCATAATAATTGTACCTCCACCATGAAAGACAGAATGAAAAAACAACAAAGAATACAGTAAACCTCAATGTTTTAATTTATTATCAATTAATTTCCAAATTATAGTTTATAAAAAATAAGAACTGTTCAATAAAAAATCTTCATCTCAATAATTTATTAAAAACCCTTAGCATCAGTGACAAAGGTCAAATGTCAGAGTTTTGATCCATTCCTCCACGCTGATCTTTCTCAAACATTGGTCTTTTGGGGTTGTGCTGGGCAACGCAAACTTTCTTCCGAAGATTTTCCATGAGGTTGAGATATAAAAACTGGAAAATCTACTCCAGGACCCGGAAATGCTTCTTGCTGAAAGGCCCAGCAATGTCTAAACTTTAGTGCTCTTGCTAATGGGAGGAAGATTTTCACTTCAATGTCTTCATACATGCTCTCATTCACTCTTTCCTTTACACATATCAGTAGTTTTCATCCATGTACTGTAAAACATGATGTTTCCACCCACTCACTTCACATTAGATATGGTGTTCTTTGGATGCAACTCAGTATTCTTTCTCCTCTGAACAGAAAAAGCCTGTTTGGAAAACCCCAGTTTTGCTAACTGTCTCCCAACTCTCACTGACTTTAATTTTCCAGAGAAATTTTCAATAAAGCCTGAGGAACTGATGCCACTGTCACAATCTGAACCACTCCATGAATCAGTCCTGTACGCGGTACAGCCAGGCAGTGAAGCTTCTGATGTCATCATTTTCAGCTCCTCCCCTAAATGAAACAAGCTTTGATACACACTTCATGGACACGCCCCCTCCACTACTCAGTACACGCTTTGAAGCCTTGATACAGAACATTATATCACTACTTTTAACCCTTTTTTTTCTCATAGTTGAAGTGTATCTTACTAAAGTTAAAGGTCTCCTTCAGCTTTTTGAAGGGAGAAACTTGCACAATTATGGCTGACTTACTACTTTTTGCCTCACTGTATGTTTCATTTATCAACTATTGGTCCCTGATGTTCAGTTCATCTGTAGATTTAGTCATTTTTGAGGAATCAGACACCGAGGAATACATCTGTTCTTTTTTTTTTCTTCATCATCTCCTATGATCTTGTTTTCTTTCAGCTGTGATCTTTAAGTGAGAAAAGCAATAAAACAAAGTCAGCTCTGAAGTAACTGAGATCACTGACTCTTAGATTTGGGGTCCTTGGCAGCATGGCACAACATCTCATTTGAGACACAGTTGTGTTTGAAATGATAAATTGCAATAGTATACATGAGGTTTTGAAATCTAGTATATGACCTTCTTAACCAAAGGAAATCTATATATTTGCAGTCCATAGACAGCGCATTTTTTAACAATTATAACTTCTTGCTCTGTAATTGGTGTAGGGAGTATTGAGTGTGGATTGATTGTTATGTCCGCATTATATTGATTCATTTGTGATTCAATATTTCTGCTGTTAAATCTAGGTCAACGTTCAGAAAGTATTTGTTCAAACTTAACATTCACATTTTGATCTCTGCTGTTTAGATCAAGTTTAATCAAGCTTTTTGAGATGTCCCAAGTTCCTTTTGTGTTGTTTTTGTCTTGATTTAGTTTTTTTTTTTTGTAATGTGGTTTTTGATTTTTCTAATTCCATCATTTACCTTGTTTTTATATGTCTTATATCTGTGTTCTGCTTCCTTGGTTTTGAGTTTGACAAATATTTTTCTTTTTTACAAGCATTTAGTATCCTTTAGTGAGCCACGGATTTGTGGAATTTTTGTTTTTATAAACATGTTTTTGAATAGGACAATGTTTATCAAAAAAAAGATATGAATAATTCTAAAAAGTTATATGAATTGTCCATTTCTATTACCAAAATGAGCTCCGGTCCTGCATGGATAGACTACTTTTAAGCTCATTTTCCTCCATTTTAAGTTACTTATATTTATTTATTTAGATCAGAATCAGAAGCATTTATTGTCATTGTAGCAGTACAATACAACAACATTGCTTACTTTAGATGAGGGGAGATAGGAGGGAGGGTCAATTACATAGAGGGATCAGCAGTGGCAAAAAAAAACAAAGGTTGCAGGTTTTCATGTTACATAAAGACTCCGTCCTCCGCACTGCAGCCGGACAACGGAGCACCGGAGCTGGACCGTATGCAGTGTGAGCCCAGGGTAATTCTAATGCAGAAAAAAACAACAGTCCCAATATGCAACACTTAAAGATTGAATTTTAATATATTTTTTACTCTCCTGATTTAATTTCTAGTCTTCAGTTGTGGAATTCATTCATCTTAGTGAAAACGTATTTAGATGTGTTTGTGTTCTGTGAGAAGAAATGAAAATACTACTGCAATAAAAATGTTCATTTGCATTTAATCTTATAAAATACTTCACGAAAACAGGCCGAGCCGAATGCTTGGTCCTCACAAAGTTTCACCTCACAAATCTGTCCATCTTTGAAAAAGATGCCTGATGTAAACAATTGAAGAGTTTGGAATGTCAAAGACTTTGCGTTATTTAGGTTTAACCTGCAACAGCTCAGGCGTTAAAGTGATAAAGAAGAAGTTCCAGAGCTGTGAGAACAGAAAAGAAAACTTGCTGATTTGTGGCATCACAAGAAATTCTTGTTTTACAAAGACTGACTTTTTATGCTTTTTTTTTCTTTTTACACATGTTTTTCTCTCTGTTTTCCATCCACTCAGCACTTTAAAAAGTTGTTTTTGTTAAAAAAAATGAGAAGAAAATATTGTTCAGTCAAAAGTTGAGAATGAATTTAATCGTGAACTTTCAAATGAAGAATTAGGTAAAAAGCTACATTTTTTAGACGTAAGATATCAAGAATTTGTGCTAGATTCAAAGAAGTTATAAATGAGAGAGTTTAAATTATGACCAAAGAATACATATATTTTTATGATGATAAACTTTCAATGATAGTTTCTACTTTGTAATCATCTTATTCCCCTTTGTGAGCGTTCAACATTTACAACACATGAGCGTTAGAGAAATATGACTTGCTGATATTTACTGAAGCTGTGACTGAAAACGGAGAGAAAAAATACATTTGGATTCTGGAAAAACAACAACTTCCATCTATGAGAACTAGAAAAGAAAGAAGTTTACAAGAAATTATTGGGAAGAGTTTCGGTGAAGAAACAGGTTAAAGACATAAATCTGAAAACCAGTTTGTTAATGAACATACTGGGCCATTTGGTAAACAGAGGTTCGCTAACAGAACCACAACTTTAAGACTGAACTTAACACAGAACCATTGAGGAACCAGACCAGAACCCAAATCCAGGGTAAAGAGGTTCAGTGAATGTGGTGTTGAAAGTGTGAAGGTGGATCAGTGAATCAGAGGAAACTTTGAAGAAGGACAGAGTTCCAGCAGGACAGTCCACATACACTGCTACTCTGAGAGAGGAAGAGGAGGAGGAAGAGAAGGAGCCGACTAATGTCTTTGGTTATTGTGCCAAACATAGAAACCATCATAATCAGAGCAGAACAAACTCCAGGACTGATTGTTTCTCCAAACAAACAGTCATTACTGTTTTCTTTTCTTTCCAATTCCTCTGTAACTCACTGATATAGAAACTCTTTCTTTCCACTGAACCTCCCAGTAGTAACAGCGACCAGTCAGACCATCTCTACACAGCAGCTGATTCCAGTGATCAAATCTGTCTGGATGATCAGGATATGACTGAAGCTCCTTCTCAAAGGTCACCTTCCTGTTGTTGTCAGACAGTTTGAGGTTTCTGTTCACTGTGTTTGTGTCGATTGTGAGGCGACAGGAATCTGATGGAAGAAACACAACACAATCCAGATGCAGTATTGATCCATCATCTGTTCATTGATGGACATTTGATGAAGACTCATGAATGAGTGATGAGACGTTTGAAGGTATTTGAATGTGATCTGCTTGTTGTTTAATAATCAAATCAAAAACACACTTACACTTCTTCGACCTGGAGTCAACCACTGGACTCCAGCAGGCTCCATCCTGAAAAGAAGAGGAAGTTCAGAACAGTACAGCCTCTTTCTGAATGTAAACATGGACTTTATATGGTTGTCATACTTTTATTGTACACTGATGAAGGAACAGTCCAGCATCTGGACACATCTACTATGATGTTCTGTCCTAAGTCATCACATTCCAGCAGTTGAGGGGTCTTTTCATTTAATATCTGCTGAAGTGGAGGAAACCATGTCATCACTGAGGCGAACTGCAGGTCTTATTGTGCTGAGACGACATGAAAACCACACTGCTGGACCTTCACTATGTTTACAAAGTCAATAAATTCCCAGAGTTGATCTGATGACCACGATAATCTTCAAACATGAGTAGATCTGTATTCTGAGCTGATCAAGTCTGTTAATGATGCATCAATGTGTCTTCTTCATTACAGTAACAAACATTAAGACAAAGACAGAAATTGATTTTGAGAGGAGAAGTAAAAAACGATCACACTAAATCAGAGAATCTATAATGATCTGATTGAAGGACAGAGATCAGATCTGCAGTTCTTCCTCCTCAGTCACATGTGTCTGCACAGGTCTCTCATACCTGAGAGTGTCCAGTCTCCAGTGTGGATCCTCCAGTGCAGCAGAAAGCAGCTTCATCCAGCCTCTCCTGGATGATTGTAGCTCAGGTCCAGCTCTCTCAGATGGGAGGGGTTGGAGTTCAGAGCTGAAGCCAGAGAGAAGCACAGCCTCTTCTGTGATCAGACAACCTGACAGACTGGAGACATGACAACACAACATAACGCAACACAAAGCAATACAATACAGAATGAAAAAAGTGTGAGAGAACTGCAGTTTAAACTAAAGCTGCCCACTAGTATAGACAAACTGTAACTTTCTTCATTCTCATTGTATTTGTGTTTCATGTAAACAAGGCTTTCTTTAAAACTCAGTTTGATCAAATGTCACATTAGAAAATTTCATTCTGCAGGAACTGAATCACCAGAAGCTTCAGGTGGATCTACTTTCTCTACATTTACTTTAGTTTCAACCTTCTCCCCCCATTCTGAGGATCACTTCCTGAACTGGGTTCTGCTCTGTAACAGTTATTTGATAACAAGTGTTCAGTTTGGTGCTGCTGACAGTTTTGTTTCAATGTCCAGACAATGTTCTGCAGAGTTTTTCACATTTACAGACTCTTTGGCGTAATTGAACTTTCTGCTACAAAGATCAGTTATTTCACCTCATGTTGTTCATATGATAAATTGCAGCTGATGTAATCGAGCTGCACTTGTTTGTCATTTGCATATGTGGATAATTTTTAAAACAGTAACAATCCTCCTGGCTATGAACACCTTGATGGCTTAGCTCCCCCTATTTATTCTGGTGAGACAAACGATAAACTGAGAATGACCAATGTGATCATCAAACTAAGTTAAAGTAGGAATTTTTATGTTATTAAATTCTAACCATAAGTGCCTTTCATAACTATGATAGATATCTTGAGTTAATTTTGGTGAGCACTCCACTGGTATTGTTCTCACATAAATCTATCTAAAACATTCTCTAATCCAGAAAAAAAGAGACAAAAGCTGGAACCAAGATTAAAAAAGAAAAAAAGAAAAATCCGACCTGAGAGTTTCCAGGTACAGTGTGGATTCTCCAGTCCCAGCAGACAGAATCTTCATTCCTGAATCCCTCAGGTTGTTGTTACTCAGGTCCAGATCTCTGAGACTGGAGGACTGAGAGCTGAGAACTGAAGACAGAGCTGTACAGCTTCTCTCTGACAGATTACAGCCACTCAGTCTGAAGAAAGAAAAGTAAGACAGTGATTAATAAATTTTATATTTCTTCACTCAAATTAATTTTTCACTAAACGTGATTTTCATGAGAGTTCTTACAGAGCTTTGTTGGAGGTTTTGATCACTGGCAGCAGCCTCAGAAGAGCCTCCTCTGAAGCAGAGTATTTCTTCAGGTCAAACACTTCCAGATCTTCTTCTGATGACAGTAAGATGAAGACCAGAGCTGACCACTGAGCAGGAGACAGTTTATCTGTGGGAGAACGTCCTGACCTCAGGAACTGTTGGATCTCCCTCCACTAGAGAACCATCATTCAGTTCATTCAGACAGTGGAACAGGTTGATGCTTTTCTCTGCAGACAGATCCTCACTGATTTCTTCTTGATGAACTGGACTGTTTCCTGATTGGTCTGTGAGCTACTTCCTGTCTGAGTCAGCAGACCTCGTAGGAGACTCTGATTGGTCTGCAGTGAAAGACCCAGGAGGAAAAGGAGGAACAAGTCCAGGTGTCCATTTGGACTCTGTAAGGCCTTGTTCACAGCACTCTGGTAGAACTGGACTGATTTTTCTGTTCTTCCTCCATGAGGTTGACTCCAGAGGTGTGATAAGGTCAGGTGGACATGAAGAGCAGCCAGAAACTCCTGAACACTCAGATGGATGAAGCAGAAACACCTTGTCCTGGTACAGGCTCTCTCCTCTCTAAAGATCTGTGTGAACACTCCTGAGTACACTGAGGCTGCTCTGATATCGATGCCACACTCTGTCAGGTCGGATTCATAGAAGATCAGGTTTCCTTTCTGCAGCTGCTCAAAGCCAGTTTTCCCAGAGACTCCATCATCTTCCTGCTCTCTGGACTCCAGTGAGGATCTGTCTCAGCTCCTCCATCATACTTGACCTTCTTGACTTTGGCCTGAACAACCAGGAGTGGATGTACATCTCAGTCAGGCTCTTGGGCAGCTCTCCTCCCTCTCTGCTCTTCAGCAGATCCTCCAGAACTGTAGCAGTGATCCAACAGAAGACTGGGTGCAGCAACATGATGTGGAGGCTTCTGGATCTCTTGATGTGGGAGATGATCATTTGGTCTGCTTTTATTTCTGAATCTCTTCTTGAAGTATTCCTTCTTCTGTGATCATTGAACCCTCTGACCTCTGTCACCATGTCAACACACTCAGCAGGGATCTGATTGGCTGCTGCAGGTCGTGTGTGGTTATCCAGAGGCGAGCAGAAGGGAAGCAGGTTCCCCTGATGAGGTTTGTCAGCAGATCTCCCACTGAGGTGGACTTTCTAGGGTCATTTAGGATCTGAGTCTTGTGGAAGTCCAGAGGGAAGTCGACACTCATCCAGACCATCA